>VXBJ01005765.1:427253-456001 GCA_013400055.1 Nycticryphes semicollaris | reverse complement strand
GGGGCGGGGGTGGGGCTGGGTCTGGAGAGGTTTAGGGTCCGATTGCTCGGTTCCTCGCCCCGCGTGTGGATATGGCGGTTCCTGGCACGCGACGTGGCTGAGTGTATTCAGGAATTAGCAAAATATTTCTGGGTCGGTCCACTTTATATTAGGAAATTTTGTTAAAAATTCATTCTCCAAACTGAAAAGGGGGTAATTCTTTGAGTTCTCCAAGATACTGATTTACATGTGTGAATTTATGGCCACTGCAAAAAAAATCGCTGCAAAATCTCAACTGTAAATTCTCCAGGAGATGTAGTAGATCGTTTGCTGCTGACCATGCAGAAAGCTGTGAGAAACAGGGTTAATGTTTATCTGCTGAAGGTTCAGAGTTAATTTACTGAAGTGTCTTTTGCCTGGTAGCACGTTGGTAGGCTACTTTGTACAAGGGAAATAGCTCAGTTCTGGTAATAATTAGGGCTATGTTAGATGAATAATTGTAGTAATTGTCAATATGGATGGGGCTTTGAGCAACCTGGTCTAGTCGGAGGACTCCCTGCACAGGGCAGGGGAGTTGGAACTATGTTGTTTTAAAGATCCCTTGGGCTTTAGAACATTTCATCATTTCATCATTCTATGAATTGTGAGGGGTTTACGACAGTCTGAATCTTTCTCAAATTCTTCATTAGTTTGTATGTAAGTTGTAGGTGTTTTTTTTTTTTTTTTTAAATTGTAGTAGGCTGCATTGATCTGTTGTCTACCTTTGAAAATCTTGGCTTGAGGATCACGTAACGTTTAAAACTGAATTTTCATTAGACTGTCTTTACTTTATAGACTTTCTGGAATGGCCTCAGTCAAAATGTTCTCAGAGCTGCATCCAGCAGAAAATATGCGTAAGTATTGCCTTGTTTCTTCATGTTTAGCCATTTCCTATTTCTATTTACTCTTTTCCTGATACCAGAACTAATTATTGGAGTCAGAGACGGAGTAACAGAACAAAATCAGCAAGATAAAGGTAGTGCTTGTATGTGTCACTGTCTTCATCTCTTGTTGTTTTGTTGGTTTCTTTCAGGGGAACTTTAAGATTTGTTCTTTCCCCCTTCTCTCACCATTAGCAGCATCCACACAATGTGGATTGTTGAGTGTCACTTGATTTAAAAAAAAAAAAAAATTTAAAAAATTGGTGGAACAAATTGGTTGACACTGAAGCAAGAATGACTCTTGACTCCGTTTCGCTACGGATAAAGTTTATTTCAAGCAGCTCATGCGTTTTGATTACTTGCTTTTCTTGTTGTGGAGGTGATGGGCAAAGAGCAGCATTTAGTTGTGTAACTTGGTCAGATGTTTTGTGGCTGATTCAGGACACAGAGTGGGAAATCTGTTTATGTTCAGGAAACTGCCCAGTTGTGGTTAGTACAGCAGAGGGACATGTTAAAGATCACTGCTTTGTTATTTGAACTGGAGTTAGAGCAGTTTAGCATCTTGGGGAATAGGAAGGTGATAGCCTGGTAATAAACATGATCCTGCTCTGCTGTCACTATGCTTTCTTCATTTCAGAACATGTCTTTATTTATAAGGCAAAATTAGGATTTAGGAGTTCTCCCTAGCTTGAAGAGGGCAATACAGACTTCCTACAAAGGAGAAGGAAATTCAAATTTGTTATATGTAAGAGCCACTCCCATTTTTCAGGATTAAATTAAGTTGTTGCTCCTCAGGATCACAAAGACTTTTTAATTTAATTAACTTGTATATTAATTTGTTCCTCCTCAGAATAACTGAAAGGATTGTTATTGTTGGCTCTGGCTCAGAGAACCCTGCATATGGTTTAGTAATTTGTTGTCTTTTGTATCCTCTTCTTCATACTAATTGGTGGTAAATAAACCAATACAATTTATTATTAGCATTTTGACTCGAGGTGAATGTTTTCAAACCTGTTCCTATATCAGCAATAACTCAAAGCCAGTCCAGGAAACTCCATGTGTGTGACAGAGTTAGTTACAACTTTGTTTTATGTCAAAATCTTGAGAGATACGGGGAATATAGCTAGTACAGATTATTCTGGTGAAGAATAGTGTTTTATACGTTTAAATAAACCAGTGGGGCTTTAGCTATAAGTGATCTGATGGTATACAGAGGCAGAAAGTTCAGTTCCTGTATAGGAGTCGGAAGCAGGGAACAACTTAGATCCAAATACAAAGTATGTTGTCTTCAACATCTGGTGGAAAAAACCAAAAAAATCATGTTGTGTCTTGAAGATAGAAGGCTTTTTTGCTATTTAGTGATTAGTAATAATTTTATTTTTCCCATACTATGCATTACAGCTCAGAAGCAATTAAAGGTGCCGTTATTGGAATTGATTTGGGTACCACAAACTCCTGTGTGGCAGTTATGGAAGGAAAGCAAGCAAAAGTAAGTGAAAAAAAAAAAAAAAAAAAAAAAAAAAAAAAAAAAAAAAAAAACCAGCTTGTAGTAATGGTACTAGAAGTGGAATATCTAAATTAGTGTTCAGAGCAATGTCTTTTGATGGCATCCTGTTATATTCTTTACATAGGTGCTGGAAAACTCTGAAGGTGCCAGGACAACGCCTTCAGTTGTTGCATTTACAGCTGACGGGGAACGCTTGGTTGGAATGCCGGCAAAGCGGCAGGCGGTAACGAACCCACACAACACCTTCTACGCTACCAAACGTCTCATCGGGCGGCGCTTTGATGATTCTGAAGTCAAGAAGGATATGTAAGTGAGGGTGGAGAAAATTCCTCTACCAGCAGGACTGTATAAAATACAATGTTGTGCAACGTGCCATGCTATATTTTAAAATACAACTCTATTTTGGGTGAAGTAGTTATGCCCTCATGTCTTAAAGCTTCATTGCTTATATTCCAAGCTGTATTTTGCTATGTTAATTGCTCATCATCATAAGGTTTTCAACAAAGAAGAAAAAAGCCTTGCTGATGCTATGCAAAAAGGTCAGCATCTACCAATGAAGACTTTTCTCATTCTTGAGGGTTTTCACAATCAGAGCTGTACAATTAAACTTAAGGCTTGTGATTAAATGATGTCACTGGTTTAAAGCAGCAGTAGTATATTGGTACTTCTGGGACTCCCTGGATCTGCTGTTGGCAAGTTCAGTATTCTTTAGAACTTCCACATGTTCATCTGCTGATGCTAATTGTGTAGGGGGTTTGTGCCATATGCTGATACAGAAATTGAGTGTGGAATTCTTTTTCAGTAAGAACGTTCCATTTAAAATTGTTCGTGCCTCCAATGGTGATGCCTGGGTAGAGGCTCATGGGAAACTCTATTCTCCAAGCCAGATCGGTGCCTTTGTACTAATGAAGATGAAAGAAACTGCAGGTTGGTAACAGTTTGGTCTTTGCTGTGTGAACACAAGTGTGACCTTGGTGCTGGGCTGTGGTAAATGGAAGTGTAGCAGCCATAAAGGTGCTTTTTTGGTACGGGAATCCTTGTATAGCAGGCCCTTCTACGAGGCAGGTCATGGAAGGATATGGTGATGAGCTGTTATAAAACCACAAGGAAGACTAGTGCCTGCCTCAATCTCAGATCTTTGGCAAGATATTAATGCTTCACTTAAAACATACTTTTACCAAACTGAATACTGATTGAGCTGATAATTGAATTGAACACACACTCACTCAGAAGAGGGAGCTCCTTTTCCTTGTAAGCTGCATCTCTTGTGCCTCCCTGGCTGCAGCTGAACACAGGCTGTGGCAGCCAGGATTTTGAATGGCTTTGTTGTTATTTAGCTACTAGATATATAGCAAGAAGAGGAGTGTTCAAGGGACCCAATTTTGACTGAATGAGTAGCTTCTTAACCAGTAGTGAGTTGAAATCTTCACTAGGGGGAAAATATCCATTGGTCTGGAAAGGTGGGGGTTTTTTTCCCTCCTTTTCAATTTCTAATGTGGTTTCTGGAGAAACTGAGTATAATAAATGGAGATAATAGTTAGTGGCTGCTTCTCCCAGCCTTGTTTGGTAAATGCTGTGCATCCAGTGATGAGTGTTTGGAGGGCAGGACTAAAGGTTGTTACTGAAGCTTCATCCAAAGATTATTTTTTTTTCAGTATTAGGTTCTAGACACATGCTAAAGTTCTGCCCAAGAAAAAAATATGAGTACGTGGTACATGAGGATCTAGATGGGACGAATCAGATTGTGAGGATGGTGTTCCTCTGCCTTAAGCAGGGGTCTGCTTCCTGTAAGTCTGTGAGATTTTTGGCCTGGAAGCTACATGAATTCAACTACAGCATGATCTGGCTTTGCAAGCAACACAGATTAATGCAGTGTGTAAGCTCAGTGCAGGGCTAGTGCATAGGCATAAATCCCATCTCTGCATTTTCACTGCATCATGCACAGTCTTAATTTTTAGCAGGTCAGAATCTGCATTTGGTGGCATCCTTCTCTTTTTTGAGAGAAATTTGTGATATTAAATTAGGGTATAATGCATATTTTTCCTATCTTGCTGTCTCAAATACTTACAACGTTAGTATATATGCATTATTTGCATCATAAAAATGTAACCAACAGCAGGCTCTATAAGTAGGATAAAAAAGAGTAAGTTTTAAGTGTTCACATTGAACACTCCAAAGAAAATCTGCAGTCTGACACTAAAAAGACAAGTTAAGCTTTCAGACTAATTCTCTGTCACTAGTGGCATCCAGTCACTGATGGAATTTTTAGGTGCTTTGCTCTTTCAGAAGTCTACAGACTTCCATGTCACATGGATGAATTTGATTTCTGTACAGCTCCCTCAGCCTCTTCCCAGCAAATCCTTGGGCAGCAGGCCTGCCTTCTGTCTGTTCAGGAAAATTATTTCAAGCTAGCTAGTAATAACTTGGTATTTCTATCTTATGAGGATAACTTTCTGTTTTGTTTCCCTTTTCCTACAGAAAATTACCTGGGACATTCAGCCAAGAATGCTGTGATCACAGTCCCTGCTTATTTCAATGATTCTCAGAGACAGGTACTCACTGAGCTGGAATGTTTTCAGACTTACAGACTGCATGTAGTGTCTCTCAGTACTCAGCACTCTTCCTCCTTTATTCCTCAGGCTACTAAAGATGCTGGGCAGATTGCTGGCTTGAATGTTTTGAGGGTGATTAATGAACCAACAGCAGCTGCGCTTGCCTATGGTCTGGACAAGTCTGAAGACAAAGTGTAAGTGCTTGTTCCTAACATCTACCCTCTCTTAAATAAGCATGCTGTAATTTTCTGTGTAAATGCATCTTCTGGTTTCTGCTTTTTACAATAATTGGTTAGAATTCTGCCAAAGTAGCCTCACGGCTGTGAGTCAGTGCTAGGTTATGTCACCTCTGTTATATGCCAACCATACTTTTTAAAGAAAGTGAGTTCATACCTTGCAGCTACAACTTAATTATCAAAGCTGAGTGATGATTTAATCACCTTACCTGCTGTTAGCAGCGATAGGTGTGGCCAAGGACAAGTGGGTGCGAGGCTGTCACCGTTGGGGCTGAAGTTTGGTGCTTGGTATCTGCAGCTTGCATCTTCTTCCCCGGCTCTGTTCAGCCTTCTGTCACTGTCAAGGGTGGTTATATAAATGCAGGGCTTCTGTGACAGATTTTGTATTTCTTACAGTGCATTGAAAGGCTCACATTTTGAAATATACGTGTTTCATAACGGTTCTGGTGTCTCTGTCCTTGGATGTGAGTGTCTTTTTGTTTTTCCCAAGAAGGAAGAACTGCCCTCTCTGAAATACATGGCAAGGTTAAGTATTGTGGTATTGTGCAGCATCTTTCAGAGTAGACTTCCACGTGGACTCAGGGTGTTCAAGGAATGTGTTAATTGTTTACTGTTTTCTTCAGAGAGGCTTTTTAACTTGTGTGGATGGCAACAGGAGCTCTGCACGCCTCCTTTCCTGAGGAGAACACAGCTTTGTCTAGAAAGTAATGTTTCTCTGCATCTGTTCTTGTAGTATTGCCGTCTACGATTTGGGTGGTGGCACTTTCGATATTTCCATTTTGGAAATCCAGAAGGGAGTCTTCGAGGTGAAGTCCACTAATGGTGACACTTTCTTGGGTGGAGAAGATTTTGACCAGGCTTTGCTACAGCATATTGTTAAAGAGTTCAAGAGAGAGGTAAGGTACCTCCTCAGAATTGAGTCTCACATTACACTGTTTCTCAACCTCTCTTCTATAAAAGAATGGGAATTTTTTTTAATTTCTGGGTCTTGGTTTGGCACAGTTGAAATTCAAGCTATTGGACATCTGTTAGCCTGGCTTCCAGCTTTTACACTTGTCTTCTTGAAGTGGACTGTTCTTCTCCTGGAAGAGAGAATAGCAGAACTTCTGCCTTTTTTCCTCCAGCGTAACAGGACCGTCCTGTACATAGGCTGTTTACTTTTAATAATAAAAAGTGTGTCCCAATTGAGTGTCTCGGTACATATGCACACATTACAGGCTTGGCTGTCTGTGGGAAACTACAATCTAATTCCAACTCCTTTGCTACTTCAGTCTTGCCTTTATATTCTGTGATGCATCAGTTACCGATTAAAGCTTGAAAAAGCTTATGATATAATCGCTTCCAGAGCAGAGAAGGCTAGCAGATATTTTTGAAATGCTAAATATGTTTGCCAGAAGTGAGAGACATTAGCAGAAGTCCATGTATCAGGCTGTCTTTCCATACAGATCTTTACTGTCAAGAGTGATAGGAAGATGAACTGCAATGAATTCTCTTGGACTCCTGTGGAAAAGCTGTGAGTCTGTTAACTCATATTGTTTGTCACTTAGACGGGTGTTGACCTCATGAAAGACAACATGGCCCTTCAGAGGGTGAGAGAAGCATCGGAGAAGGCAAAGTGTGAGCTTTCATCATCTGTGCAGGTAGGTGGCTGGGTTCAAAGCAGTCCAGTAAAACATTTTGATGCACTGAGTTTTGCATTGGTTTTGTTTATAAAGCTCTCTAAAATCACTGCTTTTTTTTCTTGTGATGGAACAATCTTCTGGGTAACCAAATGGCATCACTTTCACAGAAAGCCCTTTAGCAGGGTAGACTTTGGGAGCACAATTAGTTGTTGGAAGCTGAGAATGTTAGTGGGTGCTGGGATTCGCCTTTCTTCTGGCACCATGTTTCTGATCTTTCAGGGAACGTGACCTTGTTCCCAACTTAATATGTATTTCAGAAGTATGCTGGGCACCAGGGAATTTAGCTGTGACTAGTACTGCTGGGTTACTGCAAGCACTTCTAAAACCTTGGTGCTGTTCATTCCACTGAAACAGCTAATTCATCTAACACAAAGTAATTTCTATAAAGAATCTTTACTTATTTGCCTGTAGAAGAGTTGTCTAGAGAAAAGGGAGTATATGTTACCTATGTTACCCTTTTTCTTTTTTTTCCCATCTGTTTTGTATATTAATGCATTCAAGCATGTCCTTTATTCACTACTGAATAAGGAGCTGGTGGATCAGCAAGTTGGGGGGTGTAATAGTCCTGCCGAAGTGAAATTAAGGTCAATTATATAGTAATTGAAATGGGACCTCTGCCAATTTCTCAGTTCTGAATAAACATTTTTTTTTTTTTTTCATGGTGGTCTTTCTGTTGGCCAGTGGGGAGCTCATGGCAAGGAGTTTAGGCCAGTCACAATGGTCGTATAGTTCTGCCAGAGACATAGCAGGCTCTGTATTACTAGCTCAAGACTTGGCAAATGCCATCTGTTCATAGCAGGAAAAACTGAATTCCTTAACTCTTTAGCAGTGAACGGAAAACAACTTGCATTTGGCCTTATTTTCCCCTAATATTTTTGACTGTGCTATTTATAAAGTGAGTGAACGCTTCTGGTCAGTAACAGGGGTTTGTTCTTGTTTAAACTTCATCTCCAGAGCTTAAAGCATTAACGTTTTCAATTGCTTTGATTTGTAGTATCTGTTGATGTCAGCATGACTCAGCACTTGAACAAGATGGTTTCCGTATAAGCTTTGCTTTAAAAATCCAGCATGGGAGTTTGTAAGTTCGTTCACAAATAGCCATGAAAAGTGGGGATTATGGTCCCTGGCACTGATGAACTGTGTGTTAAACGGCAATGGACCAACTGTCAGAGTCAAGTTGTTTGTATTTAGGAACCAGTCATGAGTTTTTCCTTCAAGTAGCTTACCATGTGTGAAGTGTTAGTCATTTGGCAGAGTCTTTCGGGTCTCTGAAGGTGGGCTTTCTGCTGTGCTGTGCTAAAGGAGGAGGATTAAGGTTGTCACTTCTAATGTTTCACCTCTTACCTCCTGGCTATGACAAAAATTAAGTTGTTCCTCATAATAATAAAAGACCTTGTGACACAGTATTAAAACAGGAACTTAAGGAGCTGTAACCATGAGATATGTAAAAAAGTTATTTTCCTATCTCATCTGAAATGCCAGATGTAAAAATGTGCCTGCTGCCACCTAAAAGCTGGGCTGCGGAGTGATCAGGCACATAAATGTTTCAGTACAGACAGAAAGGAACCTGTAGCTTGATCTAAAACCCCAACGTAGCTGCCTTATTTGCCATTCCTGGTTTTTCATTCCCTGTCTGTTTCCGTGCTGCAGACTGATATTAACTTGCCCTACCTTACTATGGATGCCTCTGGACCAAAGCACTTGAACATGAAGCTGAGTCGCTCACAGTTTGAGGGCATTGTAGCTGATCTGATCAAAAGGACGGTTGCGCCATGCCAGAAAGCCATGCAGGATGCTGAAGTCAGCAAGAGTGACATTGGTGAAGTCATCCTCGTCGGTGGCATGACCAGAATGCCAAAGGTATGAGATCCGTCTCTGTTACGGGCAAAGCTGGCGCAGATGGTGCTCTGTTACGGGTGATCTGCAACAGAAAAGTTGGGAATCTGGTAACTTCTAAGTTCTAGCAGCCAAAGGCCACTTGGAGCAGAGCAGACACGGGAAGTAGTCACATGACAGCAGTGCCAAGGGACTCTCTCATGCTGATTAATTAGCTCAGATCAGATCTGGGGGCTCTAGCTGAGCTTTACAAAGACAAGTGGGAGTTATCAGGAGTTGAAAATTCAACTTGAATTTCTCAGGTGGACTGATCATAAGCAGCATCATTCAGGGTGTTTTCTTACACTGTAGACTTTGTTGTGTGATAAAGGTACTCTTCAATGACAATAATCCTTGCCTTCCAGCGGATTTCTTCCCCTGCATAGAGCACTTCACAGCTAGCTGTGAGGAAACCCCACAAGCCAAATGGCTCTGTTACCTGCTGCTTGCCTGTATTTGGCTACCTGTGTGAGGCTGGGTATTATCAAGCATATTGAACTGACTGTTCCTAACACTCCTTTCCTAATACCTGGCCCTTGTGTTACATGGTGAGAATCACCAACAGGTAACAACATAAAAGCTTGCTCTGCTGACATGCACAGTCTTGCAGATGAGGTGCTGTGTGCCCGTGATTTATTATTCTTGTTTTGCTGCTGAGCTCCCCTGAAGTCAGTGTTGAACACGTATGGACACGCTCCCTTCGAGGGTACAGCCTGTCCTTTCCTACAGAGGTCATCAAAATCTTCTTCCTTGGGGATCCATCAGGCTTGGAGTATTTGTTTGCTGGAAACTTGTGGTTTGCAGGTCCCTCCTAGGTTTGTAGGTGTGTACCTGGTCCTGCTTAGGATTGATTTAGGGTTTGGTGGTGGGATTTTTTTCTTTCCTAAGCGTTAAATGTGCCTGGTGGCTGAAGGTGGTGTTCGTGTTTGCAGAAGGTCACTCAGGCAGGGGAACCAGAGCAACAAGATAAACAGAAGCGACTGCTCTGGCCAAAGCTCAAGTGGAGTAACTGTGCTATGTCTTCCCAAAGTCCCTGCTATTCCAGTTGGATAAAGGAAAAATGTCATGATCAACTATGTATAGAGTGATAAAAAACACTTCCGGAAGTGGGGAAGATCTTCCTGAGACATGTATGCTTTAGGGGTGGGAGACAATACTTAAATCCTGATTTTATTTTTTTTATGATTACTTTTTCACTTCCTATTTATAACTCTCAGCATTAGGGGGATTGATTTTACAGAGCGCTTTCCTGCGTGCCTGTAGTTACAGCTCTGGCTCCGAGATTGGTGCTTTGTCACACGCAGCGTGTGTGTTGTGTTCGTATCCCCCTGCTAGGAGGGAATGTGCCACCTTTGGAGCACTCACGTGGCCAGTGCTGCAGGAAATGTACGTGGTTAGAGGGAACCTTTCTTTTGTGCTGTAAAATACACCTCCGGAGGAAAAAGACTTGCACTTAATTATATGCTCATATGGAAAGTTTATTCCTCTGTAAGAAACGCTGCAGGCAGATGTCTCTTGGTGTAAGTGCAGAGGAGTTGAATGTTTGCATATAGCACAGTTTTCCAGGCACATCAGGTTCACCTGTACTTGGGGAAGGAAGCTGTGAGGGGAATGAAGCCCCTTCTCTAGTAAGGCAGAGGAGCAGACTGCTTGTGCTTGGGTGCAGGGACCAAATCTGTTGCAGTTACGAACGCATCCTTCCGAAGGGGCAGAGGAGTGAGAAGCTGGTAACGCAGCACAGGCTGTCTGCTGCTGACAGAGCAAACCTACTTCTCTGGTGAAACAGCCCATTAAATAAAGAGTTTGAAAATGCTGTACTTCATACAATTTCCTTTTTTTTTTTCTTGAGTCTCCTTTATTGCACACAAACAGGATGAACTGTCCTGCTCTGGATTTATTTTCCCCTTCCCTGCACTCCGCCTCTGCAGCTGTACTGTCCTTGGCAGCTGTGTTCTGCCCACTGCTGGCTTGCACGAGTTCCCAGGGAGCAGTCCTTGACTCCAGCTTGATAAGTGGGGAGTGATCCCTTCTGAATATCGCTGGGCTACATGAAAGGACTGATGTAGGTTGACTTGCAGCTGGTGAACGTGATTGCAAGAGAGTCTCCAGAGAAGGGGTTGTCTAGACTAGAACGAGCGCGTTTAACAGGGTGTGTGGAAGAAGGGGAATGAGGGAACAGTCACAAGGCTGAAGTTTAGTGTTTCTGTCATGCTGCAGGGTTACACGGCAGCGGGAGCAGAAAGATACAGGCCTTGAGCCAAGGCTGGCATGTTCTGATGGCCATGGTGCTGGGCAGTAATGGTTCACATGTGAGCTGTGCTTTCTCTCCATTCAGGTGCAGCAGACTGTACAGGATTTGTTTGGCCGCGCTCCTAGCAAAGCAGTTAATCCTGATGAAGCCGTTGCTATTGGCGCGGCTATTCAAGGTGGCGTGTTAGCTGGCGACGTTACTGATGTGCTGCTGCTGGATGTAACTCCCCTCTCCTTAGGGATTGAGACACTGGGAGGTGTCTTCACGAAGCTCATCAACCGGAATACTACCATACCAACTAAGAAGAGCCAGGTACAAATTGACTCTAGATGGAGTTGAGTCTTTTGTGATGGTCTCAAAAAGCCCAGTGAAGCCTACACAAAGCATCGCAGTAGATAGTCTTGTCTCCTCCACATCTGGGAAGGAGAAGCATTGTAGGAATTTGATTTAGTGTCAGCCACTGCATGTTTCTGTTATTAGTGTGTCCAAGAGGGAGGTAGGTTGGGTTGTGCCAGGATACCCCAGGATGTTTGTGGCCTGGTCACAATTGCAATGTGCGTGCCATGATGTAACTGTCAACACATCATTCTGAAGAAGAATTGTGTGGAGACCTTCTGTAACTGAGCACTGCACCCCTTGGAGACCACCTTTCTTGGTCTGCATGCCTCAGAAGGGATTGTTTTATTGGATTTTTTTTTTCTGTGTTGTAGGGCTCTAATAGACTTGGGTGTGATCCTTTCTTTCACTTTGCCTCATCTGGGTCTGCCCGTGTGTGCTCTGACTGATAACACTTGTTCTCTGTGGGGCTGGGGTAGCAGCCCAGCTGCTATGGGAGGAAATGTTCTGGTGATGTGGCTGCCACTGGATATTGCTGCTGGCCTGGCATTGCTGGTTTTCTGGACTGAAGTGCTTAAAGGATAAGATGCCAGTCAGCTTGCCGATTGCTAGTCTTGGTGCCTCGGTGTTTTGTCAGAGGAACGGGGCAACAACAAGCATTTAATGATTCTTTATCATTTCTAAGTAGCTTTTCTTTATTCCTTTCCTTGTTGTTTAGTCAGCATTTAACTGTAGCTGTTCACATGTTGTAATGTACTACCTACCCAGGAACTTTCTGTTCTCTTCCACAGGTGTTTTCTACAGCTGCTGATGGGCAGACTCAAGTGGAGATTAAAGTGTGCCAGGGGGAGAGAGAGATGGCTAGTGACAACAAACTTCTTGGCCAGTTCACATTGGTATGTTGGCTACTCAGTATTCTTGACCTTCTTTCAGAAGTTCAAAAAGGTTTCAGGTGACCCCTGGTGTTGGGGGGGAGTCCTTTTACAGAAGACATCCCACCCTAATTGTAATAAAAACACCAGTGTGGCAGACAGCTTTAGCGCAGGCCTTTCCTCTGGTGTTGTGAAGACAACACTTGGAGCAGGCTCCGTACCTGCAGTCCCAGAGAAACCCATTTCTAGCCCAGTGCTGCTTTTCTCTGAACACCTGTGGAACTGCCCTGCTTACTGGAGAACAGAAGTGCTTCAGGGATTCATCTGTGCAGTGTGGGGCCGCCTGACCAGTTCCCTGTGCAGAATTGGTTTAGACAGTGTTGGCAGAGTTTGGCAATGTTTTAACTGTTCCCCTAAACTTGCTATGGCTAGAAAGAGCCATCCAGAAAGGAAAAGCTTTGCCTTTCTTTCCTACTTTTGAAGGAAGCTGTAGTGACGATCACTCTCTTTTAATATGGTAGCCTCAAGGTAATCAATGAAGTTCAGTCGTGTCCAAAACTGAGGAGTCAGAGTATTGGAAGGGGAGAGTTTAGCAATGCCCCAGAACCCTGTGTTGTGCCCCAGAACCCAACTTTGGGGCTACCTCTTGTGGTTTCAGTGCACTTGTTCTGGGTAGAAATCTGTGTCCTGTTAAATGTAGATACCGCTAATTCACCATGTGATGCCAACAGACACTTAGAGAACTTGACTCTTACAGTTGATTCAACTGACTGATCACCCAAATAACATGCCCAACACCAGAGCACTGTACCCTGAGCCTGTGTCTGTGGGACTTAATGGTTAAGCACTTTTCATGCTCAGGTTGGGATTCCTCCAGCGCCGCGCGGAGTGCCCCAGATTGAGGTCACCTTTGACATTGATGCTAATGGTATCGTTCACGTGTCGGCCAAGGATAAAGGCACTGGACGCGAACAGCAAAGTAAGTACTCTGGGATGCTGCCTGGAGATGAGGAGGAGAGGTGTGGAGCAGTGATGGGGCCTCAGCATGCTGAGTGCTGTCCTCATGGGCATCCTGCAGTCTAGGAGTGGGAACCGTGTCACTTGAATAAACATCAGGATAACACAAGCCATCTGTTGCCAGGGCAGCATAAATGCAGTTGAAGTCATCTTAACCTAAGTGTCCTCACTGGAAAGAGGGACAAAGGATTACTGCAAAAAGAAATGGGGAAACTGTGGAAGTGACAACTGGCCTGTAGGTTCATTTTAAGGAACTAGAGCTTCTAAACACAAAGCACTCTCTTGCCCTCTCTGTTATCCTGCCGACAGAGGTTGCCACCAATGGATGGTGTATTCTTGCACATTAGGCAGAGATGAAGCATCTGCCTATACCAAGGTCAAGGAAGTCCTCACTGGCAGGGTTTTACCACATTCCGAGTCATTTTGCACTGTATGACAGTCCTTTCTTGGTCTTGCACTCTGCTGTAATGGCTACAGCCGTGTTTCAGTGGAGTGCAACTGTTTCCCAGTATTTCCTGTATGTATCAGCAGTGCCTCCATCCTGAGAGAGCTATTGGCCCCACAGGTTGGCTACCTGAGGGCACACGGGTGTCACTGAGTTGCTCAGAGCAGTGATGTTCTGCCCTACGCTACCCTGAAAGGACAAAAATTGGGTTTGGGGACAGCGTTCCCTGGGGAGTGCCCTGTGCAGACCCAGGCTGTCTGTCTGAGCCTGCCTGCCTGAAGGTGCCAGCTTTTAGCAGAGAAATCGAATTCAGAAAATCTCTGTTGAATTCAAGGCATGTCAAGTACAGCTGAACTCGGCACAGCCCTGTGCCGAGACCCTGTTTTGTTTCTAATTACTTCATTAGAAAGGCCTTGAAATTCAAGTGTCTTGAAGCATCAGGTATTTTGCCTAACCACCTTGTTAATTTATAGCCATTTAAGCTGGAAGTGTCTCTAAATGGAGGAGGCTCAGGGACTTCAAGCCCTCAATATATTTTGCTCTGTAGTGTCATGAAGTGTTAGGCCTGCTGGTCTGGGGTAATTAACAATATGGTTGATATTTTCTAAAACTCCTGCTGTGGGCTCAGAAAATTAATTTCAACCATTTATAGATTCCCTTGATAGAAAACAGATCTCTTTCATGGCTCTAACTGGGAAGTCTCTATTCTGCCCTTCACTTGTTTGTTGGAGACAAGCCCTTTAGCAGTCAAAGGCATGTTCCAGTTAAGAAAAATATCGTTAACCCTGTGTTGGCAACTTGAAGGTACACACTTTTAATCATGCTGCTTGGCTTTTGGCAGAAACTTGTTACCAAAACCACGCTGCTTGTTACTCTGATTTCCTTTTAGATTTGGCTGCCTTCTACCTCTGAAAAACCATCTCCTGATAATGGGCAACTGGAATCTTTGAGCTGCCTCTCTCTATGCAAGTGTGGTCCTGATTCCAAAGCTGAGCAGCCAGGCCCACACCTGCATCCAAAGGATGTGGGCCTGTAGTCAGGATTTTGTACTGTTGAGAAATACTATGTAGAAAAGAACTCATTTCTAGTGATGATTTTAGTACCCTTTTTTTTATTTCCCCCCAGATTTTGTGATATCCTGGGTTTTGGGTCCCCTCTCTTGCAATGAAATTATGCTTTATTGCAGAAATAAGCTTAAGTCTAGACCCTAATTTTTGCCAGTAATGGAGAGGAAAAAAACAAACAAACTGAAAAAAAAAAAGGTGGGCAATACACCTTTAAGAGCCTGCCCACAGAATCACAGAATATCAGGGATTGGAAGGGACCTTGAAAGATCATCTAGTCCAATCCCCCTGCCAGAGCAGGAACACCTAGAGCAGGTCACACAGGAATGTGTCCAGGCGGGTTTTGAATATCTCCAGAGAAGGAGACTCCACATCCTCTCTGGGCAGCCCCTTCCAGTGTTCCCTCACCGTGAAGAAGCCTTTCCTCATATTTAAGTGGAACCTCCTTCACTTATTAAGGGCAGTGTGAGGAGCTGGGTGGGGAACACTGCCCTATCCTGCTACCAGGCTGGGCTGCTTTCCAAACAGTGAAAGAAGTCTCTGTACCTTGATAAAACAATTCCTTCTATTTGGATTTTTGTTGTTGTTGACTTTTCTGCTGGTTTTCTTTTAGTTTGGTGGGTTTAAAACCTGCTAGAAATGCCCCTTCGGTTTCTGGGGGCTTTGTGTGCACACTCCCTTTCCAGGAGGAGTAGCTGGAGAATGGTCAAAGTGACTCACAGACCAGTAAACAGGAGGTGTCTGGCTGAGCTGGGGACTCTGTAGACCTGAGATATCAGGCTTTTATCTTGCCAGCAGCATCACTCATCTTCAAAGAACCGTGTGTCTTTGTACTGCCCACGGGGTCTTTGCAGGTGCGGAGTCCCTGAGCAAGGCTGCTGCCATTGAGGGGGTTTGGGAAAGGATACTCTCCTCAAAGATAAGAGCACATTGTTTATTAATGCTTCTTCTCTAATGCAGTCGTCATCCAGTCTTCTGGTGGCCTTAGCAAAGATGAAATTGAGAACATGGTGAAGAATGCAGAGAAATATGCTGAGGAAGACAGGCGAAGAAAGGTAATGTGATTGTTAGGGTATCTTCCAGCTAGAGGTGTACCTGCCGGTTACTACTGTTCTGTGCCCACCTTTTGATGGAGCTGTGAGTTCTGGTCTCTACTTTCTTCGGCTGTTTGTTCCAGTTACCCAAATATCTGCACAGCTTTGCAATCCTAGTTATGCTTTTCATCATCAGTGCTCTTTACTGCCCACCTGCTGGTTATCTTGGCTGTTTATTTGATGGTTGCCTACTGCAGCTGGGTTCTCACAGTGATGTTCCATTTAAATGGAGCCACTGTGGAGATACTAAGTTACTTTCTATGAGTTTATTTTAAAGCTTAAGTTAGAGAATCTGCCAAGCAAACCTGCACCTTGGCCTTTTCCTTCTTAAGTGGGCAGTTGCTCTCCATAGCACTTAAAACCTCACTGTAGCATCTTGAATGCTGTGTTCACCTGAGCAGGGTATTTTCCCTCAGTGCAGTTGAAGCCATCTGGGAGGTGTTTGCAAGCCTCACTGACCTAGACTCGTGAAAAGACTGACACTTGCCATGGTTGGGTGACTGAACCCATTATATACATAGGATTAATGGTTGGAACTAATTGGTTTAATGAGGGTAGTACTACTGAGTTATGCTACTAAATATAGAGCATTGATTTTTTTTTAAGCAGATGCAGTGAAGGTCTACTTTGGGGTATGGCACCAGCTTGGTTAGTCATTGCTGATATGATTGAACACTNATTTTTTTTTAAGCAGATGCAGTGAAGGTCTACTTTGGGGTATGGCACCAGCTTGTAGTTAGTCATTGCTGATGCTGGCACACTGAATTTATCTACTTTGTGTCCTAGTCTGTAGAAACCCATCTTGGGTATTAAGGCAGGGCTATAACTCTCACCCTCAATACTGAAGTGCTCGGGAGGGGACTAAAGGAGAGAATGCATGGAATAAATTCATGTGCAGCAGCACCGTCTCGCCTGAAAAGCTCTAAAGCCACAATGCATTGGCTATTAACGTTGCTAGGTTAGATGGGGAACCTTTAAAGACCTTGGTCTGAAAGTTCCAGTGTTGAAATAAGTGAATCAGTGCCATGAAGCATAGACATAACTATAACTGTCAAAACTCCCTCGTTACACCTTTCTGCTCATGGTTTTACATGAGCAGAATGCACATGCATATGCACATCATGAATGCACGTTCATGCACAGACAGCCTCTTCCAGGGCTCTGGCACCCTCAACCCAAAGAATTTCCTCCTCATATTTGAATGGAACTTCCCATGTTCCAGCTTGTGCCCATTGCCCCTCATCTTGTCACTGGGAACCACTGAGAAGAGTCCAGCTCCATCCTCCTTAAACCCACCTTTCAGATAGTTGTGGGCATTCATAGTCTCCCCTCAGCCTTCTCTTCTCTAGGCTCCCTGACAGTCCCAGCTCTCTCAGCCTTTCCTCATCAGGGAGATGCTCCAATCCCTCCATCGTCTTTGGTGCCCTACACTGGACTCTTTCCAGTAGTTCCCTGTCTCTCTTGAACAGGGGAGCCCAGCACTGGAGGCAGTATTCCAGTTGTGGCCTCACCAGTGCAGAGTAGAGGGGAAGAATGCCCTCCCTCCACCTGCTGGTCACACTCTTCCCTACACAGCCCAGGATTCCATTGGCCCTCTTGGTGACAAGGGCATGTTGCTGGCTCATGGCACGTTTGCTGTCCACCGGGACTCCCAGATCCTTCTCCTCAGAAGTGCTTTCCAGCATGTCTGCCCCTAACCTGTGTGGGTGTCTGGCATTGTTTCCTCCCCAGGTGCAGGACCCTACACTTGCCCTTGTCGAACCTCATGAGATTCTTCTCTGCCCAGCTCTCCAGCCTGTCCAGGTCTCGCTGAATGGTGGCAAAGCCCCTCTGGAGTGTCCAGTCCCCCTCCCAATTTGGCATCATCAGCAAACTTGCTGAGGATACACTCTACCCTGGTCCAAGTCATTGATGAATATTTTAGTTGTCTCTGGTGTCCTTGTGGCTGAAGAAGCTTATAAATATTTTTCAAAAGCTCTGTGGCTTTCCTGAGGAGCAGAGTGTGCTGTCCTGTCACTGCAGTTGCTGGCTCTTTCAGTAGGGCTGTATTAGTTGCTTCTGCTTCCAGGGAATTGGGGTTTTCAGTAAGGGCTTACAATCTCTCTCTTACCCAGGAACGCGTGGAAGCTGTAAACATGGCTGAAGGCATCATCCATGACACGGAGTCGAAGATGGAGGAGTTCAAGGATCAGCTGCCAGCAGATGAGGTGGGTGGTTTCTGATCCTGTAGCAGTACGGGAGGTGAGATTCCTCGTTGTGTCTTGGCTCAAATTCTGACTGAACTCAGAGCTGACTCTGGCCAGCGACGCCGACTCTGGGTGTATTTCCATGCCGTGGAAAGACGTCCCAGTCATGAGCGCCTCTGGTTTTGTGCTTGATGAGTGGGATGAGCGGAACTGATAGGAGGATGTAAGGACATACTTAAAAGAACATGGTTTAAATAATAGTAAATATCCTATTTCAAAGTGTGAGTTCGGTGTCACTGAAGATCTGAGAGCCTGGGAAGCTGTTAACAAAAGGTTTCTGCATGAATGATGTCCTTGACTTGGCCTTGCCGTGATTTAATAAGAACTGTTCCGTGGCTTGTGCGAGAGAAGAGTTTTACTCAAAAGCTAAAGATTATGAGTAGATCTACCAGTGTATTGGCTGAGGGATGAAGGTGAAGCTGCTGTGCAGTCCTGGCAGCTGCACTTGTATGAATCCAGGACCCAAGAACTTGGAGGCAATAAAAACTACTGTATCCACTCAACTCCACTTTTTCTTCTGTCTTTTGGGGTGAAGTGGATATTTGGTATCGAGAGAATGCTTTCTCATACCCTTCTAAGTGACAGTTTAATTTTTGCATTATGAATTTCAAAAGCTGAATTTAAACGAGATAGCTCAGAATGAAAGGGCTCCTCTGTGAGGTGTTCGAGGGAATGAGAGTATAGTTTGTTGGTAAGTAGCTTCTCATCAGTTCAAGCACTGTTTTTCAGCCCAGCTCCTCTCTTCTAGGATGTATTTGGGTTTATGATCAGTGGAGTTTTGTCTCTTGGGAGCACAGAGCCTCAATCCCTGCTGGGGGGGCTGTTGGTCCCTGCCGAGGGGAAGTGAGTAGCATAGCTTGGAAGAAGTCCTGTACTGTCTAGGTGGAGGTGGTGGCCTGACACAGAAGACATCGACCGCCTTTCCTTTCCTATGGGTCTGAAGGAGAGTTCTGCCTGTGTTTTGACTGGGAATGCTGCTGAGTGAGCACTGCAGCTGTCCCCCTGTAACCTTGCTTCCTCAGGCCCACCTCTCCAGCAGCGTGCCAGTCTGACGGAGAAATACCAGACTGTGTGGAGACAGATGGCTACAGGGGCTGGGATGAAAGCACGTTGCTTTTATTTGCCTCTCTGCTCCTTCTCCCACGTGCAACAAAGGGATTCAACCAGGGTGGCAAACAGCCTTAGTTACTGGTTTCCTGTCACCCCTGAAATAAAGTTGAAAACCAGCTTGTATTTTCCCTTTATCCCAGTTCCTGAGGTGACTGGCTGGCTGGTGAGGTGTGCCAGGGAGAACAGCTCTCATCCTTGGCAGGCTGGTCCGTCTCTGCAGGGCTTTCTGTCCTCAGCACCTCTGCTGAGATGGCAAACAAGGGGACCGATTAATGCCAACTGTGGCATATTTAGTGAAGTGGCCAGGTGCCCGTTGGGAACCGAGCACAGCCCCAGTCCCTGCAGACTGTATGGCTCAATTTCAGACTTAATTTTGCAGCTTCTGGCAAAAAACCCAGTTTGGCTGTAGCCAGGAGGTGGGTGAAATAACAGGAACAAGTTTTCTCTGTGAACAAAATGCAGGATTTCATGGTTTATATTTGTGACTTACTTGCAGTGCAACAAACTGAAGGAAGAAATTGCTAAAATGAGGGAACTTCTGGCTCGTAAAGATAGCGAAACGGGAGAAAACATCAGGCAGGCAGCAACCAGCCTGCAGCAGGCTTCCCTCAAACTCTTCGAAATGGCTTACAAGAAGGTAGGTTCATGGTCATTTCCATGTCACAGCCCTCAGGTGGGGTGGGGTGCATGGGGACAGCAAACATTTAACCAAGAACTGCACCTGGAGGTGGCACTGAGTCTTAGAGCAGCTCCCTCTGAGTGATAATTCCTGTAGGAAGTCAGGTAGAGTTGAAGGCCCAAAACCTTGGCCATCCTGTGGGTGGCTGTTTCCCAGACGGTGTGTTTTGTTTCCGTACAGCGTTGTATGAAAAAGCACTGGATACTTAATAAGGAGCATCAAGGAGAGCATGGATGGGGCTTTCTCCTGGGTGTTTAGAGTGCCTAAAGTCATAAAGTATCACCTGGACTTAATTGAAGGATGAGTGTATAACAGGCTTCCTGGTTAATTAATTAAAACTACAGTAGTAAGGCCATCGGGGGGTTTTCTTCTCCATTTCCTTCCTGCCTAAGGGCTGCCCATCTGTGCCTGGCAGTCCTGCGCTTCAGCTGTCCTGGGAAGTTTCCCAGGATGGAAGTGGCACTCTCTGCCCGGGTGACCTTGGTGGTGGCTAAGCTCTCCTTACTGTGGAAAGCTGCTTTTCTGCTGTCAGACTGGAAACGTCCAGCGCTGCAGCGTAAGCCTGTTAGATCCACTGGGAAAGCAGAAATAACAGGAAGATCATTTCCTCCCTCCTATAGCAGCCACACAGAGATGGGGATGGTTTCCACTGGAGCTTTTCACTCAAGGAAGAGGGTTTCTTCACTTTAGGACTAACACAAACAGCAAACTAGGTGCAAAAGAGAAAAAACCAACTGGGAGAAGCATTTTGTTGTTACTACAACTAATAAGCTGACTCTTTCACAGATGGCCTCTGAGCGTGAGGGTTCTGGAAGTCCAGGGGATCAGAAGGAAGAGAAGCAATAAGAAGTCTCTGCTGTGCCACGACTAAGAGTATGAAGAAGAGGTCGATTTCTTGACGCTTGGGAGAGAAGGGACCTTCCTGAGCAGCAATGGGCAGAATTCAGACTTACTGTGTTTTTGCAGTATTCTATATATAAAAATCCTTTAATGTATAAACTTAGTGATGTGTCTGCTAGATAAATTGTCACTTGATGGAATTTAATTCATGCCAGATGAAGTTCTTCAAGTGTTTGGCCCTGTGGTATTCAACTGAGGCACCCTGGGGACTTGCTGATCATTTTGTTCTGATACTTGACACGATGGTGTACTAAATCTGATTACCCGAGTTTGGCAACCATGTCACTGAATCAAAGGGTGGAGATGGAAACCCCGCTGGAACTGGGGAGGAGAATAACACCTCTACGGACCCTCCTTGTGGATCCCAGTGCTTGAGAGCGGGTGGTAAGAACCGGGAACTGCACTGAGGAGGCTGATTATGGGGCTAGAGAGCGTTCAGATCTGCAGCTAGGTTAGTACCTGCCTTCTCCAGGAGAGGGGTGACTTCAAATTTAGCTGTAACTTTATTTCTTATGGAAGAGGCTACATGGCAGTTAAACACTTTGCTTGTCTGAGCCTTCTGCTCCATCCTGTGTCTGTTCTCTGCTTATGGTAAAACAATTTCCTTGATAATAAAACTGTTACTGGATCCATTTCTGGATTTTTTTTAAATAAAAGCAGAAAAGTGTCCAACATGGAGTTGTTGGTATCCTGGCCTCTGGTGGAGAACATGAGCATGTTAACTGCCTGTGAGAGCCCTGGGGTGGGGAGTAGTGGCACCAGCTTTGTGGACCTTGTGCTTGGTTTTCATGGATGAAGAAGGAATGTGGTGTGAGATCAGGGTCTGTCACTGCTGTTCTCACAGGAGATCTGTGATCCGTAGCTGCAGTGGGGCTTCACGGAGCACTTTGTGCTTGGGCCCAGCCTCTGAAAGGGGCTGCAGACTCGGAGCAGCAGTTGTCCACTGCTACTTCTAGCAACTGAGTTGTCCAAGGAGGTGGAGTCTCCTTCCCACCTTCTCCTACTTCCCCAGCTCTACTTACCTCTTTCTCCTTTTTCCTCTCTGTCTGTAGTCAGCTGGAAAGAACAAACCAAGCTTTGCAGCTGCTTTGTCCTGACAGCTCACGTATTTAGGAGGGAGGAAAGGATTCTTTAGACAGTTTTCTAATCCAGAGAAGGTAGGAGGAAAGGCAGCAAGTCTTCATTCTGTGATCTTTCCTTTTAAGCTTTACGGCTGGAAAGGACCAAGACTGCTTCTGATGCTGCGCGTTAGGGAGAAAGGCCAGAAGCAGGTTCTGTTGAAGTGAACGGGGCTGGGGGGAAGCCCATTCTAAGGAGTGGTGCATTCTCTGACAGTGAAGCGAGATGGAGCTTGAAGCTTTGTCCTGGGCATAAAAGCAGGCAAGGAAGGAGGAGCTGAGAGGCCATGTCCTTGGTGCCCAGCCCACAACATGCTTGGTGTGCCACAGTGCGGGCTGAGCTCTCACCTAAAGCGAACTGAGGAATTCCAACCCAAAATGTAGCGCTTTGCTCTCATGGGAGGAGTCGGTGGGGTCCAGGGATCCCACGGTTCATAATGGCTGCTCATAAGAAGCTCATGGAGAAGGGTGCAGGCAGCTTGCAGGGCCTTCCACAAATCTCCACTCCTTTTGAATGGGAGGGCTTTGATTTGTCCCAGGCAGCTGAGAGGTGCTGAGGCCATGTGAGCAGCATGGTTCCCTGCAGGCTTTGAGGAGCTCCTGACAATTATGTGCTTTATAAAACTGTCACAGGTGACCTCTGTCCTGACCTTCCTGTCAAAAACTCCAGCCTGACAAAGAGGAGGAATTCACTTTGAGTATTTTGGGTGCCCCAGACGCTCTTCCCTCTCTGTGGGTCTTGTAGCACCATTGGGTGGTGGATGGAATCCCATCATCTCACAGCCTCCAGGGTCCTGGATCATTGATTGGGCTTGGCCTTCGCATCCTCAGTGAATTATTTTCCACATCACAGTTTAAATAGGTTTTTTGTGGGTGTCCTTTAAAGATGTTTTTCATGTGCTGTTCTTAGCTCCTCCTTTATAGGCTAAATTATTGAATTGGGGAGGCAAAAGTGGAATGGGGTGGCGCGTGTTGTGCTGGAGAACAGTTTCTTGCTGTGGAAAAGCCGGCGGGAAGGCAGGAGCTGGGGTAACTGGGCTATTCTCTCTCGTGAGAAGGAGCAGTTCCTGTGCTGAGGGGTAAGTGCTGCCCTCCCACTGTGGGGGAGGGACGTCAGCGCCGGAGAAAGGCTGTTTGGGCACCATTGCCGCTCTCGTTACCCATCTAGGCCAATGCTCTCAGGAAGCCATTAGCCCCAGCAGCGCTGGGAGAAATCACCACCCTGGGTATGGTACTTATTAAGAAAAGGCACATGTTCTTTGGGGGGAAGAAGGTGCTCCAGTGATGCCCATGCTGCGTGCTTCCACCTGCGAGTATCCTCTGGGGCTGGGAGTGGGTCAGGTCTCCTCCAGCTTGGGAAATAACAGCGTTCGGTAACACAAAGGGGAGTGGGAGGGTGGATTCCAGCCCTGCAGCTCCTGCCCCACTTTAACTGGGGGTGTGTCATGGTTTGAGAACTCGACAACTATTTATTGTTATCCAGGCCGTTATTCTATTACCTGATGGCCCCTCCCCACCTGGGAAGGGGAACTGGGGAGCAACAAGTAAACCTCAGGGTTGAAATACAAACAGATTTAATAGGATAAGACTAAACAATTAACATTAATAACACTAAAGAACCAATATTGCTCCCAGCACCAATACAAAATACACCAGGACTATCCCCAACAAGGACAGCCTCCCCCTCTGCTACATCCCGACACTCCCTGGTGAGGCCACATCTGGAGCACTGGGTCCAGTTCTGGGCTCCCCAGTTCCAGAAGAACAGGGAGAGAGTCCAGTGGATGCTATGAAGATGATGAGGGACTGGAGTATCTCTCTGCTGGGGAAAGGCTGAGGGACCTGGGACTGTTCAGATGGAGAAGAATAGACTGAGAGGGGATCTCATTGATACTGAACAATATCTAAAGGGGAGGAGGATGGGACCAGGCTCTTCTCAGTGGTGCCCAGTGACAGGCACCAGGGCTCTCCCATCTCACAGAATCATAGAATGGTTAGAGTTGGAAGGGACCTTAAAGATCATCAAGGTCCGACCTCCCTGCCCCAGGCACGGACACCTCCCACCAGACCAGGTTGCTCAAACCCCCGTCCAGCCTGGCCTGGAACCCCTCCAGGGATGGGGCAGCCACAGCTTCTCTGGGCAACCTGAGCCAGGGTCTCACACCCTCACACCAAAGAATTTCTTTCTCTAAATCTCCGCTCTTTCACTTTAAAACTGTTATCCCTCATCCTATTGCACCACTCCCTGACAAAGAGTCCCTCCCCAGCTCTCCTCTAGCTCCCTTCAGATACTGGAAGGCTGCTCTAAGATCTCCCCAGAACCTTCTCTTCTCCAGGATGAACAACCCCAGCTCTCTCAGCCTGTCCTCATAGAAGAGGTGCTCCAGCCCTCTGAGCATCTTTGTGGCCCTCTGCTGGACCTGTTCCAACAGGTCCATGTTCTTCCTATGTTGAGGACTCCAGAGCTGGACACAGCGCTCCAGGTGGGGTCTCATGAGCGCAGAACAGAGGGGTAGAATCACCTCCCATGACCTGCTGATCACGTTTCTTTTGATGTAGCCCAGTATGGGGTTGGCTTTCAGGGCTGCCAGTGCGCACTGCCAGCTCGTGTGGAGCTTCTCATCCACCATCACTCCCAAGTCCTTCTCCTCAGGGCTGCTCTCCAGCCATTCTCCGCTCAACCTGTATTTGTGCCTGGGATTGCCATGTCCCAGGTGCAGGCCCCTGCACTTGGCTTGGTTGAACTTCACGCGATTTGCACTAGCCCACCTCTCAAGCACGTCCAGGTCCCTCTGGATGGCATTCCTTCCCTCCAGCATGTTTATCTCAATCCCAGACACTGAGGGGGAGAAAGAGAGAGAGCTCCTCAGGAATCTTTCTAATTTATACTGAATGTGCCATTCATGTTATGAAATAGCCACGTTGGCAGCTTGGGTCGAGCGCCCGGGTCTCGCTCCTCCTCATCCCCTCATTTGGGGAGCTCAGAAACACCGAGACCTTGAAACCCGCACACTATAGCTGGCTATAAAGGAAATATTTTCACCAATTCAGGCACTACAGTCTTCTAAGAGTGCAGGTTTCCCAGGCATCAGAAGAGGAATTAGTCTCGGGAAGCAAGGCTGAGGTTTCAGCCTGGTGCACGCTATGCCCACTGGCCTTCTTTCCCTTTCCTAAAAGCATTTTCCCCCAGGGTGGAAATTTCACATTGGAGTGGGAGGTGGTCACTGGGTGCTTTTTGCATCCGAGTCCCTGGCTGGAGCTGGAAGAGCAGGATTGCCAGGGAAGCCCAGGGTAAGCTGTCATCCACCCACTTCTCTGCATACACCCTCCCCGGCATATCAGGCACACAAAACTTCCATCTCAGCAGATCAGCTCCTAAAGCCAGGCATAATCCTCCTGTTCCAAGCGGGATTATTAAAAGGCTGTGAGGGACCAGGTGCACGTGGAAAAAAAATACCTGTAAGGGTTGGAATCCATAGTTGCTCAGCCCCAGAAGAGAAACAGGGCTTTAGATCCAACCAGGTAGTTCCAAAACCTGCAGTGTCTCCCCAGTGTGACCTGTTGATAGAAAAACCCAGCTCCCAGTTGAGTCCCAGGAGGGCCCTTGCCCAGGTGACAGGGCTGCCCAGCTGTCCCCAGCTCCCAGCAGACCTCAGTGCTGCTCTGCCAAAGTGTAGCACTGGGGAGAGAGGAGGCTGCAGTGGGCTCGGGCAATGGCAGTACTTGCCATCCCCCCACGGCATGGCATGGCACAGACGGGTGGTGACCAGACCAATGGCAGACGCAGAACTGGGATGTCCTGGGGAGGCAAATCAGGGCTGGGGGTACACCATGGCCATGAACACGACCCCCCTTCTTCCCCCTCCTCTTTCCCCTGGCACCCAGCATCCAGCTCAGTACCACTAGGAGAGCATCACCTCCTGGAGGGGCAGCAACACCTCTGCTGCCACGTAATAAAAGCAGCAAATAAACAGCTCCAGAGTAATTTCATCACTGCATTCCCAGCCAGCTCCATTTGGGGCTGTCCATGAGGCAGAACTGGCCAGCCCTGGCACCCCAAACTTACCGCCTGGTGTCTTTGGGGCAAAAAAAAGGCAGGTTGTGGGTTTGCAAAGCTGGGCAGCGAGGCTGCAGCTATGTCCAGCTGTGGTTCTTGGATGCATGCTCAGGCAGCAGAGGTGAGTTGGCTCCCCACAGCCCCGCTGTCCTGGGCTAGTTTGTCACCCAGACGTCTCTCCTAAAGCCAAGGATGGCCAGGATGAGTCACCTCAAATTAATAAGAGAATCCCCAGTCCACGGGGGGCCATGGGACACCCTGCCACACAGGAGGGGCTGGCATGAGCCTCCGACCCATCAAGGACCCAGAGGGCAGTTTGGGCAGGACACCCTGGGCCAAGTAGGGCAGGGGGGGGGGCGCAATCTGTGGCCACACAGTGGAGCAGAGAGGCCCTCACCCATCGCCTAGGACGCCAACCAGCCCATTGCTTATCTTTCCCTTCCAGAACGGAGCTGCGGGGGCACCATCCCCCCTTCACCAGCCACCACCACCTCCACCCTGGGCTCTCTGGGTGCCATTTCCCCACCATCCTCACCTAAACCCCTGACCTGTCTTGCTGCCTTGCTCCAGGCATCCACTATGTCAGCGGTGCAGGTGAAATCTTGCTGGTGGCCAGTCACCAGTGGTGTTCCTCAGGGCTCAGTTTTGGGGCCAGTCTTGTTTAATATCTTTATCAATGACCTGAACAAGGAGATGGAGTGCACCCTCAGTAAGTTTGCAGATGACAGCAGACCAGGAGGGAGTGTTGATCTGCTTGAGGGTTGGGAGGCTCTACAGAGGGACCTGGACAGGTTGAATCAATGGGCCAGGGCCAGTCGTGTGAGGTTCAACTCAGCCAAGTGTTGGGTCCTGCATTTCAGTCACAACAACCCCAGGCAGTGCTACAGGCCTGGGGAAGAATGGCTGGAGCTGCCCAGCAGAAAAGGACCTGGGGGTGTTGGTGGGCAGCCGGCTGAACATGAGCCAGCAGTGTGCCCAGGTGGCCAAGAAGGCCAACAGCATCCTGGCCTGAATCAGGAACAGCGTGGCCAGCGGGAGCAGGGAAGTGATGGTGCCTCTGTACTGAGCACTGGTGAGGCCTCACCTCGAGTGCTGTCTTCAGTTCTGGGCCCCTCACTACAAGAAGGACATGGAGGGGCTGGAGCGTGTCCAGAGGAGAGCTACCAACCTGGTGAGGAGTCTGGAGAAAAAGTCCTATGAGGAGAGGCTGAGGGAACTGGGCATGTTTAATTTGGAAAAGAGGAGGTTGAGGGGAGACCTCCTTGCCCTCTACAGCAACCTGAAAAGAGGGTGTAGAGAGATGAGTGCTGGCCTCTTCTCCCAAGGGAATAGTGACAGGACCAGAGGAAATGGGCTGAAGTTGCATCAGGGGAGGTTTACCTTAGATACTAGGAAGAATTATTTTACTGAGAGTGTGGTCACACACTGGAACTGCCTGCCTGGGGAGGTGGTGGAGTCACCATCCCTGGAGATATTTAAGAAACATGTAGACGTGGCACTTCAGGGCATGATCTAGTGGCCGAGATTGTCGGGGTTTTTTTGCGTGTGTATGGTTGGACTCGATGATCTCAGAAGTCCTTTCCAACCACGGCAATTCTGATTCTGTGTGCCTTCTGAGCAGCACCATGAACTAAGGCATGACCTCTGTGGGTATCGCATGTTGCTGCTGCCCCCAGCACAGATAAGGACAGCAGAAAGTTGACATTTACAGGGAAAGGAGAAATGCGAGATGACACTGCAGCTCCGTAAAATACTTCCATGTCCCCCTGTCTCCTTTCCCCCATCCTTGGCTTCCTCAAAACCTTGCTGACCACGGGCCAGGAGGGACCAGGCCTTTCTGAAGCATGGGCTGTGGTCTTTGGCCATGCTGTGGAGCATGGCAGGAGTGAGATAAGCCCCTCAGTCTGTATGTGGGGTAGCCATAGCTCCCCAAAACCCCGATGCTCAAAAACCCCCAGATTGCTGGTTGCCGCTGGGGACACGCTCCACCCCCTGTACTGTCAGAGGCTGGGGACAGGAGGTGACAGGGGGTGTAACACAGGCGTCCCAGAGGGTGACACTGGTGCCCGGGCAGGGAAGCCCGGAGGTGGCACCCACCCGGAGGTGGCAGCAGGAGGGCAGTCTCGGGGTGGTGCAGGCCTCAAGCGGGGCGCTGGTGCTGGTGTAGGCCCCGATCCAGCAGCGAGCAAGCGGTCCGTCCGTCGGTCTGCAGACCCCAACCAGGAGAGCCACCTCGTGGATCCGTCCCCAAGCCAGGCCGTTGCCGCCGATAGCGGTCCCTTTAAGCGCGGCCGGCGCCATGCCCACAGCTCTCGCGAGAGCCGCCGTTTGAGCCCCGCCCCGCAACAGTGCCGCGGCACGGCTCGAAGCGACCGCCGGGACTACAAGCGCCACAATACCCGACGCGGATCTTCCGACCAATGGCGGCGCGGCCGGTGGGCGGGAGCGAGCGGGCGGACGGCCTATGGCGTGGCGCCCCGCTCCCGGCCGGCTTCCCCCCTCCACTCCTCTCTCCTCCCTGACACTCCCTTCCCCGCCCCGGTCCCCCGGAAGTGATGTCACGGGCCCCCATGTGAGCCGATTGCAACACATGCAGCGCGGAGAGGGGGAGCGCGAGCAGCCGGTGTCCGACGTCAGCGCCGCCGNTGGCGGACGATCCCAGCGCTGCCGACCGCAACGTGGAGATTTGGAAGATCAAGAAGCTCATCAAGAGCCTGGAGGCGGCCCGCGGGTGAGCGGCGGGGCCTGCGCCGGGGGAGGGCGGCGGCGGGGCGACCGCCCCCCGGAGCGGGCTTGGGGCAGCAGAGG
>VXBJ01005765.1:379821-427126 GCA_013400055.1 Nycticryphes semicollaris | reverse complement strand
TCTCGCCGCGTGGTGAAGTGGCCGGGTCCCCGCGGCCGCGCAGGGGCTGGGGCCCGTTGGCCTGGGCCGGGAGGGCCTTCCCAGAGGTCAGGCTCAGGGGGAGAGGGGGGCAGCGTGACCGTGTTTCTGCCAGGGGAGAAGGACAGTGCTGTCGCCGAGGTCCCTGCGGCTCCTCAGCCGTCCTTCCCCTCCCCGCACCCCCCTAAGCAGATGAGNGCACCGGGGAATGGTGGATTCCAGCTGGAGTAGGTGGCTCCTGTGGCCTCAGTGCAGGCTTGGGCTCCTCCCAGGGGACTGGCGGGCTCCAGGAAGGCAAGAGGGTAAGGGCAGGGAGGTAGAGGCAGCGGTTACTCTCACTCCTTCACCTTCCAGTGAGAGCACTTAGCTCCTTTTTCCTGAAAGCAAACTCTTCCACAGTTTGGATAGCATTAAATCCAAAATCTCTAATCCCACGTATGTCATCCTTGCGCTTTGATTTATTTTTTTCCCACCAGAAGTAAAGTTGCTGGATGTTCTTACAGCCTGCCCCACACCAAAGGTGATGTGGTACCTGTTTCTATGGGTAACTCAGCAGTGGCTTGTTGCGTGGGCCGGGAAGCCAGTCGGAGTTGAGTAATTGTAAGAAGTATAAGTATTGGAGCTGTAAAATAGCAAAGAAAGTGTGTGTCTCAGTATACCGTGCAATAAAATAACAATGAAGGGCAACTCCTTAGCTACCCTTGTGGCTCCAGTTTCCACAGGCTCATCTGAACCAGTGTTAAGCTACCTGGGGCACTGCTGGCATTGTCCTGTGGCCACCCAAAAGGCAGGTTGCCTTTGCTTGGCTACACAGAGACAGTTTCTTGTTCTTCCCGTAGTGCTGGAGTTCGATCTTGTGCATAGGACAGGCCAGGGAAATCATTCAGCTGAAAACAAACCCAGGGAGGAGGGGAAAGAGGAGGAGAACCCAAGCCACAGGGTTTCCCTAAATTTATTTTTTATTTGTTTTTCATCTGATTTACCGTGTAGCCGCGCAAGGGATGGGGCTGTGAGAAAAGGGAGTGTGGAACCAGGGTTTTCCTTCCCTGCAGCAGAGTAGATTTTGACTGCCAAAGCTGATCGTTCAGCTGTGCCCTCACATCGTGTTGATAGTGTGGGTTGTGTTTCTCAGGAGGTCCCAGCGAGCGTGGAAACAAATGGTTTTGGCTGTGAAGTTGAAAGGGCCTGGGGAGCTACAGACATCCATTTCAGCTTGTGAAAATGCCTCTTGGTCCCTGGAATGTTGCTGAGGGAGGCTGGGCTGTGTTTTGGAAAGGTACAGTTAGCGTTTTGGCTCTCCCTGACTCAAAGTGTTGGTGGCGTAAGCATGTCTACCTTTAGCAGCAGCTCTCATGTTGTTTGGAGTAGGTGAAGGTTGCAGAGAACAATATCGAAGCTGGTGTTGGGGAGAGGTAAGGCCTACTTGGAGTGGGTGGCTGTTTTGGGGTAACAGCTTCTTGGGGCTGTAGCCCAGGTGTCTCCCCTCTTCCCTAGCAGTTATCCCTGCCACATCTCTTTGTGGTAAGGGTGCTGGAAGCACAAGAAAATGCGTGTAGGAGCTTTAGCTGAGCCCTCTGGATCCAGCATATCTCCTAGATGTCGTGATACTGCTGTTCCTTAATTTGTGTGCTCGCTGCTAAACCGCCACCTGACGAAGGCTGCTGATGCCAGCAATCCTTGCTGTAAGCAAGGTTATGCTGGTTATGTGTAAATGCGCGTTGTGCTTCCAGGAGTCCTAGCTAAAATTATCCTAGTCTGTTTGGGTCCAGTAAGGGGAAGAGATGCTGCAGCTCTCGCCACCAGAAGCGTTAGCTTCCCCAGCACAAGAGGTGTGAGGCGGTGAAACAGGCTTTTCCGGCCTTTGGGAGAGTCGCTTCCTCTTCCTGTGAAGTAGGAAGACCTGTTCTGGGGTGGGTTAGGGGGCAAAGCCTTCAAATAGGGTGATGTGGAGGGCCAGGGACTCCTTGTTGTCTCCACCTTCTCTTACTCATTTACTCCTAATAGTGACCCGGCAGCTGTGTCCCAGTTTCATGTGCTGGTTGTTCCTGCAGTGGATCAAAGGGACGGGAAATGGAGGAAACTGGAGCTAGACATTCAATTCACATGTGGCGGTTGGGGCACCTCTCCTGTTACTCAACTATTTTGGGAAAATCTCAATGAAATCTGCAGAATGTTATCAAAATGGAAAGTGAGTGTGAGAGCAAGGAAATGCTTTTATCATGTCTGGGATAGGTGAGGTAAGTGGCAGTATTTGGTCACAAAACCAAGGAGCTTCAAGCTTTATTACCAGAGCAGGTCAGGTAGAGGCCAGTGAGGGTGAGACTGCTTCTCAAACTTTAATATAAAGTCCTAGCAAGAATGTCCCCTGTTATTTTTCCAGCCCTACTTAGGAAAGGTGATCTTCTTTGCTGATCTCTGAGTAGCAAGAGTCTGGCAAATCAGAAAAACTGAAAAATAATTTTTAACACCCCCCAAACCCACCCTAGAGCCCAATCTCTGCTGGCAGGGAGTAGAAGGAGCTTTTGTCTGTATCTTCCTGAAGCAGAAGTGTCTGTTATCTCCTCTGAGCTCCTCCAAAGTTGGGTTACAAACAGTCTGATCCTGTACAAAGTTAATGAGTTGATCTTTCTGATTTGGTGATAAAGGAAGGGGGGAGTAGCTGGTACCTGGGGAGTATGTAGGAGTGAGAGCAAATAGGGTCTGAGTTCCGTGCTACAGGCAATTAACCTTTCTAGGCAGAAGAAGCTGAGGGTAAAAGGCTGGTGATAAGCAAGTTAAGCCCTGGTGAGAAGTCTAGCCTTGTCATTCATCTCCGGGAGCTTCAAGCGCTCAGACTTTTCACCGAGCCCCTCTGCTTCTCCCCTACAAGAGGATTCTGCTTTCAGTCCACAGTTAGTTTGTGCGAAACAGAGTCTTGATGGGAGACCGTGCCCCCCAGAAGTTCCAACCTTGTCTTTGTGGAAGTGTCAGCAGCTCAAGCAGAAGTGGTATTAGCCATGATGTTTTTCTCTTATCCTCTTGGAGCTTTTCTGCTGTTGGTCCATGTGGTTTTACAGTGTCAGTGTTAAACTGACAATCACTCTTTGTTCCTTTGGTCTTTGCTGTTCTGAATAGTTTGCAGAGCTATGGTCAGTTTTTTTCTGCTAATCTAAGCTGTAAATGCTTGGCAAAGTCAAGGATCAGCAACAAGTAGCAGTCTCCTTGCAGGCTTAGGCCTGAAATGTTGCATCCAAATCAGGTTTGGAAAACTCAGAGTTTCAGAAACAAGGACTTTATTCCTGCAAATGGCCCTGCTCAGAAATGGCATATTAACATCTCTGTGGAGCAGATGGGCTTCCTACCGCTGAGAGAATGCAGGGCTAGACTCCTGTTCAGAGCAGGAGCCCTTAGGAATTATTTTACTGAAACAGGGAAAGAGGAGGCAAAGAGAATGGTGTCTTTTGAAGGCTCTGTCTGCAAGCACAACTAAGCTTGACAAACAGTGTCAAAGAACATTTTTCCAAACTTAAGAATTTTGGAAGGCAAGGGGAACAGGGCATATGTAGGCGAAGTGCAGAAACTAACTCCAAACAAATAAGCTATTCTGGTTGTAACCGGAAGAAATCTATCAAGGCAGGGGAGTGGGGAAATGGGGAAATGTCAGAGGAGGGGGAAGTCTTGGTGTCTCCAGAGCCATGGGAAGGCAAAGCGATGCAGTTTTCTCTAGGGTTTGGATTTTGCCAAGTTGAGACTTCCACTTGTTATATGGGAGAAACCAAAGGTGAGGCAAATAAAAAGTCACCAGGAAGGACAGAAGCCTGAAGATGTGTGAGAGTTCCTGCAAAATCATTTGCAGGAACTCAAGTAAATCAAAATAAATGATTTGCCCAGCTTGTGTTGCAGGAAGCATCGCTTGCAGCTGGGTTCTCCTGCAGGAACCTTGCTGGTCCCGCTGGAAGGGCCCAACTTTAGAATTAGCTTCATGGTGCTGCAGTTTTCCAGCCTTGTGTGACAGGGATGGGAGGCTGGTTGGGTGAAGGTAGGTGGTGGGTTGCACATGTCCACACCTTGTTCTGGGGTGCCCTGGGATGATGCCACCTTTGTGACCAGGCAAGCTGGCAAGGCTGAAACTTGCTTGTTCTCCAGGACCACCAAGTTGGCCAAGGCAGTCTTGGCCTGTTCTGCTCTTAGTGTGGTGGGCCTTTCCAGAAGTGACCTGAAAGCCCATCCTGTTGTGGGATAACATGGCAAGTGTCAATCCTGCAGCAGCACTGGCTGCTGGGATGCGTTTAGGGACTAACTGGGTTTGGTTACAAGTAGATGTTCTGTATGGGTTTGCCTTGTTCCTGACTTCTTAAGAACAAAGTGCTGGGAAGCTGGTGATGCCAGGGTTATGTTGAGGTGTATTTCTCTCCTCAGGCAGTGTAAATTCTTGGTCACTCCTGGAAGCATCTGCAGCACTTGTGGATGGGTTGTTCTGCCAATAGCAGGTGCTGGACTGAAGCTGCAGCTGCTGGAATAACTGTTGAATGTGCTGGAACAGTGTGAATTCCTCTTCTGCACCATATATGCATTTAAGATACAGTACACCATTTATAGCAGAGTATCTGATGTGAGTATAACAGTGCCACCAAGTCTAGACAAGTACCAGTTTAACTGTCTTGTCTCTAAGTGGTGTCATACATCAGGAGGAGGATTTGGTGTGATCTTTCATGGCTGTGACTGGTTTCTGGCTGCTCTGCTGGAGATGTATTGGTTCAGAGGATCCCTTCCTTGTTCCTAGGCTGGCAGCAGATCTCTTTCCCTACCTTCTTTAGCAGGATCCGTTTGTCATTGTGGCTGTGCTTTGGCTTTGGGCACTGGGAAAGAGTTTCACTGTTGGGCAGTGCTGTGGCAAGGTACTACTTGGCTTTCCAACTTGTGCTGTGTTAATTAGGTTGCTGTGCTGATATCATGGTAGTTCCAGTCATGGGATAGCCCTCAGGATTTTTCCACAGCAAGCTGATGTCTCCTGTGTACCTGCCTTTCCTTCTGCTGGGCTCTGGGCTGGGCCAGCCTTGGGGAAATGGCTGGTTTTTGCCCCATGGGGAACGTGAGACAGATGAGTGGGGCAAGGACTGGGGCGGCACGTGGAATTTTGTTTTACTGCCAGTGAGTTTCCTGCTTTGGCTTTATGATCCATCATTAAAGTGTGGAGTGTTTAGGGAAGAGGTTACAATTTCAGTTCTTACCTAAACCGAGTTGCTTCCTCGAAGTAGTGCTTCCTCAGCCTGCTTGGCTTAAGGGTAGCTTCTAAAGGAGGTCATGTTTCTGTTACAGAGGTGAAGGCTATGATATAAATACTGCCTTTTGCTTCTAGTAGTGTGAGGAGAAGGAGGGGATGTTTGCAGGGAGACTGGAATAGAAATAGTGTAGGGCAGAAGAGATCTCACGTGGCAGGTCATCACACAGAGTGCACTACACGCCGTTCCCTTGCATGGATTCTCTGAGTATCTTTGTGCTGCTGGGGTTGGAAGCTGAATGTGGATTTTATGTGTGTGGGGTTGATTAGAACTCTCGGGACCAAGGCAGTGTCTCTTGAGAGCTTGTGTTTCGGTGGTGTGAGGGTGGGTGGCCTGAGAGCTGCCCAGTGCCAGGTGAGAAGGCAGCCAGAGCAGGGGAGGGTGGCCAAAGAGCTGTTGACACCCTGCTGGTTGCCTGTGTCTAATTGTCATAAAACATTTCCTGGGCTTTCTCATCTGCCTGCTCTACCTGTTCCTTTTGAATTATAGCAACAATGAGGGAGTGCTGTTTTGAGAGTACATGCTAGCAAGTGGCAGAAAATGACCTGGTCTGGGAGCATGGTTATGTGTCAGACAAAAACTCCAGTAAGTGATGTATGGCCTTTGGTAGTTCTGCAGCCTGATACCCTCTTTTACAACTGCGTGAATCATTAGTGAACAGTGTGATTCATACACAGATCGTCATTCACATAGAGCTAATGAATGAGCCCCTGACTGCTGAAGACTAATGGCGTGGTAGAAGATGGGAATGAGCACCTCAAAGAGGACAGACTTTTTTTGGCTTTGTGGCAACTGAATTATTGGTTTTTTTTTTTCTTCCCCTGTTAGCTCCCTTTTCCCATGTAGCTGAAGCATTAACATCTTAACAAGCAAATCTGGATTTGTTGCTTTGGTCCCTCAGTGTACATCTTGTACCCAACTGGCCCATTAGCATAATGCAACAAGTCTTTTAAACTTGGAGCATTAATAATTGGAGAGGGAGGAGGGAGAGCAGGGGAGCTGGGGCAAAACCAAGCCTCCCAGTGAGTCACAAATGTCTGAAGTGCAGAAATGTCTTTTCCACTTACCAGTAATTGGGCATCCAGGCTTTCTGCATGAGGTCAGATGCAGCCAATAAGGCCTATTCAAAACATGCCTATACAATTATGTTTTGTGATGTGTTGCCTTTGATCCAAGGATTTCAGAGTGGCGTTGATTCACCTTCCCCATGGGGTGTGCTGTATCCACTGGGGCTGATTTGGTGCTCTTCAGCTGTACAGGATGAAGGTGGGATCTGCCCCTGGAGCTGCAGACCTGATTTGGGATCTGAGGGCTGGCAGGTGCCCATGCAGAGGCCACACTGTCAGAGCTGACTCCAGCTGGGGACGGGAGGAAGCTCAGAACGGAGAGCTGCCCATGTTGACTTCTGGGTGATGGAGCGATGGGCAAGAGCTGGCTGACTGTCACCTGCTACCTGTGCAGCCTTCGGACACATGATACCCAGCCAAATTCTCTGCCATGTGGAGAAATAGAGGTCTGTGACCTGATTCTTCTTTCACCTCCTTTCTCTCCCAGGGGAGCAATGCCTGCTGAGCTCAGGAGGCAGATCCTGGCAGTCAGCCGGTGACTGTGGAGGCAAGCACTACCTTGCCTGACCCTTAGTGAGACACTCGCCTGTCTTTCCTCCGCTCCTCTGCTGAAGCAGCCATCTGCTGCCTCCCTGTGGGAAGCTTTCCCTTGCTCCTGAAGCAGGGGTGCACTGGGGAAAGCAGGCTCGATTCCCTTTTCCAGGGGGGGTCCTGGCTTGGTGCTAGCTTGCACTCGGAAAGCTTGCTTGGCATCTGGGGTCTTTTCCTCTTCAAGAAGGTCAGTGGGTTAGTAGTAAGAGGGCAGAATACCTTTTCAGGACAGTCTTAATGTCCGTGTTCAAGCTGTTTCTGGTTACACGGAGTGCTTTTTGGGTATCATCTTCCTGAAATGCTGGCAGATGCGATAGAGGATTCCTGTCTAGGGCTCTGGGACAGAACTACAGCAGGAGAGCTTGGCATTGTGTGAGCCATGGAGGCAATAGCTGGGTGGCCTCATGCTGTGCAGTTAAGTGATTTTCCTTTGTCCAGGGCAGAGGTGGCATTCAGAGGCTGAGGGGGAATTAGCTATCTGGAGTGTTTCTTGGACTCACTTTCTCCAATTAATGCTTATGCTGAAAAGTACTCTTGAGGAAAGAATGACTTGGTCTTCTGGCTCTGCGATCCTCCCCTCCTATCCACCTTGCCTCCTCCTTCTGCTTTTTCTGTGCTTCTGTGGTGGCACTGGATCCAGAGAGGTCATCTCTACCTTACTTTTGCTTGGAAACAGCTCCCTTCCTTAACTTTCATACCCCTCTTTGGATGACCTGAAAACCTTTGAGGAACAACTTGTATTGATGTCGCCTTTTAGGAGATGGTCCGGAGTTCTGGTGAATGCTGTGGTGAAACCCAGAATGCCTCTGAGGTGGGGCTTGTGAGGTTCTTGCTGAAATGATGGTGTAAAAAATATTGCCAACAGCATGTCTTTGGGCTCAACTTTATATTCAACCTCAAAGGAGCTAATGGTAGGTCCTGTTGTCAGCTAACTGGTGATGTGTGCTCTGTCTAGGTGTTGGTGGAGCACTTGTATCCTGCTCGAGCAGTGCATTGAGCCCATCATCTGAAATGGGGAGTGGGACTCCATTTATTTCTGATGGGAGACGTCACAAAGAGCTGTTGCTTCTTGAGCAGCAAATAGATGGAGGCGCGTTGGCTCTGTGTGTTGCAAAGCATTGGGTTGATGTTCTTGTATACAGGCAATGCAGTCTCTGAGGAAGCTCCCAGATGATGTTGCCTCTGAAGGGATCCTAGGCTCTTAAGGTTGCCTCTGCTATTTCCTAGCAGGCTGATGGGATTTCCGGGAAAAGTTACGTTGCTTTTGCATCTGCTCATGTGGTTTTTTTTTAGATTTGGCACCTTGAGTGGACTTGAGCCACTTCCTACTTGATGGAGGCTTTGTCTTATTAAAAGACATTAAGTCTTTAAAGGGCACAGCTGTGACCTGTTTGTGTACTTGACAGCCATAACTCCTAAGTTGTAGGAGCATATACATAGAACTTCCCTCCAGCAAGGTCAGGGCTGTTGCATACAGGGCACATATGAATAGGGCCATGTTTTGTAAGAGAACCCAAACCAGCCATTTTGTACTTAACTATACCGAAGGACACTCACTTCTTATAGCACTTCATTCAACATCTCTGCTGAGATTAAAAAAACCCCCAAAACACAACAGCAAAAAAAACAACCAACCCTTAAATACTCTTTAGTTAGATGACTGCTTCTGTGGACCGTGCTCTCAACTTAGCACTACGGGCACATGGTACTTCAGTGAAGGACCATGTGGGTATCTGTTTAGAAGTAGCCCTCTTCTTTTGGACCTGTGGGATGTTCCTGGTGAGCTTCTGCCTTGGATTACATGGATATTGCTGGTGTCTGCCTTGCAGCTGGCCATGAATGTGTCAGTGATGGAACTGGTCTGGCCATCGTATAACTCCGGTAGCCTTGGCTGGCCTGGCAGCTTGGACTCCTCAGTACATGTGATGGCTGCCCAGTAATCTGTGGTGCTCTTGGATGGAGACCAGCAGATGTTACCTTGGGAAGGTAACGTGGCTTGAAGCAGTATGTGGCAGCAGTTATTGCATAGAAGGCATCCTAGCTGTGGCATGTGGTTAAGGTCAGATTATCTGAAAACTGTTTCCTCCATGCTCCTGCTGGTCTGTGGCGGTCACGCATAGGTCTTGCGCTGCCCCCGGTTCTTGGGGAAAGCAAGACAATTAAGCTAGTGCCGTGTAAAAATAAGCTCATTTTGAGTCACAGAGAATGGCTGACCTTCCTCACCTCCAAGTCTCCACATTACCCAGTGTGCCATTACTGTAAAATGTTTCACTGTGGAACAGCTACAGCCCAGCTGCTGTCTGTCAGGTCTCCTCAGATACCACAGGATAGGCCAGGGTCTGCTATTTATACAGCATGTCTGTTAAATTAATGCTCTCCCTTGCCAGCACATACCCCAAATTCCAGGAGACAGGTTGAGTGACTGTTCCTCCTCAGGCTTCTGGTTGGGGTTGCTTTTGTCCACCAAGCTGAGGGTAGCTACACTACAGGGGTACTTTGTGGTATGTGGCCACGCAGGTAGTCATTTTACTGATGATGCTGTGTAAGACGGTAGGAGGCTTTTAGAAAACCATGACGCCAGTTTCTAGTTTCAACTGAAAGCTGAAGGTCTAAGGATCTGCTCAGCTCCTCCTTCTGACGGGCAAAAGGGTTAGAAACCGAATCCCTGTAGGTGAAGATGGCCACCCAGCCCAGGAGGCTCAACTGTCAGCTGTAATGAAAGCCACCCACGGGGTATACTTGGCAGCTCGTTCCAAATGTGATACACTGCTTGCTTTGTGCACTTGCCTTCTGTTGTGGTGGCTTCCTTGTGCTGAACCAGAAAATGTGTACACAGTGGGCACTGTGCCTGGTGCCAAACGTGGCTTGGGACCCGGCGCAGCAATCCAGCTGGTGTGAAGTGTCTGCTGTGAAATCTCTGCTCTTCTAAAAAGAACCTGGTGGTGCCATTCTTGGCCTGCGGTGCCACAGCTGTTGTGAGGCAGGGCGAGGTGCTGCAGGATGAGCTCTCTTAAGCAGCGCAGGAAGGTCTTGCAGGGACAACGATGTGTGGATGCTGTAGTACCTGCTTGCAGGAATAGTGGCAAAGCATCCCTCAGCTTTTCAGGGCACGACACACACTGCCGCTCGTTGTGAGAACATGTTAACGTTTGCTCTTAGGTCTGCCAGCCGCTGGGAGGGCTCTTTGTTTTGTGGTACAGTTGTCTGAAATTCAAACTGGAGTAACACTAAAGTTTTAATAGTAGAACAGGCTGTCCTGTCCACAAACCTCAACTTTCTCAAAAACTTGCTGCCTCCAGAGAGGAAAAATGTGCTTGTGTTTTCACTCAAACAGCTGTCTGATGGGTTGTAGGAGGGGGTTGGAGCCCACTGGCGGTGGTTTAGGAGCAAAGTTGGAGCCCCTATCATCATCTTCTATATATAATTGCTACTTTCCAAGCCATGCTAAATCTGAGCTAATTGCCAATTACTGGCAGGGCTGGCACAGCATGAGGAGTAACCATAGCACCCGGATAGTGAAGTGCTTCCACCTTTCCAGAGGTTGGCACTTAATTGCTCCCTTGTTTCCTTGTACCATGTGGACACGTGTCCTCAGTGCTTTAATTGCTTTCTCCTCTGCAGTCCCTTGTGCAGTGGCACACCTTGTGCTGTCCTGTGACCAGCAGGTGGAGGGAGGTCGTCCTTCCCCTCTGCTCTGCCCTGAGGAGGCCCCATCTGGCACACTGGGACCGGTTCTGGGCTCCTCAGGTCAAGAAGGACAGGGAATTGCTGGAGAGGGTACAGCAGAAGACTACAAAGATGATGAGGGGCCTGGGGCATCTCTCTTGGGAGGGGGACTTGGGTCTTTTTAGTGTGGACAACAGAAGACTGAGGGGGCATCTGACCAATGGCTATAAATACTTAAAGGGTGGGTGTCAAGAGGATGAGGCCAGTCTTTTTTCAGTGGTGCCCAGTGACAGGACAAGAGGGAATGGTCAGAAATTCGAACATAAGAAGTTCCATCTGAACATGGAGGAGGAACTTCTTCACTTGGAGGGTGGCAGAGCCCTGGCAGAGGCTGCCCTGAGAGGTGGTGGAGTATTTGTCTCTGGAGACATTCAAAACCCTCCTTGGATGTGTTCCTGTGGGACCTTCTCTGGCAGGGGGTAGGACTGGATGATTTCTAGAGGTCCCTTCCAACCCCATATCATCCTGTGATTTTTTGTGGTCCAGGATGTCCATTTCCTACAAAGCAAGCCATTCTGAGCATTTTGGGTCTTGATGCACATTTGGCTGCTGTGCAGGCAATCCTTAGCTCAGGATAGGGACAGCAGCTCTCTCTTGTTGCTTTACACTTCTCTGCTCAGTTCAGTCTGAAAGCCTCCAGCTGAAGTGGTGTGATTTGTCCTGGGCACACTGAAACTCTCATTAATGCTGCATTTTGAAATCGGGATGTTGCCAAGCAGAATATAATCTGAAGTCCTTCAGCTCCATCCTTTCCAGGGATGGTACAAGGAGGAACCAGCTCACTGCGTGTTCCATCCCGAGCTGCCCTTAATCTAGATTGATTGCTTAATTGTTCACTGTAACAATCCTGTAATGAAGTTCTGTCTGGCAGCATGCTCACTGGGGGACTGGTGGCTGGCAGTGGCCTGCCAGGCAGCAAATGTCCCGTGTGCTGCTTCATGTGCAGCAGAGCCTGTTGGGTTTAGGTCTCCCGTTTGGAAAAGCCCCCTTCCTCGAGGCTGTAGTCATTATCATTTCCCATTCCTCACTCCCAGAGTAAATGTGCTCTAGAGCCCAGCACATCTACCAGCAGCAGAGGAGAAGGCATGGAGTTTTTGCAGAAATACCTGTCGTTGTGGCTGCAAAGACTGAGAGGAAACCTGTAAATTATATTAATATGCAGAATAACCTATTTTTTTCCTAAGTAGTTTTGAACAGCAGCTTTCTTAGAAACTCTTTGCTACATTTTTTTTTTTCCCCCTCATTGTGGTGAATTTAGCAGAGGCAACCACAGGTTTTTTTAACCCATGCCATCCTGCAGTGAGGTCACATAGAGGTACAGGCTGGCTTTGAGAGGGGAAAACCACTCTTCTGTGGTGGGATAAAATGGTCTTAGTGGTGTGTGAGGGAGTTCCTCAGCTATCCTGGTCACTTGGATGCTTCAGCTGGTGTCTTGCTGGTCTCAGCCTGTCTTAATTTAGTCATCAGATCCTGACCATTTGAGCCTTTAAGAAAGAGGAAGAGGAGCAGGGGATGCTGACTGTTACCTTCATTTAGCTGACTGCCTAACGAGCTCCTGGGTTGGGCAGATGAGCTGTACCCAGCAGGTGGCAGCAGCAATGTGCAGGCAAGGGTGCCCCCTCGGCTGTTTGGGTGCCCAGGAATGTGCAGTGACAAGCCAGGGTGACTGCCTCTGCTCGGGCTCCGGCAGCTTGGGATGCCCTGAGGTGCTCCGCCCAGTGCTACTCCCACCAAAAGCTGCTTGCCCACTGTTTTGCTGGATTCTGCAGGAACTGGTTAGTGCCTGAAATAGCTTTGGCTGGGTAAATAGTGGTGAAAGCACAGCACACCCAAGAAATGCACTTGGTGTTGGTAATGGAAGGTGCTTTTTGATATGAACCCAGGCTGGAATTTGCTGAAGAGTTGGACTGAGCGCGGTAGTGTGCTGTGTTCAACTAGTTTGAGGCTTAAATTAGGGAGTGTGTATCAGTGAAGACACTCATTTCATTTACTCATTTGCAGTAATAAATCACAGGAGCTCCTGAAGTCTGCTGGATTACCTCTGGCAGGGTGCTTTGGGCAGGGTGTTGCTTAGGAACAGTGATTTGACTGACACACGTGACTGCCTTAGAGATAAGACGCTGTGTGTAATATAAATAATCACTGGTTATGGTGGCCCCTTCATGGTGTGGGTTCAATACATTGTGATGGCTTGCAGAGCTGTCCTGTGGCCAGCAGCTCTGGTAATGCTGGGATTTCTGGGTAGGTGGAACAAAACACAAGGCCTGGAATTTGAGGGGTGGCTTGTCTTAAAATCTAAATGTACCTTTGCAAGGGCTTTTTTTCACTGAAGAATTGGTCTTGGGAGGGCACATGTGGTCTTTCTCCACACTGTTTTCACCTTCTTTCCTAGTTTGCTGTCTGCTCTTTCCCCTCTATCCTCAGGACAGGAGCCCTCTTCCGAGCAGGAGAGCCATGGAGCAGTCCCATTTCCCACACTGGGATGGCCATAGTTTGTGCACTAAATAAGGCGTGATGTGCAGAGATTTCCAGTCTTAGGGAGGACTGAGAACCTCTTCTTTCAGAGGAAGAAATGAACTGCATGAGCTTGCCTCAAGAGTGCTACCTTCAGAAAAAGCAGGAAGAGTTACTTTCATTCTGACCAGCCTCTTACTCAAAGGAGCCTGCTGGGAAAGATAGGCCATTAGATCTCCCCTAAGGCTTGTGTCATTCGTTGGGGTAGCTAACTGCTTTAATTGAGTGGTATATGGAGTGTTCTTGGCTGGGATGACCTGGAAGGCTGATAGCTGTCAGCATGGCTCAAAGCTCCATCTGGGAATAACGTGTGCAAGTGTCTCTTTGCAACTTTCTTGATTAGCGTGTATAGGAATCTTGGATATTAAAACCAATTAGTTGTCTTTAAGGTCAGGGAGTTATTTGACCTACCAGCATCCGTCTCAACTTGGCCTGAATTGAGGATCTTTGGAACAGGGTTGTACAACTTTGGTAAAGAGGCTAATGAAGTGATGCTTTTTAAAGCACTTCCCTGCTGTTTCTGTAGCCCAAACACTTCAGGCAGGATGCTAGTGCATGGTAACGTCAAACAGCAGCAGGCAGGTACTGCTTTAGTCTTGTCCTACTGTAAGAAATGTAAAAGTGCAAAACCCCTATTATTTTTTTTCTAAATGTCTGTAAAGCACTTTGTTGGTGATTTGACTCAGAATAATCCTGAGTGAAGGTGTTTTCACGGAGCTCAGCCTGTCCTTGCAAGGGCTAGAGGACACGATGAGGTATTTGATTTTTATGCCATTACTCTAATGTGAAGTATGAGGTCTGGGTTAAATTTGAGACAATGCAGAAGCAGCACTTGAGACATCTGGGATACTCAGTGGGCAAATGGGAGGTACCTGCTGGAAGGCAGACAGGAACTTTCCCAGTTTTCATTTTGACTTTGGATGAATTTGAACCCTGAGGCTACTTTGGGGATTAAGACCTCTGGAGGATCCACCCCAAAGCCATAGGAAAAATGAATATCCAATGTACTTTTTAAATTTAATTTAAGACAGTTCTGTGATTTGTGGGGTCTTATCTCTTGACTCAGTGCCTGGGGTTGGTGTTTCTGAGCTAGTGGTTGTGTACTTAAGCGTGCTTTATTTAAAGCAGCTGCCAGAGTTGGTGAGCTTTGGCTGTAAAGCAAAGTGCTGGTGGGAAAGTAGAAAAAGACTAGCTGCTACAAAAGGATCCTTCCAGCTCGGTTTTCTGTCTTAATCTGAGGAGAACAAAGTGTTAAAACAGCGCTTGGGCTGGCTAGTGCTCCAGCTGTCTGAGAACAAATGGAATGGGCTTAAAATGGTCCTTAAAGTATGTGGCTGCATTGTTTTAAATAATCTCCGCTGGGGACTGCCTACATGCCTTTCCCTTGCAGCCTTTAGCCTGTATATGTGCTCTTTTTTCCCAGAGGAGTATCCCAGGCTAGATGAGCAGCTTTTGGAAGACCTGCTTGGTAGTGGCTAACCTGAACACTTGGTTATGGAGTCAAATGCTCTGAAGAGGCTGTTTTGTCATCTTTTCTCTCCCATTATTGTCCAGCAGAAGGGGAATTACACGCATAACATCCTTGAGGGGAGGGAGGAGAGACAGCTGCATGCACGGAATATGGTATGGATACAGTTGTTGCTTTGGCTTTTGTTGACAACCCCTCTTTTTTTCCCTTTCTCAGCAATGGTACCAGCATGATATCGTTGATCATTCCCCCCAAAGACCAGATTTCACGAGTGGCAAAAATGTTAGCGGATGAGTTTGGCACCGCCTCCAACATTAAGTCTCGAGTGAATCGCCTTTCAGTACTGGGAGCCATTACATCTGTACAGCAAAGACTGAAACTCTATAACAAAGGTAACTCCTAGTTTGTGTGGATGCTGCCCAACTTCCCTTACTTGGAAGCAGCCTTAAGTTCCTGCATTATGCAGTTTTCTGCTAATCAAATCTGTTGGCCCGTGATGCTGTTTTGCATTGATGTTCCAGGTATGTTGCCCAGGGAGGGCTACTTCAGGGGTAGGCCTTGGGACTAGAACAGTAAGGTGGTCCTTGCCTTTAATAACTGAGCTCAGGATTCTGTCCTTACCTGAGCTGACCCTTCTAAACTTGGCCAGGCCTAGGAGCTGTTCCACAATAGTTCATTTGTATTAAACTAGTGGTTTTTCCATCAAGTTTTGTGTGCCTTGTGCATGCCACGATGCAGCCACCATCGTTTTGGGAGGAAGTAGACTCATCCCATCTAAAACAAGCACTGGAAAAGAGTTCATTGTTACTGTCTTTACGCTGGCAAGTGGCCTTTATTGAGATGATCAGTCTATACATCACTGTATAGAACTAGCAAAGCTTCACGGGAATGTTCAGCCTTTCCCTGGATTCTCTGGGCTCGCAAACTCCTGGCTTTGACAGGTACATGTTCTTGCAGCTTTATTGCAGGTCTTTCCATCAGTGTTATCTTCTCACTTCTTGCTCCAAGCTGTTCAGTGTAGGTGCACTAAATTAATTTGTTTTCCATTGTAGAGATATGTGAGGGAATGAGGTGGGGGAAATGAAAAGTAGAAAAAAAACTTGGGAGCTTCAATTTCAACTCTGCCTTAAGTATTAGAGCTTAGTAATCAGTTTTTGATGGGTGCAGCTTGCAATATTTCCTAGTGACCTAAAATTGCCTCATGTCCATTACAGTACCTCCAAATGGTCTGGTTGTTTACTGTGGAACAATTGTGACAGAAGAAGGAAAAGAGAAGAAAGTCAACATTGACTTCGAACCTTTCAAACCAATCAATACGTCGTTGTATTTGTGTGACAACAAATTCCACACAGAGGTAAGAAGTCTCCTATCGCCTGCAGCTCTTGCAGTGTCGAAGTCTGGCTGCTTTGCTGGACTCGATGGAACAGTCCTTGCTGCACTTGGATCCACGGCATGTAGGACAGGCTTTGATTAAGACATCCTGCTGGTGAAGCCACTGGGTGGCTTGTGACTGGCCAGTATTGAGAAATGTGTGATATTTGCTGAAAGGAGTTGAGATGTTGGAGTCTGTCTTGACTTCAGTAAAGCATTTGACACAGTCTCCCACAGTGCCCTTGCAGCTAAACTGAGGAAGTGTGGCCTGGATGATTGGGTAGTGAGGTGGATTGTGAACTGGCTGAAGGATAGAAGCCAGGGAGCTGTGGTCAACGGGACGGAGTCTAGTTGGAGGCCTGTGTCTAGTGGAGTCCCTCAAGGATAGGACCTGGGACCAGTACTATTCAGTATGTTCATCAACGACTTGGATGAGGGCATAGAGTGAACTATCAGCAGGTTTGCTGATGACATCAAACTGGGAGGAGTGGCTGACACACCAGAAGGCCGTGCTGCCATCCAGTGAGACCTGGACAGGCTGGAGAGTTGGGTGGGGAGAAATTTAATGAAATGTAACAAGGACAAGTGTAGAGTCTGGCATCTGGGCAAGAACAACCCCAGGTACCAGTATAGGTTGGGAAATGACCTATTGGGGAGCAGCGTAGGGGAAAGGGAGCTGGGGGTCCTGGTGGGCAGCAGGATGCCCATGAGCCAGCACTGTGCCCTTGTGGCCAAGAAGGTCAATGGCATCCTGGGGTGTATTAGAAGGGGTGTGGTTAGTAGGTTGAGAGAGGTTCTCCTCCCCCTCTATTCTGCCCTGGTGAGACCCCATCTGGAATATTGTGTCCAGTTCTGGGCCCCTCAGTTCAAGAAGGACAGGGAAATGTTTGAGAGAGTCGAGGGCAGAACCACAAAAATGGAGTGGAGCATCTCCCATATGAGGAAAGGCTGAGGGAGCTGGGTCTCTTTAGCTTGGAGGAGACTGAGGGGTAAAGGGTAAGTGTCAGGAGGATGGAGCCAGGCTCTTCTCAGTGACAGGCAATGATAGGACAAGGGGCAATGGGTGCAAGCTGGAACATAAGAGGTTCCACTTAAATACGAGGAAAGGCTTCTTCACAGTGAGGGTGAGGGAACACTGGAAGGGGCTGCCCAGAGAGGTTGTGGAGTCTCCGTCTCTGGAGACATTCCAAACCCACCTGGACACGTTCCTGTGTGACCTGCTCTAGGTGTTCCTGCTCCAGCAGGGGGATTGGACTAGATGATCTTTCAAGGTCCCTTCCAATCCTTGATATTCTGTGATTCTGTGATTTCCCAGCTCCCACCACAGCTGATTTATGGCCCAGTTGGTAACTGCCTAGTTTGTGTAGCCCAGAGACAGAGCTTTTCTCTCTAACTGGAGGCAAGTTGGGTTTTTTTTTTAACCTAGAGGCCTACAGATCTTATTCCGAGCCAGGCCTTAAAGTAATGCCAAGATAACATTAGTGTTGCCAGTCTCAGTATCAGCTGTTGTTGACTGAGATCCTTGATGGAGAACTGGCATGTGCCTAATCAGTCTGTGGTGAAGTGGGATTACTTTTATCCAACATCTACTTAGTTAAATGAATAGTTTGAGGCATATTTAAATTATTATGGATTACAGTAGTCCTGGCTGCATGAAGTCAGTTTGTGTCTGTTTTGGCTGTGTCATTAGTGGCAGATGTCTCAATGTTTGTAGTAGATGACTGACTGCCGTCACATCCATGGTGTTCACCACCATAAATGTGTGAACTGAGACTTAATGATTTGTGATCAGACCTGTATGACACCCTCTTACCATGAAAAAGACATTGAGGGGCTGGAGTGGGTCCAGAGAAGGGCAAAAAAAAAAGCTGGTGAGAAGTCTGGAGTACAAATTTTGTGAGGAGAGGCTGAGGGAGCTGGGGGTGTTCAGCCTGGAGAAGAGGAGGCTGAGGGGAGACCTTCTTGCTCTCTACAACTCCCTGAAAGCAGGGGGTAGTCAGTGGAGGGTCAGTCTCTTCTCCCAAGGAACAGGCAATGGGACAAGAGAAGTGGCCTCAAGTTATGTCAGGAGAGATTTAGGATAGATATCAGGAAAACATTCTTCATGGAAAGGTTTCTTAAGCCTTGAAATGGGCTGCCAGGAAGTGGTTGAGGCACCATCCCTGGAGGGATTTAAAAGCCGGGTTGATGTAGTGCTCAGAGGCATGGGTTAGTGATGGTTTTTATCAGAGTTAGGTAGATGGTTGGACTAGATGATCTGAAAGGTCCCACCCAGACAATTTTATGATTCTATGACATGGGCTTGACAGGCCCTTCAGTGACATAATTCTACTTGTTTGCTTGAATTTTTGGGCATCTGATCCATGATTGGGTTTCAAAGGATAGGAGTACAGGAAGGAAAGTCGTGCCTGTTGCACAGATGAGATGTGTCCCTATTTTTCTGTGTCCCTGCCAAGGATGAAGTCCCAATATACCTCTTCCTAGCAGGAATAACAGAACTGCACACAGGTACAGCTCTAGAGTTCTGCTAATCCTGTATATCCATAAGCTGTTGAAAGGAAGAAGAGGTAAATAAGAGAATTCAGAGAGAGCCAGAGGTGCAAAGCCGAAGGAGATACTTGTCCCCGCAGTTGTTGGCAGTGGGTGCACAGTGGTAGGTTGTCTTCTGCCCTGTCAGGAGAGAGTTTTGTTTGGTCTTGGCTGCAGCTACTGCCTCAGGGCACTGATTCAATACCAAAAAAAAACCAATCCAGTAGCTGCTGCCCAGCAGGCTGCTCCTGGGAGGCAGCTGTAAATATGCTCTTGCTGGTGTGCCATATTGCTCGGCAAGAGAGTGGCAATAACTTGAGGAGTTTGTGGTGATCGTTACTGCTGGTGGTGTGATTACTGATGGCACCTTCCTCCATGAGCTGTTAGCTCTCCTGTGTCTTTTGAGCCTTCGGTTATTACCTGCAGAATCAGCTCTAGCTGTAGAAGCCTGCTGAAAGCTATCTTGAGCAGCGAGATGATGTTAGCTCTGAAGTCTTGATTTGTGTATTATCTCATTTGGTTGGAGAACCATGCTTTTAGCCCAGTGGTTTCCCCTCAGCGTGCAATTAGAATTCAACAGGTAGAACATCAGGCTCACTACATGAATAGATTTCCTATGAAAGTGAGGACATGTCAAGGAACAGAAAAAGGACGTGATCTTCACCTCTAGGCTGAAGCTGCAAGGAGGAAACTCAGCCCGGGCTGAAGGAACAGGATAAAAGCAATAGTCTCTCTTTTGTGCTTGATAAGGTCAAACAGTGCAGTTGCTGACCTAGAATTAGTGAAGGTGAAACTGAGGGAATTGCTGAACATTGGATACTTAATTAAAATAAGAGGAAATCGGGAACATCAGAGCTGTAGTCATCTGCTGCCTGGCAAGAGTATCTGATAAGATTTCCTCTGGATATTTTATTGCCTGTGTGAAACCAAAGTAACTTCCCAAGAGGGATCTGAACCCTGAGGTGTGTCTGAAGGGTAGGATTTACAATGACTGATTTTGATACCTTGGCTGGAGCATTCATTCCATCACACGATGTGCTTGGCTCTGCCCCAGTGAAATAGATTGCAATGTAATATGCCACTTCTTCCTCTCATTCATCCCCCTGCTGAAGAATTAATACAGAATATTTGTTTTGGCCAGTAGATTCCATTAAATCTTAGTGTCTGTTTCTTTTAAACTTGAAAGCTGTAGACTTGGTGGTGTGGATTTTGGGTGATGATGACTGATGGTTTTTATTCTTTCCATCCAGGCCAATAATCAAGCTGGCAGGCATGCAGGCAGTTAATGGTCCTGTGCAGTAAACCAACACCCTCACTCTGTCAGTATTAAACTGGGGACATAAAACAAGCTGGAATTTGACAGGTTCTCCCTCCTGCTGCTGTGTTCTTGCCAGCCAGAAAGAGGACTTTTGCTATTACGTTTATTGGGTGTGTATGAGTGAACAGATTTGGACAAAAGTAATTCAAAAGCCTTAATATTAAGGAGTGCCTGAGTTGTTAGTCATCTTAAATGAGCTTACAGGATGAATTTAGCTGCCGTCTTTGAAGTGAAGAAAATTGAAGGATAACTTCATTTTCCAGCAAATATTACAGGTGTCTTCTCCACAGGCAGTTATGCATAGGGTAATTAGTGCTGCTGTAACTTAATTCTGCTGCGGAAGGCTCAACTTGTCACTGCCAGTGCAGATGTCATCATTCTACCTTTGGGACTTCTTGAAGTCAGCAGGTGCAGCAATCCAGTCCTTGTGGTAGTTGGCAAGTTGCAAGCTGGTCTGTATTGGTGTTTTGCAGTATAAAACTGCACTGACAAACAGCCTGGTTGGTGAAATAAGCGAGTCCTGCTTTCCCAGCTGGAATGCTTGGAAAAATCACTTTGCCAGTTTTGCCAACTGGAGAGGTGGTGCAGCCTCAAAGAGGTGTGATCCGTTTCACTTAATGCTTTCCAGAGCCAGTCTTGAGGGTTTTGCTGTTACACCTGCCTGTGATGGTGTGAAAATAGTTATCAAGCTTAAACATTATTTTTTCTTTCCGCTCTTGGGAGCATTGTGTGAGACAGTCTGGGATAGACTCAACTCCTGGATCTGCTGCTCTTCCTCTAGTTTATTGGTAAAAAATAACAGCAACCACCTATGGACCTAAAATTTATTAAGGTGTATTGTTTCTGGTGGCCTTTCTGAACCAGAGTCTTTAATAAACTGGTGCTTACTGCTGACAACATGGTTTTCTGTTCCAGGCTCTTACAGCGCTACTTTCCGACGACAGCAAGTTTGGCTTTATTGTAATAGATGGCAGCGGTGCGCTCTTTGGAACTCTTCAAGGAAACACAAGAGAAGTCCTGCACAAATTCACTGTGGATCTTCCAAAGAAGCATGGTAATGGACTAGTCTCTTTCTAGACTGCAGCAAAATATCGCGGGTTGGGGTAGAAGCAGGGAATTTGGCCTGTAGGTGTTTAACTCCGCTCAATACTTTGCTCCCCTGAAATCTGACAGCAAAACCTCTCATCTGAGCCTCCTGTCAGAATGAATGAATCACTGTAACAAGCAGCTGATAGCNCAAATTCACTGTGGATCTTCCAAAGAAGCATGGTAATGGACTAGTCTCTTTCTAGACTGCAGCAAAATATCGCGGGTTGGGGTAGAAGCAGGGAATTTGGCCTGTAGGTGTTTAACTCCGCTCAATACTTTGCTCCCCTGAAATCTGACAGCAAAACCTCTCATCTGAGCCTCCTGTCAGAATGAATGAATCACTGTAACAAGCAGCTGATAGCGCTACAAAGATGATGAGAGGCCTGGAGCATCTCTCTTAGGAGGAATGGCTGAGGGACTTGGGTCTTGAGCCTGGAGAAGAGAAGGCTGAGGGGGGATCTGATCAATGGCTAAAAATACTTAAGGGTGGGTGTCAAGAGGAAGGAGCCAGTTCTTTTTCAGTTGTGCCCTGTGACAGGACAAGAGGAAATGGGCACAAACTTGAACATAAAAAGTTCCATCTCATCATCAAGAGGAACTTCTTCACTTTGAGGGTGGCAGAGCCCTGGCAGAGGCTGCCCAGAGAGGTGGTGGAGTTTCTGTCTCTGGAGACATTCAAAGCCCTTCTGGACATGTTCCTTTGGGACCTGCTCTGGCNAGATTGCAATGTAATATGCCACTTCTTCCTCTCATTCATCCCCCTGCTGAAGAATTAATACAGAATATTTGTTTTGGCCAGTAGATTCCATTAAATCTTAGTGTCTGTTTCTTTTAAACTTGAAAGCTGTAGACTTGGTGGTGTGGATTTTGGGTGATGATGACTGATGGTTTTTATTCTTTCCATCCAGGCCAATAATCAAGCTGGCAGGCATGCAGGCAGTTAATGGTCCTGTGCAGTAAACCAACACCCTCACTCTGTCAGTATTAAACTGGGGACATAAAACAAGCTGGAATTTGACAGGTTCTCCCTCCTGCTGCTGTGTTCTTGCCAGCCAGAAAGAGGACTTTTGCTATTACGTTTATTGGGTGTGTATGAGTGAACAGATTTGGACAAAAGTAATTCAAAAGCCTTAATATTAAGGAGTGCCTGAGTTGTTAGTCATCTTAAATGAGCTTACAGGATGAATTTAGCTGCCGTCTTTGAAGTGAAGAAAATTGAAGGATAACTTCATTTTCCAGCAAATATTACAGGTGTCTTCTCCACAGGCAGTTATGCATAGGGTAATTAGTGCTGCTGTAACTTAATTCTGCTGCGGAAGGCTCAACTTGTCACTGCCAGTGCAGATGTCATCATTCTACCTTTGGGACTTCTTGAAGTCAGCAGGTGCAGCAATCCAGTCCTTGTGGTAGTTGGCAAGTTGCAAGCTGGTCTGTATTGGTGTTTTGCAGTATAAAACTGCACTGACAAACAGCCTGGTTGGTGAAATAAGCGAGTCCTGCTTTCCCAGCTGGAATGCTTGGAAAAATCACTTTGCCAGTTTTGCCAACTGGAGAGGTGGTGCAGCCTCAAAGAGGTGTGATCCGTTTCACTTAATGCTTTCCAGAGCCAGTCTTGAGGGTTTTGCTGTTACACCTGCCTGTGATGGTGTGAAAATAGTTATCAAGCTTAAACATTATTTTTTCTTTCCGCTCTTGGGAGCATTGTGTGAGACAGTCTGGGATAGACTCAACTCCTGGATCTGCTGCTCTTCCTCTAGTTTATTGGTAAAAAATAACAGCAACCACCTATGGACCTAAAATTTATTTAGGTGTATTGTTTCTGGTGGCCTTTCTGAACCAGAGTCTTTAATAAACTGGTGCTTACTGCTGACAACATGGTTTTCTGTTCCAGGCTCTTACAGCGCTACTTTCCGACGACAGCAAGTTTGGCTTTATTGTAATAGATGGTAGCGGTGCGCTCTTTGGAACTCTTCAAGGAAACACAAGAGAAGTCCTGCACAAATTCACTGTGGATCTTCCAAAGAAGCATGGTAATGGACTAGTCTCTTTCTAGACTGCAGCAAAATATCGCGGGTTGGGGTAGAAGCAGGGAATTTGGCCTGTAGGTGTTTAACTCCGCTCAATACTTTGCTCCCCTGAAATCTGACAGCAAAACCTCTCATCTGAGCCTCCTGTCAGAATGAATGAATCACTGTAACAAGCAGCTGATAGCGCTACGAAGATGATGAGAGGCCTGGAGCATCTCTCTTAGGAGGAATGGCTGAGGGACTTGGGTCTTGAGCCTGGAGAAGAGAAGGCTGAGGGGGGATCTGATCAATGGCTAAAAATACTTAAGGGTGGGTGTCAAGAGGAAGGAGCCAGTTCTTTTTCAGTTGTGCCCTGTGACAGGACAAGAGGAAATGGGCACAAACTTGAACATAAAAAGTTCCATCTCATCATCAAGAGGAACTTCTTCACTTTGAGGGTGGCAGAGCCCTGGCAGAGGCTGCCCAGAGAGGTGGTGGAGTTTCTGTCTCTGGAGACATTCAAAGCCCTTCTGGACATGTTCCTTTGGGACCTGCTCTGGCAGCAGGGTTGGACTGGATGATCTCCAGAGGTCTTTCCAACCCCGTATCACTCTGTGATTCTGTAATCTTTTTCTAAGTGGCACTCTATTTTCTGGCACATGGGACCCTTCACTTTGTTTTGGGACAGTCCTACTTAAATATTACTAGCACAAGTAGTAATACCCTTTGGTAGCACCTGTAAAGTTTGCATCTAGTGGTGTTTCACACAAACTGCAGGGAAAAGCAAGAAGCTGTTCCTTGCAAGAAGCACAGAAACCAATGCAGCAAGCAAAGTTCTAGTTCCGTTACGTGATTCTGTATTGTAGTGAGCCACTGATGAATCCAGCAGATTGTTAGCTACTCCTGCTTTACTCTCCTTCTCTGGGGATTAGGATGGGACAAAATGAAATAGAAACGTCTCCCCCGGTAAGTCTGTGGAGCAGAGGGTGCTGCGTTGCATCGCGTCCACAAGAGAAGTAGGTGAGGCATTGTGACAAAGGAAATGGCTTTTAGTGAAGGTGCAGGACACAGACAATGTGCACAAGTGTTCAAAATTTTACAGAGACATGTAGGTCTGTTTAAAAAAAAAATATATATAATGATCAACCGCCAACATATTTCCCTCTGTGAGATACACGGAGAAAAGTCTCTGGCTGTGAATGAAGCCTTTTTATGCACTTGCTGTTGCAATCAGTGCCCCGGGCTCTGCCTCTGGCAAACTCGTTCTGAAGGCTGCAGCTGCCTTTGGCTTCAGTTATTCAGGGCCCAGTTGGGACCGTGTACTAACAACCTTCCTGAAATGAAACGACTTCCAAATTGCTACCCTCACCTCTGTTCCTCCGTACAGGTAGAGGAGGTCAGTCTGCCTTGCGTTTCGCTCGTTTGAGAATGGAGAAACGACACAACTATGTAAGGAAGGTGGCGGAGACAGCTGTGCAACTCTTCATTTCTGGTGACAAGGTGAACGTGGCTGGTCTCGTTTTAGCTGGATCAGCTGACTTCAAAACTGAATTAAGTCAATCTGACATGTTTGATCAGGTGAGTGACCTTTTCTGAGCAAAGCCCCATTGTTTAAGCTGTCAGTAGTAACAGGGTGATACTGGCAGTGTTGGGGGGAACATCTTGAATAATTCAATCAAAACTAGAATCTCTTGTCTGCTAAAGAGATCGCCCTTTCCTAATGCTTCCTAAGATCTCCTTTTCTTAACAACAATGCTAATCAGAAATCTGTGTTCCCTGGTTTGGAATTGGCATTCATATTCTTTGTGTTCCCAAAGCTAAAGTAAAAGCTTTATTGGAATTAAACTCCACTAAACCTAATCTCTGTATCCCAGTTGCCTGAAAACCGTGCTACAATATTAAGCATTCAGAGGTTCCTCTGACTCAGAACCTCTGCTTGCAAGTGAAGGGGAACAGATTAACGCTGTGGTTCTTGCCAGGCCCTTACTCCTGTGGCGTTGTGATGCAGTCCTGTGGCAGCGCTGCGGAATGGACTCCCTTTCACGTTTCCTCTTTTCCTTGTTCAGCGGTTGCAATCCAAAGTGCTCAAACTAGTTGACATTTCATACGGAGGAGAAAATGGATTCAATCAAGCAATTGAGTTGTCAACTGAGGTCCTCTCCAATGTGAAATTCATTCAAGAGAAGAAACTAATAGGTATGTGACTACATGCTCAGCCTTCTCCTGAGCCAAATATGCTGATGCCCTCCGGGGCTGTCCGAGCTGGGCAGAGCATGACTTGTAGTGAGCCTTTCTGTTACCTGCACACCTCAAATGCTGCAGGACTTAATGAGACTTTAAAGAGAGGGGATTTTTGCTCATTTTTTTTTTTATTATTATTTTTTTCCCCACCAAACTTCTTGTATCTTCTCTGTTTATCTTTTCATTAGAGATCATCTTCCTTTCGGGCCTTCTGGTGACATTTGGGTGGGAGGGAAAAACAATTATCTCCTCAGATCATTTGCATCATCAGCAAGATGAAAGTTAAGATTGATTTTGTGTTAAAATGGCAGTAAAAATAATCCCTTGTTCGACTGGTTGATAATTTGAAAATACAAGAGGGCAATGGTAGCTTCCTTACACTGAGAAGAGTGAAGTTAAATATTGCCTGCTGGTGAGTTAGTCCAATGGACTGTTTCATAGCGAAGGTATCCCTTTCAGTGGAGTGAGATTCCTGACAAGGAGTCGAGTTTCCTCCATCCTTACTACTTCCAAGTTCCTTACTGTTTGATGGAGTCGACTTTATGCTGTTCACAGGTGATAGGACAGGAGGAAATGGCCTCAAGCTGCTCCAGAGGAGGTTCAGGTTGAATATTAGGAAAAATTTTAACACGGAAAGGGTTCTGAAGCCTTGGAATGGGCTGCCCAGGGAAGTGGTTGAGGCACCATCCCTGGAGGGATTCAAAAGATGGTTGACACAGTGCTTAGAGACATGGGTTAGTGATGGGTTGTTGGTTTTTTTTTATCAGAGTTAGGTTGATGGTTGGACTAGATGATCTTAAAGGTCCCTTCCAACCGAGGCAATTCTATGATACTGTGTTCTAAATAACGATCTTCAACATGTTGCTGTATCCCTTGCTTCTTTCAGCAGTGTTGTGGTCTCCTTTTCCAGTTTCTTCTTGTACACTCCAGTCAGACTTGTTAAAAATCCCTGTGGTATGATCAGCATTCATAATGATGTCTTTGGTTTGGGTTTGGTTTTCCCTTTTGTACCCTGCCTGCAGGACGATACTTCGATGAAATCAGCCAGGACACGGGGAAGTACTGCTTTGGTGTTGAAGATACATTAAAAGCTTTGGAAATGGGAGCAGTAGAGATACTGATAGTCTATGAAAATCTGGATATCATGAGATACGTTCTGCACTGCCAAGGCACGGAGGGTAGGTGGTGCTTCTGTGAGATTTAAAGGTCTGTGAGGGTTTAAAACACCTAAGACTTGAATAGGTTACGCTGGAGGGATTCCCAGAGTAGATGTTAAAGGGCTTGATCAAGGGAATGCTGTGTAGGCAGGTCACTAACTTGCTCTTCTCAACACCTTGGAGGGATGGAAAGTCTGAAATGAGCAGGCTTCTGCTGCGGAGAGAGAACGTCAGCGCTGGGTGGGGGGCAGTTTGGTGTAGAACTGGCATGAAACCCACCTTGCAGTGGTGGAAGTATAAATGCAATACCAGCTGGAAAGAAGGCAGTGTCAATGACCAAACCCTCCGTGGTGTAATTGCTGGCTCTTCTCAATTTCTTGCTGTCTTCAACCTACATCTGAGATTCTTGTCCAACGTAATATTTGGTTTTGTCTCTCCCTCCACAGAGGAAAAAATCCTGTATTTGACTCCAGAGCAAGAGAAGGATAAATCCCACTTCACAGATAAAGAGGTATTTCAGCTGTGGGGCTTGTAGATTTCTTCTCAGGGTACTGGTGCAGGGTTCTGAATAGCTGGGTTTAGTTTGTCACAACCACGTGAGCACGATGACCTCTGTGGCACTCGGATGAGACTCCAAGACTCATGTGGCTCTTCCTGTTCACCTTCAGTTTAACCCCTGGATTCTAGACTTGCTCTTCTCCAGTCTCTCCTGCTGCCAAGTCTAAGACTGTGTAAATGAGTTGAAGTGAGAGGCAATATGACCACCCTCAAACCACCTGCTAGAAGAGCTTGGTAGCTACTTGGCTGAGGTCCTGAACCATCGCTCCCCACTTACTGTGCACTGATTTGGTCAATACAAACTAACTGTGAGGCTAGAAACTGTTAAGTGCAAGCGAGTGTTTGTTTCTCTATATTTAAAAAGTGGATCTGGCATTCACTGCCTGTGAGTTTCTTGTCTCTGTGGGTCAAAAACCCCTGGTGGGGCCGGGTGTGTGTATTACTTTGCAGATTAAGGTGGGCAAAAAGGTCTGTCCCTTGCAAAAAGGGTGGTCACCTCTGTCTCCCATTAGGACTCCAGGGGAGCTGTTTGCAGCTACTTTTCCCCCCTGATGGGGGAAAATTCCTTCTACATATGGAAGCTTTACAGTGTTATCTGCAATGATGTGGTGTTTCTATCCCAACAACAACTTGAGCCTCTACTTAGAAAACAATGCTTTTTGCCTCTGCATTTGCCTCCATCAGCATTTCCCAGAGTAAGCAGTGCCTGGTAAAATGAGTGGTGATGGACTGTTTGTGGGGTATGAAGTAAATCTAAAAAACAGTGACAGCTAAGAGTGTAGCATGAGGTGACAGTTGAGCAGAGGAGTAAATGAGGCATTTTCTGTTCTGCTTCCACACTACCTTTGGTAGCAGTGAGGCCCAAAGCAAGGCCTGTCGATATTTGTTTAAGCTAAAGACAACTTCTGGTATGAATTTTCTCAGTACCTAACATGTGGTGACCATAACTTTTTTTTTTCTTCCTCTCCAATGTCTACACAGACTGGCCAGGAACACGAACTGATAGAAAGTATGCCCCTTCTGGAGTGGTTTGCAAACAACTACAAGAAATTTGGAGCAACATTGGAAATTGTTACAGACAAATCACAGGAAGGATCCCAATTTGTGAAAGGATTTGGAGGAATTGGAGGTAAACAGGAAGAGAAAAACCTGTTGGTTTTGTTTGTTGATTTTTTTTTTCTCTTTGATTTGATAATCTGGTGCTAACAAAAATGTAAAGCTAAAGAGATTTGTCTGACTCTTATTAGTCATGATGCCAGTTCAAGAAACTATCAGAGAGTGGACTGTCTGTCTTTCCAGCTGCTGAATTTCAGAAGGGCTGTGAGCTGCTCTGTCACTGCTCCGTTGTTGTTTCGGGGCAAACCGTGCCCCGCTGCATAGAAGTGGTGCAAGACAAATGCCAGCCCAGTTTCTGAAGCTGCTGTCTGTCTGTTACTCATCTCTCAGAACTTCCCCGTATTTTGCTCTCTGGTTGTCTTCTTCCTTTCAGAAGTATTTTTAGTCAAGCTTCATGGAGAAATGAGGCTCCTGAAATCCTTCAGTGCTTCTCTTGAGCTCACTGACCAGTTCCAGCCAAGTCTGGTAGAGGTGTAGATCATAGAGTCATAGAATGGTTTATGTTGGAAGGGACTTTAAAGCCCAGTACCACCCCCTGCCCTGGGCAGGGACACTTCCCATCAGGTTCCCTAAAGCCCCCTCCAACCTGGCCTTGAACCCCTCCAGGGATGGGGCAGTCACAGCTTCTCTGAGTAACCTGGGCCAGGGTCTCATGACCCTCATACCAAAGAAATTCTTCCTCAGATCTCAATCTCCCCTCTTTCAGTGTCAAATCCTTTCCCCTCCTCCTATGGTTCCCCTTCCTCATCAAGAGTCCCTCCCTAGTTTTCCCCGGAAGGGGCTCTAAGTTCTCCCCAGAGCCTGATGCTTATTTGCTGACAAAGCCAACTGTTGCCACTTTGCTGTGTATAGGTTGATGGATGTAAAGCAGAGATGAATGTATTGTAAAGAGGAATTTCTAGGGGCCACAGAACGATAACAGGAAGGCAACAATCTCCTACACAAGGAGCAACAGGCTTCTAAGTTTTCAGGGTTTATAATTCCAGGGGTCCCTCCTGCCCTGCCAGACCCTGCCTCTTTGCGGGGTGGGATACTCTTTGCTCCAGTCCCTGTAGACTTGAAATACTCCTTGAATACCCCTCACCAAATAACTGTTTTCAGGAATAAAGGCTTCCCAGAAACTCAGGTGGGCAGAGTCCAGGAAGACAGCCACTGAATTCTGCTTTTACTCTGTTGTAAAAGCTACTTCAGTGCCCGCTGCCTTCCAAATTTGACTGACAGGCCTTTGTCTGAGCAGTTCTATTGGGAGAAATGATCTGTTACCGGTATTTTTTAATTGTTTTTTGGCGTTAGAATCCTCCTAGTATAGGCTCAGCCTTTCCAGATGAATGCTGGGCAGGTAGGTATTTCTTTTGGCAATTAATTACCTCAGGCTGTAACAAGGATGTGGCATTTTCACTCCGGCTGCACGTCAGTCCTCAGTTTGAGCCCGAATTGCGTTCCAAGTGCTAAATCAGCTCAGAAAACTTAATGGAGAGACTCTTGACGTGCAGTCGGGGCTCAGCAAACTGCTTCAAATGCCTTTCTAGCTCTTTGAATTTTGAAGAAGCTAAAAGCCTGTTGGTTTTTTCCCAGGTATCTTGCGGTACCGAGTGGACTTCCAGGGAATGGAGTACCAAGGAGGAGACGATGAATTTTTTGACCTTGATGACTACTAGGTAGTCGACCTGGGTCCGGCAAAACGTGCCTCGCCCCTCCAGCATCCAACCCAAGGAGCAAACTCATGGTGGAAAACACAACAGATCCCTGCCTTAGAATTGGAACATTTCCAGAACTTGATCCACGAGCATTGGATTTAAAAAAGCAAAACCCTACACTTTGATTTGTCATAGTGTCAGTACAGCAGCAAACTACTAAGTTCCTATACGCCACTTCGGACTAATTTAAAAAGAATCCCAGTTTTTACTTTTACTCAATGGTGAAATTGGTTGCTCTTGTATTTTATGGAAATGATTTTTTTAACCTTCATGATACATTAACTGCTGTAAACCTCTTCCTTCCAAAATTAATAGAAGTAAGATCCTACTGGTTTGTTTCTTTTTACTTTGATTGGAGAAATCAGTTGCTGCGTTTTGCAGCCCTGTGACCCATTTACATGGCATTCTCAGCTTAGACTGCAGAAGAAGAAGAAAATATAATGGAATCGGAGCCGTTCCTTCTCTTCCAAAGAATGAGGAGGCACTTACCTAGAGTGCTAGCTTATGATGTGTGGCTTGCAAATTCAGGTGGTTTGGGGAGGCTTACCGGCCAAAGGGGCTTTAATCTGTTTGCAGGCACAGTGCTGCTCTTACAGACTAGGAAACTCGCTTCCTTGATTGCAATGAAAACGCTGCTGAAGTCTTGGGCTTAATTTGGATTTGAGCAGTGCAGCCTTCAGGATTTATTATTAATTATTTTTTTCTTCAGTCTTGACAAAAAAAATAAACATATGATTTAAGTAAGGTACACTTTGTTTTGTTCCTCAGTAAGTTTTTTTTTTTTTTTTGGTTTGTTTTTGCTTTAGGACTGCGTGAGGTTTCCTCAATTATGTGAATTTGAACCCACAGTTCTTTAATGGAATTCGGGTATTTTACAGGAATAATTAGCAAGGGGGAGTCCTTGATGGAAACCTTAGTCCTGGTGCATTTGGAGCGTTTGTTGAGCTTTAGCATGACCCACTGGGGACATCCATCTCCCAGTACTAAGGTGCTCTGTTCTCTTGGCCCACAAAGTGTCCTGTAAAGCTGATGCTGAACTTTCATGTGCCCTTAAAGGGGATAAAACATCTGGTTGCACCAAGACTGGAGAAAGCTTTTTGTCCTGCCTGCTGTATAGGGTGTGTTTCAACTGGCTAGGAATGGTGTGGGGTTTTTCAGGCGGTCCTGCAGGCAGAGGGTGAGGTGGATGTTGGCACGAGATAATGCACAGGTCTTTGCTTTATTTTTTTTTGGGGGGGAGAGGGTGTTACTGGATTCCCTGACACCGTGTACCCCAGAGATCTGTCCTTGACTGGCTCTGCCCTTCCTGGTGCATCCCTCAAAAGCAGCTTCTCTTCCAAGCTACATACCTGCCTGGTTTATCTTATTTTTTCCCCAATAATCCTGTTTCACTTGAATTAAGGGGAAGCTGATCTTCTGCCACGCTGTTCTTTGAGGTCCAAATTTACTGTCCTCGTGAGCAATAGAACTTGTAACCCCGGTTTCTAACCCAGCAGAGGGCTTTGCTGATGGTTTCCCACCAAAGCTGGAATCTCTCACGGAAGGTGTGACTGGGTCTGCTCTAGATTGGTGCCAACCCAGGTCTTCACAGCAGTATGTTCTGGACGTTGCCATTGTAAATGGGTCTAATGTGACATGACAAGACCAGAAAAATTGGATGTAAATTTACTTTTTTTTTTTTTTTTGAATATACTGCTTGTTGTTTCACATGATACATTAGGGTATGCAGCTCCTTTTTGTAGTTTTTATTTTTACTATTTAAGTTTGGAAATGATGCCAAATTTTTTTTTTTTTGTATTTCTTTAATCAATGTGTTCTCTTCAGTGATATATATTGCATTATATATTGATGTGTATATCAATATATACTGATATGTATTACACTTACACATACAAACACATTAAACGGGGGTGAAAAATCCTAGCCTTCGCATACTATATAGCCTCTGCAGAGAGATCCCAAGCAGTGATATCTTGGTGTTGTGATGTACAGAAATGGAGAAGAGTATTAAACCATATTTAAGAATATAGTACGGACTCCTGACTTCTTTTCTTCAGTCCAGGAAACGCCTGCTTTATGCTCAGCTCAGGTCAGTGCCTGCCTGTTGAGGTGGCTGTTTCTGCAGCTGGGCATGAAACAAGGTGGGTTGGTTTTGGGTTTTTTTGGTTTGGTTTTTTTTTTTTTTTTTTTTTTTCATCGTACGGAGCTGTTCTTTGAAGCTGCAGCAGAAATCTGATTTCAGAAGGGGAGGAAAACAACCCAACAGCTCGAGTTCAGAGAGAGCTGGGCTGTGAGTGCTACCTGAGGTGCTGTTCTGACACCACCTGAGGAAGGTGGAAAATACCCCACAGATGCAGGGAACCTGCCCTTAATATTCCAGTCACAGAACGCCTGCGTGGAGCAGGGTGGGTTTTTGGTTTGTTTTTTTTTTTTAAGAAGCCTTTGCTCCCCACCTCTTGGCGTGGGACTAACCCAGATCAGAAGGATGACTTTCCCAGAAAAGGACATGCCTCTCCTTTGCATGTAAAAAACATCATTAGTATCAGGAATATTAATGGCTGCTTGAAATCCCCCACCAGCTGCTCTTGTCTGGCTCTGCCGTGGTGCTGCAAGGGCTTTTCTGGGAGCTTAGGGGGAAGCTACTGGGATTTTCCCTCGCCCTTAGGGGCGAGTGTGGCAACGGCCCTCCCTCCCGGCCCTCCCTCCCATCTCCACACAGCCCAACTTTTGGAGATGTGGTGTTTCTGCCGGAGCAGAAATAAAAATTATACCCATCTCAACAGCACAGAAAACCCATGGCCATCCAGCTGGTGGTGCAGGTGAAAGCATAGAGCTGAGATCAGCACAAGATATTTAAAATAAAAAAGAAAAATTAATAAAAATATAATCCCATCAGTCAGCATGTGTCACAGGAGAAGCCGTTGCTTGCAGAAAGTTACCCCTGCGGTCGCACCAGTTGGTGTGACCAGGCCTATGGGTGTATATTGTTTTAAAATATTGAAAAAAGAAAACAACCCAGAACTATTTCTTGGTTAACCCTTTACAGGCGGCAGCAGCAAAGCTGGATCCTGCAGTTTGGGTTTACATCTGAGGGAAAACAGGAGCAGGGCAGCCCGGCTGTGGTGGAGGGATGCCCCAGCGCTCTCTCGCTCAGTGTTGCAAACGCTCTGCGCCAGGAGTACCTGGAAGCTGCTGTTTCCTCCTGTGATCATCTCCTGGGATGGTTCTTGGGTCTCTTCCCCTTTGATTTTCGGTCAGAAAACACAAATCCGGGTTGTCCACGGGAGCCGTGGGTCCTTTCTGTGTGTGTCTGGTCCCCTTCAGCTGCCTGACTGCAAAGGCGCCTCTGCCTCTTCCCGGGGGCATTCCCAGTTACAGAAGGATGAAGGTGATGGAGAGAAGTGTAGTGAAACCCTTTTCTTCCTTTAGAGCTGCTGAAAAAAAGGGTGCTGGGTCCCTGTAACCCTGCAGAAAGCAGTTCTTATCGCAGGCGATGGTGTGTTACCACTCGGATTGTCTCGTATTTGAAAGTCAACTCTTTCTGACTGTCTTTCTTCACTTCAAATATTGCAGAGCACTTCAGGGTCAGGTTGGGTGGGTTCTGCCCGGTGTTCAAACACCATCATCACTTGATGGTGATGATTTGACCCACATTTTGACCTGGGAGACCCAGCCGCCCTCGACACTGGGTTCCTGCAACGTGACATGGAGTTTGGAGGGGGGGTTCGGTGAGGCTGAGTCTGTGCAGCGTCGGCCACGAGTGACCTGGGGGATGCAGGTCTGTGTGGGCAGCTCAGGCTCTTAAATAAATATCCCCGCTGCAGGCATCCCATCTTGAGTAGCTGGTGATCAAGTTCACAGATGACACCAAGTTAAGTGGGAGTGTTGATCTGCATGAGGGCAGGGGAGCTGTACAGAGGGACTTGGATAGGTTGGATGGATGGGCCAATGTTAATGGTATGAGCTTCAACAAGACCAAGAGCCAGGTCCTGCACTTGGGCCACAACAACCCCATGCAGCGCTACAGGCTTGGGGAAGTGTGGCTGGAGCTGCCTGGCAGAAAAGGACCCGGGGGCTCTAGCTGACAAGCAGCTGAATATGAGCCAGCAGTGTGCCCAGGTGGCCAAGAAAGTCAATGGCATCCTGGCTTGTGTTAGAAATAGTGTGACCAGCAGAAGCAGGGAGGTGATTGTCCCCCTGTACTGGGCACTGGTGAGGCCTTGAGTATTGTGTCCAGTTCTGGGCACCTCAACACAAGAGAGATCTGGAGGGGCTGGAGCGAGCGCAGAGGAGGCAACAGAGCTGGTGAAGGGCCTGGAGAATAAATCTGCTGAAGAGCGATGGAAGGAGCTGGGACTGTTTAGTTGGAGGAAGAGGAGGCTGAGGGGAGATCTCATCGCTCCCTACAACTGCTTGAAAGGACACTGGAGATGTTGGTGCTGGTCTCTTCTCACAGGGAATTAGCGATAGAAGGAGAGGGAATGGCTTCAAGCTGCACCAGGGTAGGTTTAGGCTGAACATTAGGAAAGACTTTTTCCCAGCAAGAGTGGTCAGACCCTGGAATGGGCTGCCCAGGGAGGTGGTGGAGTCCCCATCCCTGAGTGTGTTTCAGAGTGGTTGAGATGTGGTGTTGGGGGATCTGGTGTAGGGGAGAAAGTTGTAGAGTGGGGCTGATGGTTGGACTCGATCATCCCAGGGATCTTTTCCATCTGAGTTATTCTATGACTCAAGAGGATAAATAGCATCATTTCCAGTGTGTCACGTGGAGCTGCTTCTGTGCATCTCGGTGTCATTTAAGGTGCACCCTGAGGGTCCTGCCCCATTTCACACCTGAAGTGCTCGTGTCAGCTGCCTGAATGTGTTTGGCTTTTAGTTTTTCTCCTCCTTGTGCCGAAGCGCTTCAACTCTTCAAAAAACATCAGCTGGGTGTGCCTCACCCCCTCGCTACCACCCCCTGCATTTTTAATTTCAATATAGTAAGCCCCTTCTGCTCGTACCGCCTTCCCCGGGTCGGTTCCCAGCTGGCGCTAGGCCCGCTCAGATAATCCCGATAGCGCTCGTTTTCAACCGCTGCTTTTTTGTGCAGCTGTAATTAAAGGCAGAATTTGCCCTTTATAACTTGTTATTTGGGGAGCTGGAGCCCGGCCTGCGCTGTTGTTGCTCGCGGGCAGCGAATGCCATTGTCCTGGGCAGCCGAGCGCAGCCGGTGGCGCTGAAAGGCAGCTCTGGAATTTCACTCGGCTATTTTTAGTCAGCGGCGAAAAAATTGCACTTCCAACACTTTTTTTTTGACTCTTTGTCAGGGCTTAAATCAATCAAAGGGCAAACACGGGCTTCTCACTAATGAGCAGGATGAGGAGGTGACCTTAAGGTGGTGGGGAGGCTGAGCTGGTGAAGAGGTGAAGTGCGGCCAGTCGCTGGGAAGGAGAAATGGCTGCCAGGGGGGTGGGCCACAGCTCCACAGCCACCAGCCAGTCCCACTTTGTCGCAGTGGTCCGTGGCTATTGCAGTGCTGGGGTGGTCCCTGGCTCCTTGCTCGTCTCCCGATAGCTCTGACAGAGTTGATCTCCCCCATTTCCCTCTGTCTCCCTCTTTGCTTTGCCATAGCGGTGTAGTTCCATGTGTGTTGTCCCCACCCTGGACAATGGCAGCTCTTGGAAAGCCAGGACCTGGAGGGAGGAGCTCCTGAAGGATGCTGTCGGTAGGTCCGGATGACTGAATGTCACTGTCACATGTTGGACTATTCCTTTCAACCCCAACCGCAGCTGTAAAGCAAAACCAGCTTCTGACCGCACACTTTCTTCTTTTTAATGCCAGGGCAGGAGTTTTCCAAAATGTTGCTTCACCTGTTTGGCCACCAGGTTTCCACATTGGCACAAAACCCCTAATTCTCTGACAAGGGGCTCCTCACAACTGAGTTTCCTTGTCTCGATGCTCCCTGCCACGTGCTGGGAGAGTCCCAGGTGGCTGCTTTGCTGCTTGCTTTCCCCCATGCTCTGACTTCAGGACTTGGTTTGAATGGGGAGACAGTTGACGAGGTTTGGTTCTGGCTCCCAGTAGCTTCCAGTTACTCGAGAGCTTCTCTGCACATCGCCAAGGCTCCCACAGCCCCATGAAGGTAAGATGGTACAGAGCAATAGCATTTGCAAGGACACATACAGTGACACTGGCCCCGCAGTGGCCAGAAAATCACACCCTTGCAGTGTTCCCAGGGGAGGGCACCTGCTGCTGGCTCACACTGATGGGGGCTGGCTGATGGTTTCCATCATGATGGTGGTTTCCATCATTCTGCATTGTCCATGTGGGCACTGACCCCTCTCCGGGCTGCTCCTCTGGGGTTATCATCCCTTTTAGGGATTTTCCTGGGTTTGGAATCAGGGCAGGTGCTGTGAGCATCCGAGTGTGGGAGCCTGGGCTGTGGTGGATAGGAGCTGAGCTCCTGCAGCACCACGGGAGGTTCACCTTGTCCCCAGCACAGTGCTGCCCCCGGGAAGCAGGGAGAGAAGCTTTACCCAGGCTCACAAAACCCTTCTGCTTCTTGGGAGCTGCTTTCAACCCAGGTTGCTGTAATTGAGTAGAAAAGCTCCCAAATGCTCCCATATTGCTGCTCCTTAGCCCTACCCTACGGAAAGCTGGGGGACAAGTGGAGCAGCCACTCTGAACCGCTCCCCAGTTAAACTCACCCAAGGGTGATTAAGGGTTTGAGCTGGGAAAAGGAATTGCGCTTTGCAGACGTGCAACCTTCTGCCTGCGCTGTTTGCACGAGCTCTTCTCACGTGTAGCCGTGTAAAAGCTCCATCGTGTCTCTTCTCCATCTTTGCTTCTCCAGACTAAACCAACCAGCTCCTTTGGTCCTTCGCTGGGGATCAGGCTGTGCCGCCAGCCCATGTCTCGCACCCTTCTCACCCAAAATGGGCGGGTCTGGGTCGGTTTGGAGTTTGCAGAGGAGGACGCTGACTCGGTCTGTGAAACGACACACAGGGGCTGCCCCCTCAGGGCGGTTCTGCTTAGTCATATCTAAACATACCCAAAATAGCAGAGGAGTTTGTATTATTTGAGGACAGGAGGTGGCAGAGGTGGGAAACTTGCCTGAAAGATAAAAGTGTACAAAAAATTTATTTTCCTGGCAAGGAAAATGGAAAATATAGGGCAAAGGAGGGGCAGGAGAGGAGAGGGAGGGATGGCTGGTCTCATCTGAGTGGTGTTGTAGCTGGATGCCATCCTTTAAGAACACTGGGTGGCTTTGAATGCTTGCAGACATCCCCAATGGCAGGGAACATAGGTCATGGGGTCCCCAACCTCGCTGTGGCTGTTGGTGGCTGGCTCAGATGGAGGTCCCTCCCTCCTGCATCCTCTGGCTCTTTTCCTGCTGACGTGGTGCCTCCATCCACGTGTGGGGGGGGGACAGCATGGTCCTTATCACCGTGTATTTAGTGGGTATTAGACCTTCAGCACAGCATGCGGCTCCCAGATTGCTCCTGCGAGCTGAGACCCGGGTGCTGCTCAGAGAAACCAGAGCCTGGAAACATCCATGGCTGCGTTAGGAGAAAAAAAGCATTTTACCAAAATAATGTCATCCTACAGGTCACAAACTAAATGCTGCCTCCAGGGAGTGGGGACTGGGGAGCCATGCTCCTGGTGCTGAAGGAGGCTTTGGTGCCTTTCCCAGGACCATCTGGCCAGGACAGACCAAAACCCATCCCAAACCCAGCACCATCCAGCCATTCCCCCAAGCCAGACAGGCTGCTGGATATCGGCACCTCCCGGAAGCTTTGAAATGCTGCTCCCTAAATTTGGACCCCTGGGGAGGGGCACGCTCTGCAGCTCACTCCACTGCCATCACCACCCCCTCACAGGACATCGGCATCCCTGCAGCTTTGGTGGATTGAAGCCACTTGGGTCAGCAAGCAAAGAGGGGAAAGTGTACTTAGAGGTCACCTCTGTTTAGAGAAAGGGTTTTCTTATCTATTTAAGCAGCATTTCGCAAGGTTTGCTTAGTGTGAAGCTTCTGCAGCGGTACTCTGGAGTTCTCCACAGGGGTGGGCAATGGGGACAGGCCAAGAGACCACTCACACTCCCAGCACCAGTTTTCATTTATTAAAAAAAAAACCCAAAGCAAACCAACAAAACCTTCCATTTCTACCCTGCCTGCCAGGATCGCCCAGGGAAGCTCCTGCTGACTCAGTGCCTGCGGGAGGTGGCAGGGAACCAGCAGAAAGGACGATGATGGTTGGTGCGTGGCAGATGAGATCAAGCACGGCCTTTCCCCATGAAACACCAATGTCAGGAGCGCAGCAAGCGGTTACCGTCAGCTGAAGTCAGCTCCAGCGCCACTTTGGGAGCCAAGAACATATTTCTGGAGGGTGGGGAGGGAATGGAGGATATTTTAAAGCCACGTCATGGGTGGCAGCGGGCTGTTGTGACACCTTCCCTCCCTCTGTGCCGTTGTCCCCACGTTTCGTCACAAGTCTGACACGCCCTCTCTTCCTCACCCTCTGCCTTTCGCCACACCGACTCTAGTCTCCGCTCAACCTGCTTCTTTTAATGTGCTGAGGTGGATTTGGGGTGCGTCTGTGGCTGAAGGAACTGTAAACCCCTCCCTCCAGTGCCCTCCTCAGTGCATTTGGGGTGGGAGTGACATCTGTGCGGTTTTCCTGAGCATATTTGGGGATGGTGAAGATGTGCTTTGTAGAGCTAGGGAGGTCACGGGACTGTGCTTCTGCACCACTCTCCTCCATGCTCAGGGCTCAGGTGGACTTATGGCTTGAAAAACCGGACCCAGAAAGTGGTAGTGAATGGAGTTCAATCCAGTTGGCGGCCAGTCACGAGTGGTGTATCTCAGGGCTCAGTACTGGGGCTGGTTCTCTTTAACATCTTTATCAATGATCTGGACAAGGGGATCGAGTGCATCCTCAGTAAGTTTGCCAATGACACCAAGCTGGGTGGGAGTGTCGACCTGATGGAGGGTAGAAAGGCTTTGCAGAGGGATCTGGACAGGCTGGATGGATGGGCCAAGGCCAGTGGTGTGAGGATCAACAAGGCCAAGTGCCAGGTCCTGCACTTGGGTCACACCAACCCCATGCAGTGCTACAGGCTTGAGGCAGCGTGGCTGGAGCTGCCTGGCAGAAAGGGACCTGGGGGTGTTGGTCAACTGTGGGTTGAACATGAGCCAGCAGTGTGCCCAGGTGGCCAAGGCCACCAGCAGACTGGCCTGGATCAGGAGCAACATGGCCAGAAGGACTGGGCTAGTGACCGTCCCTCTGTACTGGGCACTGGTGAGGTCCCACCTCAAGATCTGTGTCCAGTTTTGGGTCCCTCACCACAAAAAAAGACATTGAGGTACTGGAGTGGGTCCAGAGAAGGGCAACGGAGCTGGTGAGGGGTCTTGGAGCACAAGTCTTGTGAGGAGCAGCTGAGGGATCTGAAGGTGTTCAGCCTGGAGAAAAGGAGGCTGAGGGGAGACCTTCTCGCTCTCTACAACTCCCTGAAAGGAGGGGGTAGCCAGGGGGAGAGAGGGGGGTGAGTCTCTTCTCCCAAGGAACAGGCGATGGGACAAGAGGAAATGGCCTCAAATTGCACCAGGGGAGGCTTAGGGTGGATATTGGGAAATATTTATTCAGAGAAAGGGTTGTCAAGCCTTGGAAGAGGCTGCCCAGGGCAGTGGTGGAGCCACCATCCCTGGAGGGATTTAGAAGACAGGCAGACGTGGTGCTGAGGGACATGGGTTAGTGNTGTCCTTACAGCAGACGGGCTCCAGCCCTCCCAACAGGTCCATGTCCTTCTGATGTTGGTGGCCCCAGAGCTGGAGGCAGCACTGGGGGGGTGTCTCCCCAGAGCAGAGCAGAGGGGTAGAATCCCCCTTGCCCTGCTGGCCACGCTGCTGGGGATGCAGCCCAGGGTTTGGGGTGTTTCTGGGTGCCAGTGCACATTGCTGCCTCTTGTTGAGCTTCTCATCCACCAACACCCCCAAGTCCTTCTCCTCTGGGCTGGTCTCCACCCCTTCATCCCCCAGCCTTTGCTGATACTGGGGTTTGCCCCAGCCTTTCCGTCTTTTCGTGGTACAGGAAATTTTATTCTGTGGACAAAATTAACTGCCACCGTACTGGGAGGGTTTGTGTTACCAGCTTCACTGGCCTGTGCATGCAAAGAGCAGCTACATGCTGTTTTCTTACATCTGAGGAATGGTTTCCGGATTTTTTTGGGAGACCTAAGGAGCAGTGCAACTTTCCTGACCCGGATGAGCTGCCGTCTGTGGGCAGAAGACAAGAGGTCTGTGGAGGAGGCATGAAAGAAAGCAATGAGCCTGTGGGGTGCAGAGGGTCAGGTGTTAAACCACGCTTTGGAATGGGATCTTCTGGCTCTCTAATTTCCAGATCGCAAGATCAGGCCCTGTTTTCTTTTTTTATCAGGTAGGACGTGCCTACGGAAGCAGAGCAATCCCAGTTGCTGGAGAGGGTGAGCTGCAGCCCTGACTCACCAAATACCGGCACCACAACTCCCTGCCCACACTGGCTTCTCCTCCACCTTCCTACCTCCCTTATCTCCCAACCTTTGTCAAACTAACAAAGCCACAGGAAAGAAAAATCAGGAGCTGTGGCTGTGCCAGAAGCAGCCCTGGACACCCCCAGCCTGGGCAGCAATATGGGTTTTGCTGTTCCATGTCCCCCATGGTCCTACGGCAGGCAGGACCCTAGGACGTACTGCTATATTATTTTCCTTATTTATAAATAATGGTATTTTGAGCCCCTCCTCATTCCTAACCTCATTATTTTAGGTGCTGTAGCAGAGCTGCATAAGGAGCCACTTCTCTCTGGGCAGAGGCAGTTAGTGCTTCTGTTACTGGGCTGTTATGAAACTGCTCGATTTTTTCCAAACCTGTAAAAAAAAATAAATCATCAAACCTACTGTCACCCCATTTTGGCTACAAAGTATTTATTTGAAGGAAGAATAAAGGTTTTCATACTTCAAGTGCAGTCATCCCTGCCCTAAGAAATTGTTTATATCTTCCTCTGACCAGCTGTAATTTCAGTAATTATTCTTCCAGCATTTGAAGTGTATCTGCCCTCACTTTTCTCGCACTGAAACTCGTCACTGGCCATTGAGCAATCTCCGATCCCTGTCCAAACAGCCAAATAAACTATTGCTTATCCTGAGATGTGGGTTTTAGTGCGCAGGCTGTGTCAGGCTGAGGATTTCAGGAAGGCATCCGAAGTTGGAGAAATGGATACTCGTGGAGCTGCTGAGGATCTGAGCAGCTCCCTCCGGCTCCGTAGCAAAAATCCCAGAGACTGTGTCATTTTGTCACTGCTTGTCTCTTGTTTTTCTTTTTTTTTTCTTTTTTTTTTTTTTTTTTTTCTTTCACCTGACTGCAGCCTTGTTGGGTCCATGGTGGGATGGGCGTGGGATGTCCTTACCTGTCTGGGAGGCACCCACAGCCAGTCACTTTTAGCCTTATCAGGTGGATTTTTAACACCAAGAGGGATCTCTGAAATAAGGCACAAGCTGACAGGATGGTTGCCGTCTGGCCGGGCTATTGGAGGCCTAAAACAATTGCAGAGAATGGAAACAGGCTTGGAAATAAATCACTTCGTTATGCAGAAAAGATCTGGGGAGAAAAAAATATTGAATCATGTTCTAACTGGGAAATATTTCTATACTGTGTCAGACCTAATGTCTCTCCCACAGGCGCTTTGGGGTACTGGTCCACAGCATCGAGAGCCACACAGAGACCTGCCCACATGGAAGGAGAGGGCCAGCAGCACAGCTACCTGCCAGGCTCCCCGCCACGTGCCACCCCGCCCTCTCCAGGTGGAGATGATCGCAGGTATTTCAGGATCCGCTGGAAAAATGTCTGCTGGAAAAGGAAATACGTACATCATGCAACGACCATCCAGAATATGTGGGCTTCATGTCATTGCCGAGTCAAGGTCTCAGCCTAGGGGCGGTGGTTTGGGTTGGGGCTGCATCTTGCCACATCAGGGCCACCTCTCATCCCCTTTGCAGAGTGAACACGGTGACTCAGGTGCCTACAGCTTTTCAGACCCTCAGTACAAGCTTTCCAGGGTATTTTTAAACACACAATTACTTTTGCTTTGATACGGTGAGGGTGACAGCAACCTCAGTGAATTCTTGCCCTGTTGCACAACATGAAGGTATCTCTGGGGACTTTCCCTCTTCCTCTTCCCTCTCCTCCTCACCCTTGTGGGAAAACTGGCAGAGCGAGTCCTCTCAGGCTGAAGCTGCCCCTTCCACCCCTGAACAAGGTCATCATTAGAGCTTAAGGACCGGCTTTGTTCCGGCTTTGATGATGTGCAGGTGCGTGACACAGATCTGTCGGTGAGGGTGATGATAGACAGACACATGCTAGAGATGAGCTCCTCAAATTATCCCAGTTGTGTGCCCAGTCCTGGGAATCCAATGGGTTTGTATCTTGGAATAAATTTATCAAAACCCTGATTTTTTTTCGTCCATCTTATTAGACCTTGCCTTGGATGTGCCACTCAGTCCTCCCAAGTTGCTCGGAAACAATTTTACTTCAATTTGCAGATACAGGGACTGACATCCCCTGCTCTTGCTTTTCTTGGTGTTCCACACTAAAGCCATAAATTTTATTTTTTATAATGCTTTCCCTAATTATTTTCAATATTCTTCCCTTTCCTTCATATCACAGAAATAGGTTTTCTTTTTTTTTTCCACAGGATTAAAAGCAGATTACAGGAATTCTCAAGTCCCATCCGACAGCTCATGCTGCAGTTTCAGAGACCCTCGCCCCCTTCTGTAGCACCCGTCCTGGCGATGTGTTCAGTCTGCCAGAATGAGACCACGGATTTACTCTTTCTTCAAATAAATGGAGGAGGCTTTGCCTATTTTTCTCTCTTTTTTTTGTTTTTCCCTCTTTTCCTATGTCCTGGGCTGCTCCTTTCCATAGCCAGGAAACTATCCTGACTGTACAGCTGTACTTTGGGAAGCGTCACAAAAAAACCAGCATTGTGCTGGTCAGCAGTTCTCTTCCCTGCGTATATTTAGGCTGAGACGTGCTGATTTTTTGACTTCGGTGTCACAAACAAATATCTGCTGCCCAGTTTGAGCCCCAGAGCGAAGGGCTGATGAGAAGGAAAAGCAAAAACAAGCTGGATTTTCTCTCATCTCCTTCTTGGTGACACCTCCGTGAGGTTGCGGAGGTTGGTGGCATTGCACAATGCAAAGGACAAGACGTCATTTGTCCTGCCAGTCCTTCGTTGGAGGTCATGGTGGGAAGAATCCAGTTCAGCCCTCAGCCAGGGTTTGACAGAAGGCCTCAGATGCTTTTTCATGTGGAAATGGAGCATGTGTGGGGAAGGGTCAGCAGGTGCTGTCACAGCCCATGCTGCTGTTGACACCAGTTTGGGCTTTGCAGTCCCAATTCAGGGGACTTTGGGGCAACGGCGTGTTCAGCATTTGCTTTGGCCAGAGGAATGTAAATGGGGCAGCTTTCAGGGCAGAGCAGAGCTTCACCCCCAGACTCTGTTTGATGAGGAGGGAGACCTTCCTCTCTTGGTTTACCTTTTTAAATGCTACGACAAGAGTTTAGACTTCATGATCAGTATTCTTTTAAGCATTTTTGAATGATTAAAATACATTTCTGCTGACACAAATGTCCTGTAAAGCAGGTGTATTGTCAATAGGAAAGGACTTTGTACCATGCCCATTTGTTTGTACTCCATTTCTTACCATTTGGCCGAGATTTAAACAGGTAACGGGAAAAAAATGCTTAGGATGAAGTTATGGAGCCCATTTTCATCACAAGCAGAGGCGCTAGTGCTGTGCTGTGACACCAAATTGCTGCTTCTGACATTTTTGCTTCCAGTTTCCAATGCCTACAAAAGCATTTGGTCCCTGCTGTGTCATCAGACCGTGGCCAGAGTGCCCTTGGTCACCCAGAGCACCTGAGCTCTGTCACCCACCCAGTGACTCCACCTGAGGTTCACTCCTGGCTCCTGCTCCCTCTCCGCGGTGGTGGCAGTGGAGGATGGCCACAAGCTGCTGTCTGCCAGCAGGACGCAGACCCGAAGGAGTCTGCTGGTCCCCAAGGGTTGTGCTGTGCCAGGTGGAAACGCCACCACCTCATCTGAGTGTTTCCGCCTCTCCTCACAAGTACAGCACATCTCCTTTGCCAGCTTTTGTATTCAGTCCTTTCTGTCTTCATCGAACCTCGACTGAAAATCTTTTCTGGCGAGGACCCTCTCTTTATTTGCTAAATAATCCCATTTTGGTATATCTGGGATGGGTTGGATCTTCATACGGCTGGTCTGCAGAGTACCTGGAGTAGCAAAGCAAGCAGAAATAGGTACTTAAAAGCACAGACACAGTTGCCCAACCCTGCGATTCCAGCAAGGTGAGTCCTGAGACACACAGCTGGACAGAATGGGACTTATTAACTGAAACTGTTTATTTAATAAACAGTAGAGCATGCAAAACCAGGACGGGATTTGGCTTATCATAGAATCATAGAATTATCCAGGTTGGAAGGGACCTTCCAGATCATCTAGTCCAACCATCAACCTAACTGATAAAAACCATCACTAACCCATGTTTCTAAGCACTATGTCAACCCGTCTTTTAAATCCCTCCAAGGACGGGGCCTCAACCCCTTCCCTGGGCAGCCCATTCCAAGGCTTAATAGCCCTCTCCATGTAAACATTTTTCCTGATATCCATCCTAAACCTCCCCTGACATAACTTGAGGCCATTTCCTCTTGTCCCATCGCCTGTTCCTTGGGAGAAGAGACCAACCCCTCCTGGCTACACTCTCCTTTCAGGGAGTTGTAGAGAGTAAAAACACTCTCTTAGTTAAGTGCAATCTGGAGAAGCTGGTATTTTTCATGGGTTCTATTTTAATTTCTTAACAGTACTTCAGGAAAAAAAAAAGAACCACTACATAAAAAAAGAAACACTTAATAGTTTGATAATTCTAAAAAAACCCACCATGTGAACAAGTTTCTTTGTATTCCCTGTTTCATCAGGAGAAAGGTAAAGACAAAATACTGTTGGTGCTTTATTTTGTTATAACAAGTGAAATCTCACTCTGCAGCCTCAGGTCCCTGCAGAGTGACCTAGAGCACTGCAAAGTCCTGGGCAGTGATGCCTCCTCCTCCCTGTCACCCCCATCACGGGCCGTGCAGGAGCTCACATGGGGATGTTCTTATTTCTCACGGCTCCGTCATGGGCGGCAGCTTCTCTTGGGTTTTTGTGGTGCACTTTGGTAATGCTCAGATCTGCCACCAAGAAAAGACTGGGTCAGGGCTGCTGTAACGGTTTGCAGCAAAGAGCTACAAAAACAGCCAAAGTATCACCCTTAATGAAAACGTTATCCTTCATTAACACTAACATTAATGTTACTGTAAGGCTGATGAAACCTTGGCGGTGTGACCTTCTGAGGAGAAGGATCTGGAGGTCCTGGTAGATAATAAACTATCCATGAGCCATCAATGTGCCCTTGTGGCCAAGAGGGCCAAAGGAACCCTGGGCTGCGTAGGGAAGAGTGTGGCCAGTAGGTGGAGGGAGGTCATTCTCCCCCTCTACTCTGCACTGGTGAGGCCACAACTGGAATCCTGCATCCAGTTCTGGGCTCCCCAGTACAAGAGAGACAGGGAACTGCTGGAGAGAGTCCAGTGTAGGGCACCAAAGATGCTGGAGGGATTGGAGCATCTCCCTGATGAGGAAAGGCTGAGAGAGCTAGGCCTCTTTAGCCTGGAGAAGAGAAGATTGAGGGGAGACCTTCATGCTCACTAGGATCTGAAGGGTGTGACAAGGAGGATGGAGACAGACTCTTCTCAGTGGTTCCCAGTGACAAGACAAGGAGCAATGGGCACAAGCTGGAACACGGGAAGTTCCAATCAAATATGAGGAAAAAGCTCTTTGGGGTGAGGATGTCAGAGCCCTGGCAGAGGCTGCCCAGGGAGGGTGTGGAGTCCCCTTCTCTGGAAACCTTCAAGCCCCTCCTGGATGCAGTCCTGAGTGACGTGCTCTGGGCAACCCTGCTCTAGTGGGGGAATTGGGCTGGATGAGCTCTAGAGGTCCCTTCCAACTCTGATAATCCTGTGATTCTGTAATTCCTGAGTTTTTCATTGCTTTTGAGCTCTGTGCTGCCCCTCCCCACCCCCAAGTGTTTCTAATTGAGAGAATATAGTCCTCAGCTCTGTCATAAAGACGATTCCCTCTATGGGCAAGGCACAAGGGTTTTAGAGACACTTTGTTGTGTGTGCTTGAGAGCTAATGCTGGGATTTTTCTTGGGATAAACTGTTGGGAGGCTTTGCTCTCTCTCCCTTGGGCTAGGGACAAAAGTAGGAAAGTGAAACTGACTGGTGGTTCAATAGTAGGATGTTAAAACTGGCTGAGATAATGGTGAATGGGATAAAATCAGCTATTTGAGTTTGTTAATTAGTCAGGCTAGTCAGGATAAACGGTATACTGGCCTGTACTCCCCACAGTGTAGGGAGTAGGACTCAGGAGGTGATCCTACCCCTCTACTAGGCACTGATGAGGCCCCACCTCAAGGGCTTGGTCCTGTTTTGGGTCCCTCACCACAAAAAAGACATTGAGGGGCTGGAGCGGGTCCAGAGAAGGGCAAAAAAGCTTGGTGAAGAGCAGCTGAGGGAGCTGGGGGTGTTCAGCCCGGAGGAGGCCGAGGTGAGACCTTCTTGCCCCGAAAGGAGGGTGTAGCCAGGGGAGGTTGGTCTCTTCCAGGTGATGGGACAATCATAAATGGCCTCAGGGTGCTCCAGGGGAGGTTTAGGATGGGTATTGGGAGAAATTTCTACATTGAAAGGTTTGTCAAGCCTTGGAAGAGGCTGCCCAAGGCAGTGGTGGAGTCACCATCCCCAGTGATATTTAAAAGCTGGGCAGACGTGGTGCTGATGGACACGGGTTAGTGGTGGTTGTAGTAGTAGTGTTAGTTCAAAGGTTGGACTCGGCGATCTGAATGGCCCCTTCCTGCCCAGGCAACTCCGTAACGCAGGGGAAAAGAGACGGAGCTCCTGAAGTTGTTCTCCATCCCGCCCCTCCCACACCGGCTCCGTCCTGCTTCCTCCTCCACACATAATCACCCTAAGAACGGCCTTCACGCCGCTTTTCACTCGATTCCGCAGCCCGGGAGAAAGCAGGAGGCGGTGTCGCCCTCCTCAGCCCTCGTTAAGCGCCCCCGCGCTACTCCCGTCAACCCGCCTTCGGGCTGCGGCTCTGAATGAGACGGGACGGCTCGAGCGACGATCACCCAGGGGACACTGGGCACGGTTGAGCCTCACGGCGGTTATTACTCATGCCGGGGGTCGCCTCAGGCTCAGCTGTGCCCTTGAGCTGCTCCTGGGCGGTGCCGGTGACAGGAGCACGGCCACCCAGCCTCATGGCGGTCTCACCGAAGCCTCCCCCTGCTCCCAGCAACCCCCGCGCAGGGCGCTCCGGCAACTGCCGGGAGCCAATGACAGCGCGGGGTTCGCCGGGAGTTGTGGTCAGTGGAGGCGGGCAGCGACTCCTCTTTTTCCGGGCGCCGTGACGTCACGGAGGACGCTGCGTGCGCGTGCGGCGGGGGGGTCGGGCGAGC
>VXBJ01005765.1:357738-375409 GCA_013400055.1 Nycticryphes semicollaris | reverse complement strand
GGGGGGGAGGGAGGAGTGGGGTGGGGAGGAGAATGGCTAGAAAATGGCTCTAAAGAGGTAATGGTTGGGTAGGAAGGCACAGACGAGCCTTTGGGGCAGGGGAGGTAAGATCCATGCTGCTTTCGGAGTCACAGTCACATTTCAGAGAGTGCCTGTAAAAAGAAGGGTGCAAATCTAAAGAGAATAGATTGCTGTGACTTTGGCAGCGGTGCAGAAAATAGGAAGGAAGAGCTGAAGAAAATGAATTAGAGCAAGGCAGCTGCATTGAGAGCCAGCAGTGACAATGAGATGAGGGAAGTGGACAAAGAAGGGTGGAAAGCTGTATCTTTTGGGAAGGGTTAGGTGAAACAATAGACTGAGTGAGGAAAGGGGGTGACAAAGATGGGGAAGACAAAGCTGGGAAGAGAGGTTACAAAGCAAAAAGTTGTGAAGTTTGTCATCATTACGGCAGGAGCCATCAGTTTATCCAGGTGAAGGAAAACTGCAGATGCTCCACTTGTAGGGAAAATTCTGAAACTAAATTGCTTTTAGTTCTTAGTAGAGGAATCTTACAGTATTTTGGGGAGACTAAATGTTAGTGTTTCATCAGAGGCTTTTAAAATCGTCCTTGATATTCAGAGCAGTGGTTTTTGGTCACAGAATGCAGTTAAATTTTCTAACATTGCTAATGTTTTTGACCTTTGCAGCAATGCTGAGCAAGTAAGATGCAGCAGAGAGAGCTCCCTTGCTGCCTGAAACACATGTGTAGCTTCCTGTGTGCCTGAGCATGGCAGGCTGCTTCCCAGGGCGCTTGGTTGCCTGTTAGCTGGGGCTTGGGACTGGGAGGTCCCAAACTGGGCTCATAAATCCAGCGTCCAGGTGTCGCCGTGGAATGAGATCCCATCTCTGCAGGCATACTGGTATGCTCACTAGCTGCCCACTCTGAAGGGCTTTTGGGTTGCTCCTTTACAACGTTGTAAAGCACATGTGTGGCATTTCTGCATTTCAGCCCACGCTGGCTCTGCCCCCCAGACAGAGCTGGTGAACGTAGCTGAAAATTTGGGTGGCCGACGAGCCTTGCAGCAGCATCTCAGCAAAACAAACTGTACCCTCAGGGAGACCTGGGAACGTTCTTTGAGGGATGGATGTACCTTTTTATGCCATGGGTGTTTTCTAAAACACCATCGTTCCTTGTTAAATCAACTTGATGTATGTCTTTTGATGTGTTGTGTTTTATTGCTGTGGAGTTTAGAGGTCACTAGTGCTGTGGCATTTTCAGATTCATCTTCCCATGCAGCTCGTGGGTGCTTGTGCAGCAGCGTGCAAAGGGAGATTGCTGAGGGGTTTCAAATGAAATGGATGTCGCAGAGAACGTGCCAATGCCAGAAGAATGATGTGTGGGAGAGAATAAGAGACCGTGGTTATAAGAGGGCTCCTCTCTGGCAAGTCATCTTTTTGTTGCGAGGGAGAAAATAAATCAAAGGGAAATAAGAATATGTACTAAGTTGTTTAAAGTAATGCTGATTAATAACCATACTTATGTTCCAGCTTTTTTTTTTTCCCCCTCTGGTGATGTCTTCTTTATACTAATGCTACTGTTTATGTTGTTATATAATCTGATCTCTCGGTTTGATTTTTGGAGTATTGCTAGTACTTCATCATTCACAGAAAATCTACTTTTTCTGGAAAATCCCTTCCTTCCCCAGTTTATTGGTATGTTTATGAGCTCAGTGGTGTGATGTTTGACAGACTCTTCTGTTTGCCTGTACTACATCCACACATTTCCCAGTATGAGTAGTGTATGCCCAAGACCAGATAATGCAAAAATAACCCAATGCCATTTGCATTTCAACAACAGAAGCAGCACTGACTCTTTTGAGAAAGGTGTCTTGCTCCTCATGCAGGCTGAATTAACAATGGGAGTGTTTAAGGCATATTGTTTCTTCATTGCTTTGTTAATCCAGGTCTCCTCAGGACTTGAATCCCTGTATTTACACCCCAGGAAATCAGCATTTTGATTGAGGACCGAAGAGTAGTTCAGCTTCCCAGGCCCGTTTTTTGTACAAATACAGAGAGAAATTTCTAAGATGTATAGATGTAGGTAGGTACCTACTTGCTAGGAATGGGGACTGATGTGTTTTTTGGGTTAACTGGTATAAGAAGCTTTTCAGATCCACTTTCAGCTGTGGCAGTGCTACAAGATTTTTTTGTTCATTGCCTTAGAGGAGAAACACAACTCTACATTTGGTGTTACAAGCCCGTGGGGCTGCATTCTGAGTTTCCTGCTGTTGAGAAGTTCTCGAATCTGGAGTTTTGTTACAAAAGAAGTTGTGACAACTTGAGTTCTTTGCCTTTTTCGAGGTGTGTGCTTCTAAGTCAAGGTGCCTCACGTGATGATACCTTATTAAAATCTTCTCTGCTTTTCAGTCATGCCAATTTAAAGATTTCAGAAAAAACCGCAGCTTTTTTGAAAAATCTATACTCAATATCTGTTTGCAAAATTTAAGTTACAACTACAGCCTGCATTTGGTAGAGAATCTTTTAGGCAATTCTATTTGGGCAGCAAAGGCTTAGCCAGGGCAACTTGATGTTCAGGCTGTCTCCATCACTCCAGTGCTTCTCCAGACAACAATCAGAGCTGTGCTGTAACACTTGAAAATATTTTTAAGGACTAGCCTCTGTTGTAAAGTGCCTCTTTCCAACACCCTCCTGGCTCTGTTGTGACTTAGCAAATCAGTACATTTATATAATTTTGATAGCTGGCTTCTTACTGAGCTGTATTGTACTCTGAAAATTCTGAGTCATGTGCCTTGACATCTTATCACTTCACTTGGCAGCCTTAAAAATCCTAGATTGGACACGATACCAGGCTTACAGTGCTGCTTTGTCCTTGAAATGTCACCATGTAGTCGACTGTGGCTTTACCAGTAGTAGAAAAGCAGAAAATCGCGCTGGGATGAAGATGCTCCTTTCTCTGGGAGGCTCTGGGTTGTCAGGACCGTGATTGTCCTCATCAATATATGTTCCATTGGCAGTTTATCCCACCCTTCTCTGAGCTGCTGGTGCTTTGGGATGTGGGGCACAGTGGTGGAGAGTGAAGAACGTTTGGTTGAGCTCTCTGGAGGGGTTGGAGAGCAGAGGAATTGGTGAGAGACAGCGGTGGCATATTCCTCTGTGGATGTTGCAGTGTTATGTTCTAGGAAATGTTGCTATTGCTTCTGGCTGCTGTTGGGGGGAATTTTGTAGGCCATATTTTGAAGGTCTATCTGGAAGGTGTGCAGTCTGGTCTCTCTAGGATAGATTTGTTACACACACAGTATGGGCTCTCTCCAGACTCTTAGGTGTTATCGTTAAAGCTGCTTTAACTTAGGCACTCGTACTTGAAGCACACAGCAGAACGTCTTGGATGAAGACCTTTTATCATCTTGCTCAGCAAGAGGTGACTTTTTCGTGTCCCAAGAGTACCATAACTTGGTTTATATGCTTCTAATTCTAGATTATTATTTTCTAGTTCTAGATTGATTTCCAGAGATGCAGAGATACTGATGATTTACTGAATTCAATGCTGTCATTCAGATCATGAGTGTCTTGAAGACTCCATCTTGGTGCTGCAGATAGGTGAGGCAAGTCAGGTCGTTTTGAGTCTGGAAACAGGGAAATAATAAGTGCAAGAAAATGCTTTAGAGCATTTGTCTCTAGCAGTTTAGGGGAACTGTATTGGACTGTTTTGAAAAGCTGTGTATTGTTGTCTTGTGAGGTTGAAGCTTTAGGGTTTGCTCCATTATTTGCATCGTAGTTTCTTCTCATCTTCCTTAATCTTTGCAAAGTGAGCTGTAGCCCCTAAACATTGGTTGTGTGTTGGGTGATTCAGGGCAGGGGAAAGAGGAATTTTTTTCTCCCTAAATCCGTTTCTTTGTCTTAGATCCACCAATCCGATGACCCCACTAACGTAGTCGTTCCCGGGCTGGTGAGGTGCCTAGCCTGCCTTGTCTCTAACAGCATTAGGAGTACATAATTGGGATTTCGTTCAAGAAAGAAGTAGATACACCAAGCGGAAGATGATTGGCTGCTCTCTTTTAACAGACAAGTCTGAGAAGGAAAACCCATTCGAATCCCCTTTCATTCTGGATTGGTGGATCTGAAGCCCAGAAACAGAGTTTCAGGTAAGCAGTCACCCTGTACTATCTCTTGCTGCTTCTGCTTAGATGAGTTTGTCCGCAAATTCAGTATCTTGCTTTCACTGCTTCATGTTCCTGAAGTGTTAGAACCCCCCCAAGTTAGCTGCTGAGCTTAGGGAAAGAAAGGGCGTATTCAAGTAAACACATGTGCAGTTTGTTAGGAAATTGCAAATCTACTGTGAAAAACAGACCCAGGAATGTAAGGTGACCTTGCCTTCTGCGGGGCTGGGAAGATACAAGGGCACTAAGGAAATGCTTCTGAAAGGGGAAAGCAGCATTACCAGTGCCTTGGGTGAACTTCTCAATTGAGTTCAGGAAAGTAATAGCCCTCTGCTCTGATTTTGAGCTGTGTGCGAACCTCTGATGAGGTTCAGAAATGCAGAGAACTTGTCTACTTGTTCCTAGTACAGATTCCAGTGGCTTTACCCTGCTGAAGGGCCATTTGAAGTTCTGTTGTGGGCAGCACTTGGAGTCAGCCTTTGAAATCCTTTGTGAGATTTCAACATAAAGTTCTGTTCTGAGTTGTTTTCCAAGCAAAACTGAGCTGGTTGTACGGCACAGTTCTCAAGGGGAGCTTTATAGTTCTAGTGGATTTATTTCAGAGTAAAGGCAGTGTGGTTGTATTTTGAGTCACATTCATCGGAGATGACTGTAAATGGCTACAACATCTTATCCTAAAGACAAGTTTAGAAGGCATTTGTGTGTGTTAGGAAAGAAAGCGGGTCCCTGCCTGAGAAGTAAATAAAGTTATGCGAGTTAAATACCTGGTGTGAACAGGAGACCTGCACCTCTCCTAATGCCCAGCTTTATTCTAAGTTAGTGCTTTAATGAACATGGCAACTTATTTCCAAAGTTATTAGGAAGCCGTGTGCCTCAATTCCTTTTGATATTAATAGCAATAACACTAAACTGCTTGAGTGTTCTCTTTTGTAGGCAGCTACTAAAGCAAACGTTAAGGCCTCAATATTTAATCCACTGTAGAAGAACCTCTTGTAGGAGCTGTTGATCTCATGTATTGTTTTAGCTCTGCGTTTGTTTTGCTGGTGTGGTATTTTATTCAAAAATTATACTCAAATGTAATTGATGGATACGTATATAATGAATTATTTGTGCACAGGGTAGAGTTGTTTCCTGGTTTGATTTTTTTTTTTGAGTACTTTATTTGGTTAGGGTGGAGAAGTCTTGGGCATGCTTTTCTAGTATAATTCTCTCTCAAAAAAAAGAATCTAAGGCAAAATCTAAGGGAAATACTCATTAACCTTAGTCTGACACATTTCATGCAGTCTCTTCTAATAGCAAATTGAATTTGTCGCTCGCATGAATCACACTCACCTTGGAGTTAACGCTGCAAAATAACATCTTCCCGTGGAATATTTGCTGTTCAGGGTGTGCCTTTTTCTAAAATGAGAGCATGGGGAGGCAGAAGTGAACTTGGCATCTTTAATGATGAAAACTGAAAAGAGGAAATAATTTAAAATACACTGAAGGACGGAAAAGAGGAAGCATAAATGCGTACTCCTGCTAATTAAGATCCCCCATGTGAGGATATTTAATATTGCTTAACTTTTTAAAACATGAAACAGTCCTATCAAAGGTAGTAGAAAGCAAAGTTGAACTTGAGCGCAAGGATCTGCAGGTTGGAGGCTTAGTTCTTGCTCAGGTTTTGAGTCTTGTATTTCAAAAAGTGAAATGTAAGTCAGCTATCCAAGCCTATGGAAATATTCCTCTGCAGCACATGATATCCAAACCCTGAATGTGAAGTTAGCATTTTACTATGTGCTGAGCCCAGACTTTGTGTGCATTTCAACTTGTCAAGTTAAAATGCATGCTGTCTTGTCTGTACTTAGACTTTTAGATGGGGTTAATATTATTTTTAGATTGCCTTAGGCCTCATCCTCAAAAACTTAATACAGAAAAGAGTCTAAGGACAACTTTTAACATCTTAGATGACTTTCAGCCATGTTTTTCTACGTATTTAACATACTCAAAGTTTCTACTGTTTCAATTGGCAATGGTAGGTCTTTTTTTCAGTGCTTCTTTCCCCAAGTTATGATTTATTCTAAGCAGGTGTGTTGCTCTCTGTGGATGTCTGTAACACCTCAGTTCCTGCTGTGTAAAAACACAGGAAAGCCATTTTTCTTTTGTAATAGCCCTTTTGTGTGATGTAGGATACATTAATGCAGAAAGGAGTATCACACTTCTGGAGGTTTGAAACTGTGGGGACTGGGATGCATGAAAGAAGTGAGGGTTGATCTAAATACTGTGTGTTTTGGAAAGTTGACATGATTTCAGTGAACATTCGGAGTGACTTACACAAACGTAGCAGGATTTTCTTCCTAGTCTTTTGTATCTTCCTGAAAATGAGCTACTGCATCTCATGTGTATTACCCTGATGAATAAATTATAACGGAGTGAGATTGCTTTCTTTGAATATAACAACATTTAATCTTTTCTCCACTGAACCCATATTCCTTTTGTAGCATTCATTTTGTTGTAGCGAGCGCATACTTTGATCTCCAGGAGCGGAGCGGGACCGCGCTATCGATCACCCTTCTGTGAATTCATTGTCCTATCTAGAAGAACGGTGTGGTAATGAGGAGAATTTATCTGATAAATTATTTTCCCTTTGTCTTGCTTTAAATTTCCCGATTGCACACTTAGTGTTTTTCCCCAAATGCAAGGAGCTGACGTACAGAGCTTGAATGGCTATTGGAAGGTTGTAACATTGAGCAATTTTTATTTTGAATGGCATTTGGCTAAATAGATTTTTTATTTTTTTTTCTAATGGAGGTGTGACTCAGCTATTGGCTACCTATTTTGTTTTAATTTTTTTATTAGAATGATCTGGTAACAATAAAAGAATAATCAAAACATTTCACTTGTTAAAAGGAGTTTGCTACGCTGTGGATATTTTTGAGAACTTCACCTCTGCATTTGTAGTTCATCAAAGGACAGAAATGCAAGAGTAAATTACATCTAAGACAATTTTCTTGACCTGAGAATGTAGCTATTCTTAAGTCAAAGCAGAACACTCGAATGCATATGTAAAACTCCATGGATTTCGGAAATACATTGTACGAATAATACTCCAACAGCCTTCCAAATCAGACACTCAAGACTGGACGTGAGACTGCATTTTGGCCATAGAAAAGGTAGTGATGTGATGGCACCGAATCCAACAAACCCGCGTGGAGCATGTGAATACACTGCATCCCTCAAGGGACAACTTGGTTTCCAAAAGAGAATAGGAAGAGTACAAAGTACTACTATTGCTCTGACGTAAATTCTTTCTTTGTTTTCGAGTGCCTCGGCAAAGATCCGGAATGTCGTACCAAAACGAGCAGAGTAATGAACATGTTACCCTGCCGAGCCAGGCTGTCACTTGTGCAACACCCGTCTGTGTGACATGCATGTCCCCACACACTATTGCTGACTTGAGTGTTTACACTTAAAGTACACTCTGACTTTTCCACTTGCAAATACTCAGCCTGCTTGTTCCGGTATCTAATTGGTTCAACACCCTTGTGCTTGTCACTATTTTGAATAAATCTGTTAAGGTAAACCAGCAGGTAAGGTCTGGGTGATGTCCCAGCTAGATGGAGTTTGAGTAGTTGGCAACTGTTCCCTGCTGAGTGTAAAATAATACTGAAGGCCTTTCAGCGGTGTTTTTATGTCTTATTCTGGTTAATGCTGATTTTTGAGAAGCTTAAGATCTGAGCTTGATACTCAATTTGATTTGGGAGCCGTATAGATTTCAGAATCGAGCGTACTGTCTTCAGCTCTGAGTTTGCTTTTCAGAATACCCCTTCTGGCAGCATTAGTTCTGAGCTAGTGGCATCGTGTCTGTCGTTCCCAGCCATAGAGAGTTTTCAGTAATAGAGGTTACCCTGTGAATTTATCAATATTAAGTGTTAATGGAAATAAATAAGTATCCCAAGTGTTGGTCCCAGCCTAAATCACAGTAAACTGAACAGTCAATTACCAATTTTGAATAGTGTGTGAGTTTCTTATAGCTAAAAACCCAAACAGAATTCAGAATGAAGGTTGAACTTTTTTGGTTGTAGCTTTTTTGTCCGTCCCAATCTCTACCTGTAGCCATCCAGAACATGAACTAACCCTACTGAGGAGCTGCTTTGTACTCAAAAGAATGTTGGGAAAAGCATTTCAGGCTTTAGAATTTGTAAACTTTAATGAATTGTTTGGCTCTAATATTCAATTCCATTTTGTAATAAGCTGCATAAGAAAAAAGTTGTTGCAGAAGGAGTGAATTAACATAATTAGTCATGCTCCTTAGAAAAAAAATAATGGAGTAAATTAGCTCCTTCATTTCTTTTACTGTATTTTTCTTTGAAATTCCAAAATGCTTCCCTGTGCCAATCTTTTTTGGACTCTGGAAACTGATTTTCAAAAGCAAGGATATTTTTGCCTTAAGAACAGAATTTCCCAAACTGTAAACACACCAATAAATTTTAATTTCCTAAATTATCTTCTATAAATAAAACAAATGCAGTGAAAACTTCCAAGGTCATAGCTTTAATACTTTATAAAACTTCCAGCAGTTAGGCTTGGTTATGTAAATGCTGTCATTCTTAATTATGACACTGCAATATTTCCATCCCTGGATATCAAAGATGTATTAATTCTGTCAGGAACATGGGCTATAGGCCAGATTAATTTCTTGAGCAATTCGGTGCACTTTATAGGATAAATGGGTGATTTATTTTTCTTAAAGGGTAAGAAAGAGCGAGGATTTCTCTGTGACGTATTTCCTAATTTCAGATGCCCTGAAATGAAAGGTTTCTGGACATTTTACAGCTCTTTACCAAGAAAGCAGTGCTGTGTACATACAACAAGTCCAAAGTGAATGAAAACTCTGGATTGTTTAGTGACTGGTAGGGTTTTCTTGGGTTTTGGCTGGTGTTTTTTTGTGCCTCTATTCTAAAAGTTACCCACCTACAAAGTTGATTTATTGGAAGAACACTGCTGCATGCTTTACTATTAATATAAGAAGTTCTGACCTTTAAAGACATTGCAGCATATTCCTTTTTTTTACTGATGTTACTGAGAATTTACATGTTTGAGTGTAAATGCAGGCATTTGCAGGGGTTTCTTAAATTTAGGATTTAAGATTGGAACCTAAATCTTAGGCTGGACCACTGAAGCAGTTCTTTGCATGTAGAATTAAAATCAGTCATATAATAGTGAAGTTAATGTATTAATTTTTCCAAACATTAAAGCATCTCAAAGATCAGATGAGGGTTTCTCTATTTGTCTTTATTCTTCCAGCATCATTCTCTCCTTGCCATGAAGCTGTAAAGCCCCTCATTCACCTCTTCCTCTCCTGCCCGTAGTGCGTTGAGGTGAACGCACAGCTATCTTAACGTGAGTCAATTAAAACTCTGCATGGCAAATTAGTTTTTTCCTTAAAATGTGCATTTTGATTGGCCTTATCTTAGTCTGTTGTGGTTCTGTCGTCTGCCACCTGGATTGACGCTGCTTGATACGTGCATTTAATATTATGCCTGTTGGCCAGGGTCAATTTCCCATTCCTAAACTTTAATGAATAGTGCTTTCTCTCCCTGGGATCCTGATGAAAAGCAGGTGGAAAGTGAAGATGTAAGTTCAGGCTCTTGTTATGCAAAAATTAAATCCTTAGTACACTGTTGCACTTCTATTCATGACAGTTCCTATGCAAGCAGAGTCAAGAAATAACATGTCAGTGAAGCACACAAATATTTGCACATTCCTGTGTTAGTGTGAAGTAGGATGCAATATTTAATTTGTAGCATTGTGCAATATTATTGCTGCAGCTAAGTGTCCAGTGATTTTTATAAATCCTTTCATTCAGGGTTTTGTAATAGTGTGGAAAGGGTTTTGTGTGGCTTAAACTTGGCATGGAAATGGCCTCTGTGTCTAATGTATTTTGAACTACATTGAAAAATTGTCCTCAAGTCACTCATATTTCTCTTAAGTTCTTAAAATTCAGCTTATTTAGCTACAAGAAAACACAGTCTAATAACCTCAACTGCTGATTTTTAGCATATAATTTGTGGATTCCTGGAAGTACAGATTCATTATATGGATTATATGCACAGTTTTTTACATTTTATCTGCTGAAAATCTTAGGAGGGAAGTTTGTGGTCTTCCTTGATCAATGACTTTTACTAAGTGATGTGAACAGAATTCCATTTTTTTTACTGGGCCTGTATGTTTAAAAATGCAAAAACTTTATTTGGGCTTTTAACAAATAACCTGCAGGGATGCACTGAATTTCGGTGCTTTGGTGTCTTCAGGTATTCTTTTTCTTTTTTTTTTTGTGTGTCATTGAAATGAAGGTAGTTTCCCTAATGTCACTGGTTGACTATCTTGGAATAATCCTGGGAACTAAATTTGAAGTGTTTACATGTGGATGTGTCCAAGTAAATTATAGCAAAGTAATTATAGATGTATGGGATTAATTACTTGATAGCTAAAAGAAAAATCATATTTCTCTAAGCTTTTAACAATATAAAACTGATTTATTTTGATATTGAAGGAAAAATATACTATAACCAAGTTTGGTTTTATCTCTGTACATAAGGTATATACACCCACTCATCCCATGATGAATGCATAGTTCAGAACATCCCTCTGGAATTGCAGCCTTCCTGCTCAAATAGAGAGACAATTCCCCGTGTGATTTGGTGCTCCTCCTCCTGTTTTTCCTTTAATTTCTCTCCTTAGCACTGAGATGGAAATATTAGGCTTTCTCTGGGTTTATTTATAAGATGCAAACCAAATAAGAATAAGGTTTTTAACCTCTGCAGGTTTCTCTGGGCTCCTTCCTTCCCCTCAGGCCTGGCACAAACCCCTGTCCCCGACTCTGCACCTCCTGTTATTCCACTCCCAACTTTCATCTCTCTGGGATTTTTTTCTTTTAAAGATTTGATGTTTCTTATATCTAAATTGGAAGCCTGTGCAAAAAATACCAGAAGCTTAAGACTGTGCCAGATTTTAGAGCTGGGTTTGTACATGTCTTGATAGTGGTTAATTGACTCCTTTTCCCTCACTTTCTCTGATGGCTCCATACTGTACCTACTATTCTGTCCTTAAAAGGAACTGTGAAATAACATCATGGAGCTATAAAAAGTTGGGGGAGTCTGCAGCAAATTTCTTCAGCTTCAGAAAAGAAACAAAAAGGATTTCCAGCCTTTCCCTAACTTCTAGTGTCAGCCACGTGCAGTCTGGTAGTTAAGCTTGGTTCTTTCTGGCTTGGGTGGTGGTACGAGTAATAAATTAATGTAGTTAGGGGACAATTTGGCTTTAGAATGCCCTCTGCTGAGAATACAATTATTTTTCCCCCCCAATAACCCATTTAATCTGGATACTATGTAGAAGTTGGTCTTGCAATTTGAATTTAGTAAGGTGGTGTCCCTCTTTAAAAATGCTCAACTTTTTGGTTATGTCAGTGTAACCCCAGAAGCTGCCATTGGCTTCGCTGTCAGAATAAACAGTCACAAGTGTGTTAAGAAAGCTGAGACAGTGCTGGGTGCCAAACCTTAATGACCCATGCTCCTCCGGGTTGTGTTCTAATGAAGTGCCACCCTAACGAGGAGCTCCTGCCCCTCTGCTCCCCGCGGGTGGCTGCGGAGGGAAAAACCTCACCAGTGATTTGCAGCATTGGCAGCAGCGTGTGGGTGCTGGACCCCGACTCTAACTCCAACACGACCTGTAGGACCCAGCTGGGTTACAAAGGAGGCAAATCAACTCATTATCCTTGGTAGGACAAGAGGGATGGCTTATTTTCTAACAAGGATCTTCAGTTGTTATTTTACCCTTGGCCGCTAACCTTGTGATTAATGTAGAAATAACATAGATAAGTACCCACGTTAACGTACTAATGAGTTGCCTGCCTTGAGTGATTTGTTGTGGCATCTAACTGCTTCTTCTCTTCCTTCCTTTTTGTCACCCTGCAGTGTTCTGTGCCAAGGTCTTTGTGGCTAGGCTGCTCCAACCTGGTAGAGAGCATGTGCGCACTGAGATGCCTGCAGAGCATGCCCAGTGTCAGATGTCTCCAGGTGCCTTTCTTCTTTCTTGTTGTAAATGTTATGCTGTTGAACATGTGTTTAAACTCTTCAGGACTCTTGTTTAATCAAACTGTTAAGTCTGCTAAATGTGTTTGATTTTTTTTTCTTTTCTTTTTTTTTTTTTTGTGCATCCCTTTTCTGAAATCTTCTACTTAACTGCATTGTAGGAGTGAATCTTAAGAGGGCTTGGTGTACAGTAGGCTCTTGCAGGGGGGAGGGTGGTGAGCTTTTGTGTTTTATTGCCTGTTTACTGAAGTTGTGATATAAGTAGCATAGTTGTGCATGTTTTGCCTGCCACGTTTTGCTTTCTCATTTAATTTTAACAACAAAAAAAGAACAACAAAGCAAGAAAAAACCATAATGAGCTTTGCCTTTTCTCTTAAATTGCAATGAACTGACTAGCCTGTAATATTTGTGTGATTTTTTTTAATTTAGAAAGGATAAGCTTTTTATTTTCTGCTAAGCGGGAACCTGGTTGTAGCCTCACCTTACAGTCATTGGGCATGTTTGAATGCAGGCTAATTAGTGTGGAGTCCTGGGGCTGGTTGGGTTACTCTGTTAACTGAGCTTCTGAACTTAGAAAAAGTGAAGAACAGGGGCTGGGGGGGGGCTTACTCTGCATAGGAGACCAGAAAATCTCAAATGCTCTGTTGCTTTTCTTCTAGTAAGATGTTGAAACTGAGCCTGCACAATGTATAGATGGGGGAATTGATGTTTATTCACTGGTTTGGGAGGGATTGAAAAGGATAAAAAGGGAGATTTTGGTACTAGTTGACAATTTTGAACTGTCTTGAATATTTACCTTGGAAAGAAAATGCAGAACCTGTGTAGTAACCGTGTGGGACTTCCTACAGTGCTTCTGAATGTAACATTTTTAGCAGAAGATAATTATTATTTAATATTAGTATATTAAATAGTATATTAGAACATAATAGTGTTATTCAGTGGTTTAGTCTTTCATGTGTACAAAATGAATACCAAAAAGAAATTGCTTTTCTGAACGAAAACTTCAACCAATTGAGATTTGTTTGCAGCCAGTCCATGGGAGTTGAGACATGGGATGACATGAATGTCTTGCCTTAAGAGAGTAATCACGTATTTCAAAACCTCCTCTTGCCTGCAAAATTGAGGTCCAGCAAAATTTGAGTTTCAGAATTTAAAAGGTCTTCAAAATTTCTGCTAAAATACAAACATGTTGTTCTTTTTGAATGCTCTGTGTTTCCAATTTTGAAATGCTATTCGAAGGGGAGGAAGAAAATCCCATGACAAAGCTAAGAGTGTAGATGGGTAATCCAATTTTACAGAAATTGGCGCTGCCTCATGGCCAAGTAATGGTTATAGCAGATGCTTATAGTCATGACAAGGCAAAGTCACAGAGGTTTTATGTCTGTCTTGGGAATATTTACAAGCTAGCACAAGATCATCTTCCTCTCTTTCCCTGATCCTCAGCATTCACTTCCCTCACCGGAATTCTGAACTTTTTTTTCTCCAGGAACCTAATTTGTCAGCGGCCAAAAAGTATCGTGGAATTTTTCATCAAGCGATCCTAGTTGGTTTTAAGATGGATAACAGTGTTGGAAATAGGTTGGAGCTGGTGGCCAGTAATTGTTTCAAGACTTGTTAATGAACCCTGGTGAGCAGGGAGCTGGAAACAACTTTTCAAGCTGGTGCAGAGCGGGTTGCAATCCTCCACTTTCTTCCTTGATTTTGTTATCTCCTCTCTGCCCAGCTTCTGAATTTGTGACTTAGGCCTAACTATATTTAACAATTTGAGAACTATTTCAGGTTGGGAGCATTTTTGCTGTTAATAACTTTCCTTTAAATGGTAGGTATAGATCTTGGCTTCCTGGGCTGCAAGGCTTGGGGAGGGCTGGCTACTGGACACAGAGAATTTCAAAAAGACTCCTTAGGCTCAGTGGCTTCTTAACGAGCTCAGATTCACCTCTGCAGGTGAGGCGTACAGCTCTGCAAATACCTGGTCTGGGAATGGCAAGGGCTTCTTACTGATGGATCTGAGAACTTCATGACAGCCCCAAGTTTTCCTTATAAATCAGGTCTTTGGAAATTTCTTATCAATTAGGACATCATGGCAAATGAACTCTTTTGGTTTTTTTTCCCCCCAGCTGAACTTTTTATTAAAACAATATTACAAGCAGAAAAATCTATATATTAAATTGAAATAACAGTAAACCTATTTCTTGTGAACACTTTTTTTCTGTTATGGTATCTATCAGCAGTTAAATGTAAATAGAACAGGGGAAAGCTCAGACCAAGCTAAGCCATAGATTAATTCATGCAGAATACATTGTATTACAAGCTTCTGTTGATCATACTGATTACAGGATAAAATGCAAAACAGTTTGTTCATGAACATACTTCTTTCTTTATACTCCAGACTTTTGGAAAAGTGTTCTCACAGGGATATAGTGGCATACATAATTAAACCCCATCGTTAATCCAGCTCTTGTGTCAGAACGTGTCACTTGGAAAAATTTCTCAAACCTGTATTGTTTTCAGGAATTTTTACCAATCTGTCAGCTTTCATGAAAACCACGTTTGAAGTACCTGTTAATTTGTGTAGGCTTTTTGCTCCATGTACCTGTAGCAATTTAACAACACCCCCCCCACCCCCACCCCCCCCTTCTTAACTATATAACAGTAACAGCTGACAGGTTTAAGAAATTTTACTAATAAAGTACATCACTGCAAGGGCATTCCCACCAGGTTGTTCAGGCTGGTGGGATTGTTTTGAAGCTGTGGGGAGCTCACAGAAGCAATTTTGTGTATCCAGCCTGTGAGGGATTTCACCAGGGTGTCTGACCCGCTGTGTATTGCTTTTCTGCTGCCTGCACCCCCCTCATGGGTTATTTAGAGATTAAAAGGGATAACTGTCCTGAGCAGATACTGGCGGGACCCACTGCTTGGTAAGGTGTAGAGTGCTTTGTTGATTTAAATTTTGTTCCAAAATCAAGTTGCTGGGTTTGTTTGTTGTGGCTTTTTTCTTTTGTCCCCTTCAAGTCTGTTTTTTGTAGAACTGCAACCAGGAGTAAGAGGTTTTGCATCTTCTAGAAGCATCTGTGGGGTGTATTTAAAATAAACAACAAGGGTTCTCCTTTCAGGCGTGTGACTTGATGCCCAAAGGGGAATGTGGAAGTGAAAGTGGCCCCAGCTGCTTTTTCCCATTTTTTATTTTTGGTACCATGACTTGCCCTTCATTGTTTCCTGAGCTAGAAACCCACGTGTAAAAACAGGTAGGGTATATATACCCGGAGATCTTTGTTCTGTTGCATTCAATGTAATGCTGATTAGTAGGAAATTTAGGAAGGGAAATCCAGAAGGTCTTTGGTGATTCCCAGAATCTGATTCTCAGATTCCCTGAGAGTTGAATGGACCAGAAGGAGGGGAAAGACTTTCTTCAGGAAGCTCTTACTCAGTCTTAGTGCTTTTTCAAACTTTAGGCTTCAAGAATAACCTACCATCAGTCTCAAACAAGAGAGCAGAGCGAGATTAGGTTTGCTCTTGCCTTTCCATGACGTTGTTAGCAATCACATAACCTAACTGGGCTCCTCTAAAATCAAGCTCCATTAAAGCAACTGTCCTCTGATGGCAGTGGATTGGAGGTAACGTTCCAGTTCTCCACAGTTTGTCTGGTTTTGTGATCTGTGCTTTTTCTCAAGCAGCAAAATACCTTCATAGTCCCGTAAGTTTACTGGATAAATACTTACTTTCTGCATCCTGTGAGCTGTTAGTGGAGAAGAGAGATAATTTATTGAAAAGTATTTATTCCCAGTTGTAGCATTTGAAGTTTGCTCTCATATATTCTGATTTTCAGTATAATTAATGTTATTTGGGAGCAAAGTCCTTCATTACATCTATTATCACTTGTAATTGTTATATTGAAAAACATATGTTAAAAGCCAGTCATAATACTCGAAACTACTATAGATTCTGAGGCCCTATTTTCAACTACTTAATTATCTTTAATAATGTTTTAGTACTGAGGAGCAAGATTAAAAGCATATACTGGTCTCTTATTTAAGTCTTTAGACAAACTGGTTCTGTTACCAGTTGTGTAATGCAACCCTATAGACACATCCCCTTCCATAGCTTCAGCCTCGGGAAACATTGTGGTGGTTTTGAAAATATTTAGTCAGGCTGATTTGGGGAATAGCTCTAAGAGCCCTGTCACGCAAAGAGAAATGTCCCGTGCTCTCAGTTCTATGAGTAAACATCTCCAGTGTGAATTGAAGCCTAATCATTAAACGGCAGAAGATAAGCGCTCAAATGCTGCTTTGAATTATTGCATCATGTAGCATGTGATGAAATAATGCTTGGGCCATAAATTATTAGATAGACATAATTAAATTAACCTAGAAACCCAGTGCTGCTCAACTGACTCTTTCTTCCTTGTATTCAGTTATGCTTTTCCTTGACTTTTTTGAGTGACCATCGTATCTCTATTCTTGTCTTGTATCTTCTTGCTTATTTAGACGCCCCACAATATGATGGGTGTTTTCCTACACTTTTCCATTTATTATCCATAACATTTTCAGCTTAATTGTATGTAATGTCCTGCTCTTCCTTTTGTGTTCACACGTGGGGTGTATAGCTTGGAAGGAACAATACAATTGTTGCTTCCAGTGTGAGAAGCTGACTTGTTCCTCCAGCCATCAGGTCTTACAATTCATCTAGTGGCTTTCTGTGACTTGGAGCTGCACTGACTCCTCAAAGCCCCTTCACCCAGTGCTCCATGGACAATAGTGTGCTTCACTCTACCTGTCCTTTACCCTTGACTTCTACACAATGGGATCTCCAGATCCATAGGTTTTCCTTGATTTGCATTTTCATTCTCATACCACGTGTCCAGGTGACATATGAGCAGTAGGAAGGTGTCATTGGCTGAGTTCTTGCCATTGTCATTCCAGCTTACAGATTAAGCCAGCAGGGTATTGATTTGCTCTCCATAACTGGAATCTGTTTTCACAAAAACGTGGTCTTAAAAACATTTGGAATTGTCCAATTCATAATTTATTACTGTTCAGAAGAACAGAATCAGAATTGTCATGGTTGGAAAGGACCTCTGAGATCAGAGTCCAACTATATATAACCAGCCCCACCTCATCCCCCCCCCCCCCCCCCCCAACTTCACCCANTGGTGATTCCACCATCTCCCTGGGCAGGCTGTTCCAGTTCCTGACCACACTCACAGTAAAATCATTCTTCCTAATATTTCCACAAAATTCCCATGGAAAAGCTGGCTGCTCATGGCCTGGATGAGTGTATGATCTGCTGGATCAAACACTGGCTGGATGGACAGTTCCAAAGAGTGGTGCTCAGCGGAGTTAAATCCAGCTGGCAGCCGGTCACAATCGGTTGTTCCTCAGGGTTCAGTGTTGGGACCATTTCTGTTTAATGTCTTTCTTGATGATCTCAACAAGGATATAGAGT
>VXBJ01005765.1:313203-357238 GCA_013400055.1 Nycticryphes semicollaris | reverse complement strand
GGGCTGATGGTTGTACTTGATGATCCCAAGGGTCTTTTCCAACATGAATGATTCTATGATTCTAATATCCATTCTAAACCTCCCCTGCTGCAACTTCAGCCCATTTCCTCTGGTCCTGTCACTACTCCCTTGGGAGAAGAGGAGTTGTAGAGGGCAAGGAGGTCTCCCCTCAGCCTCATCTCCAAACTAAACATGCCCAGTTCCCTCAGCCTCTCCTCACAGGACTTGTTTTCCAAACCCCTCACCAGGTTGGTAGCTCTCCTATGGACCCGCTCCAGCCCCTCCAGGTCCTTCTTGTAGTGAGGGGCACAGAACTGAACACAGCACTCAAGGCGAGGTCTCAGCAGCTCCCAGTACAGAGGCACCATCACTTCCCTACTCCTGCTGGCCACGCTATTCCTGATCCAGGCCAGGATGCTGTTGGCCTTCTTGGCCACCTGGGCACACTGCTGGCTCATGTTCAGCCGGCTGCCCACCAACACCCCCAGGTCCTTTTCTGCCGGGCAGCTCCAGCCACTCTGCCCCAGGCCTGTAGCGCTGCCTGGGGTTGTTGTGACCGAAATGCAGACCTGGCACTTGGTCTCGTTGAACTGTCTATTTGCCAGTGGCGAGTGGAGTTCTGAAGCATTAGGGATTTAATATTTATTCCTTACAACAGCATTCCCTGCAAAGGAAATTATTTGTTAGCAAGAAGGAACCTTAGAGCTACTACAGCTGGGCTAAGGCACAAAGAAGGAAGTTTATCTTTGTATTTGTTGGTAAGATGCAATTTTGCATTCACCTGCTTAAGCTTCTGTTTGTTATTCTTGACTAATTTTAGCTTTGGTTGGTTGATGTTTCTATTTAGGTACCAGAAGGAGGTACAACAACAGAAACTACAGTTGGAAAAAGTTGTGTTTGAAAGCTAAGAATTCTGTTTTATTGAAATGAGAAGTTCATCCCTTTTTTTTTTTTTTTTTTCATTTACAAATTCAGACTCAGACACAATGCAGTGTTCTTAAAAGACGAGGGTTGCGGTGGATGCACTCTGCTGAAACCTTTTCCTCTGGTGCATGAAATCACAAATGGGAAAACGATGAAAAGCCTGTTCCTGTGTTAGTCTGCATCCTTTTGAAAATGTTCTTCTGTGAAGCTGTTAAAATGAATTGCCGCAGCCAGACAACTGCTTTGCTTCTTCTGTTAGGGTTGTAGTAATTTACAAATACTTCTTTGACATGTTTTCGGGTATTTTGCCTCAAAACAGTGGGACTTTTACCATTTCTTTTTGGAACCAGTCCAACAGGTCCATTAAAAAGCAATGCACATTTGATTCCTTTTCTTTAAAGGGACAGAATGTTCTCTCCAATATCTGAAATATTTGGGCTTGTCCCCTCTGTTTTAAACAGACTTCTTTCTGAGACAGAAAGCTGTAAGAGTGAGGATGGTCTCAAGCAGTTAATTAAATAATTGAGCAATTAAAGATAGCTGTGTAGTAGGGCTGTTACCGTTTTGTACAGTGAGATGGCCTCAATTTCCCACTCAGTAGGTCTGATGGAAAAAGAGCAGCTTTTCCCTCTGTTAATCAGCAGCTTCCCAGAATTATTGTTTCTTTGGGCTGAACCTGGAGTCTCCTCTCAAAATTAATAGCAGATTGGATTTTGTTTTCAGCAGTTTCTCATAATATCTTTATTTTTTTTCCCAATTCTTAGTATGTGTTACAGACTCTGAGGTCTGATGTGACAGCTCAATTTGTGATTACTTGAATATGTTGCAAGTATTTTGCAAAGGGTAACATTTCATTTTATCCCCCTTTCCCTCCCACCCCCTCGTGCTCCAGGGCCTGGCTGTTCTGGTGGTCTCCACCAGACCACTCTCCAGTATCCCAGTGTATTTCTGTGCCCAGAACTGGGGCAGGTACTCCCAAGAGCCAGGTACGGCTCTGGCTGCACTCTCTTACAGTGACAGCAGCTTCTGGTGGGGCTTCCTGATAGTGTGGCCGCGGCTTGTCACTAGGTCTAGGCACAGGTAGGATAAGTAAGTGTAAAACACAGCAATTGTTTTTCTAAAGCACGATTTATTGTCTGAAGGAAAGTGTTACGATAAACCTTTTTTCAGTCATGCTTTGTGTAGCTGAGTGCTTTCAGTTTTATGACTTTAATTATTAACTAAGCCTGTTTTTTCTTAAGGTCAAGAGGAGAGTTCGTCTCTTTATTGGGTCAATTCATATTGTTTATTTTTAAATAGAAGAGGGTGTTTACTTACTAGATGACTTTAAACTTCATCCAGGGAGCTAGTGTTGACCTACGAAGTAGAGCTCTTCTCTGGTTTCCTTAGCTGAGGAGCAGAAGTGTGTTCCCTGATGGTGGAAGACTAGTGAATGGGGTAAATAGCTGAAAGTTTTCCTTCCTGATTTTCCCTGGACGTGCTGTCCATCAGTCCCTCATAGGTGGATGTGGCCTGTGCTCAAGGCTGCCTTCTGGTGCGTGGTGAGCGTGTGGCAGGAGGTGGCTTTGAAACCCTCTTGCAGGTTGGAGTCTCTCCAGGGGGGCTGTTTGAGGGCTGCCACCCTCTAACCTGTCTGCTTGAGGGTAAAGGGCTTGGCTGGTTTAGAATCTTAATACATGAGTGCTTTTTTTGGACTTAAGTTGTTTCTAGAAAGCACTCGGGATCATGCACATCATCCCCACTCTTTCAGGAGCCCGGTGCTCTTTCTAAATGGCTTTCCACCTCTGGCTGTTCGGTGGTGGCCAGTTCTCTCGCCTTTGCCTGTTCTTTAGAAGTTGCCGGTATTCAAAAGTTAGTAATTTACTTAATCAGTAATTGTTACGATAGAGATTAGGAGAAAGTGGTGATATAACTTCCTCTTGAGATGTGTTGCTGAGCTTGCTGTCTGCTGATGAAGGGACTTCCGAACATAGATAAAGTAATGTGGGCTTGGAAATCCAGACCTTGTTCCTGCCCTGTGCTAGTGTTTCTCTCTTGCACCATATAGACATCACAATCCATCGTCTCTTGGATGGGGAAGGATATATCCCTAGGGAGACAAGGGCATTTCTTCATCATGGATTCATGCATCAACACAAGATGCTAGACCTTGCCTCAGTAAATCCAGAGCCGTTGCTTGGAGCTGCAACAGATGAGCGTTACTTCAAAGATAAATTTGTGTTCCTCCAAAAAGCTAACACAATGATGCTAAGCTTAATATATATCACAAGGAGCAGTTATTCCTGATACCTCTTTATGATGCATCTGCAGAGGACTAAGTCTTTGAGTGGAGAGATGTTGTCAGCCTCACCTTCATGTTCATGCTTTCTCAACCTCCTTTGGAAAAGAGATTTTTTTTTTTTTTGCTTTCAAATATATGTATCAAATATTTCAAATACATCGAAACATATTTCAAATATATTCAAGCATTTCAAAATATATCAAATATTTCCCACCAAGGCTGAAATGACACTTGTGCAGTGCCTTCGCTCAGCACTGGCAGACTTCTTACCAGAAACATCCCTGGCAGGAGGATGGGATCCCCTGCTTGTGGGGAGTGAAGCAGCAGCCTGGATACCAGTGGTAGGAATGATTTTGCTGACATTAATGGTTCCACTCTTGGAGGCATCATCATAAGGACGTTTATCATTTCAGTGTGAGAAGTTCCTGAGGTGCTTAGCGGGGAGGCTGTTCCTCGGTTTCCTGATGAGTTGTTCTGTAGATCTTCAAGGCCGCAGCACAGCCACGGCACTGCTTCCCTTGTTTGGGGAATGGTGATAAGAATTAGGCCAAGGGCCTTTGAATTCAGCAGCTGAACAGTGAAAACACAGGGTGCCTGCTGCTAAGAGATTGTTATCCCTCTACTGTAGAGACTTTCATGTTGTCCTGCAGTAGCTATTTCATTCTTTCTGAGCCCTGCGAACTTCAAGGTGATCCTTTGGTGGGTTCAGAAGGAGAAACCTACAGCAGTTTTCCTGTTGCAGTGCCATCAAAACCAGCTGTCCCCAGGAAGCCAGGAGCTGGTGGCTGGCAGGCCATAGGGCTCACAGCTTGGCTTTCCCAGCTTTGGTGCACAATGTGATGGTCTCAGCTGTTGAGATTCGTCCTGTCCCCCCAGCCCCAGCCTTTTGCATCCGCTGCGGCCATGTTTCGGCTGTGCCACTGTCAGAGGGTGTGCTGTCACGTAAGGCCAGGCACTGATGTGATGCAGATTAAAAATAATCTTCCAAAAAGAGGAACCTGAGACGTTGGGCAACTGTTCCTCCCGCTCTCAAATCCTTTTCTTGCAGACTCTTATCACGATGTACTTGTCCTATTAATCAACTTTATCTTGAAGTTGTAGGGGGAGAATTGGTGCTGGCCTCACAGGTCGGGAACATTTAGAAATCCATTATATAAACCATGTGAAATCGAAATTATGCAATTGCACATTCCTTTTAATACCTAGATAAAATCAGCACTCGAATGCCGAGTGTCTGGCTAACCCCAGGCAAGGCAGAGTGGGTATTTGAAAAACTCAATTGGGTATTTTTTTTATATTTTTATTTTTTACATCTTGTAAAGGGCTCTTTAGCCGAAATCAGTCTGCAGCCCTTTTTGAGATCAGGTTTTTCTCCAGGTTTTTGATCGCTTGGATATCGGCAATTAGAACAACACGCTGTAATTGTGTATAAACAAAAGATTGTGTTTCAGGCAATTAATGAGTGATCAGGATTTCCTGAATGGTTGTGATGGATTGATAGAGTTTCACGAGGTGTCAAATCTGGAGCATGTTGCCATACATCTTGGGAGGAAAAAATTTGACTTCTAACAGCATAGGATTCTTTCTTGGAGTAGCTGAGTGGTTTTAGTCTTTAGTTTTATTGAATACTTCGTTGCAGTGCCCCTTTTTTCTGTATTTCTTTCATGTGCAAATACCTCCTCTTTTGCAGAGTGAGGGTTACTGCAGTTTTATTATTTTGGATTCCTCAGTGGTTTTATGTAAAAATAACCAAATCTGTTTAGAAACTTCTTCAAAATCTGATCAAAGTTTTGCTGATCCTTGAGGAAGAGCAAAAAGTAAAGAATGAGGAGAAATTCTGATGCAATTCTGGTGGCCAGGGGAAGGAAGCAGGGGGATGTAGAGGAAGAAATACCAGAATCTAGTCTTAGAAAAATGAGAGAAAATACATATGCTTGGAGGAAAGTGGTGAATGTTTAATTGAAGCTTGTAGCTTCTTTTACTTCTCCAGTCCCAGTGTATTAGCATTTAATGCCAGGGAATTTGTGGCTGAGGGCTTGTAGTTGTTTGGAGTTGCTTATTCTTAAATTATGTGTGCTTTGACATGGGGTGGTTGGGTTTGTTGCTCAGCTACTTTTCTCCGGCTGGAAGTACTTCTAATTTGTTGTTTTACTCAAGGTTTAAAGGGCTGTGGATCTTTTCTAGATCTTGGGGGAAGAAAAGGAATGAAATTTGGAAAGAGCTGATTTCACATGGAAACGGGAGCAGAGATCTGAACCTAAATTCCCTCTGGGAATCTAGGAATAACCCCTGAAGTAGTTTAACTTTGCGCCAGGCAGCCAAGATGCAAATGTAGTTAATCTTAACATAGGCTAATTTATTTTTGATGAATCTGAAGTCATTTAATTACTAGCTTAGCCTGAAATTTGCTTCTGAGATGGTAGTTAACCTTGCCTTTAATCTGAAATACTCTTAATGGGCTTATTGTGTAGGGGACAGTGGGGTGTTTTTTGCCTTGTTTATCCAGGAACATAATGCAGAGAAAAACGTAGGACTTCCAGCTTTTGTACACAGAGCTGTGCAGTGTGGATTGTAATTTGAATTCTTCCTTGCACTTGTCTGGGGGTGTCTGCACAGTTCAGAGAAACACTTTTGGGCTATAGTAATCCATTTGGTGGGCTCTTTGGCTTGTAGAAGATTGCCATGAGATGGTGTGGGACTTTGAAACAGGTCGCCAACGCAGAAATAGTGTGTTGTAGGGGTGCATCAGTTAGATCTGAAATGTCTGGGCTGCTTCTGGAGTCCTGGAAATAGCGGCTGTCGGTGTGTTTAACCTCTTGGGTTAAAATCCTTCTGATGGATGGGCCAATTTGAGCAGTCAGCAGCAAAATGCAACTTTCTAAATAGTTTGTTTTACAAGTCCTACAAATGGATAGATGAGTGAAGCTGAAGAAGTTTCTTTGCATCTGCTCTGGAAGGAAAAAAAGTTGTAATCTTGAGCCAGTGTTTTCCCTTCAAGTTTTCATTTGTGTTGTTTTTTATATGGGAAATAAAAGCTAAAGGAGTTATTTACCTAGCTATTGAGAAAGTTTCTAAGGTAGTAAATACTATTTAATGTTCCCATCCTACAAAACCCGCCCAAGCTTGACATATCTAATCCTCCTAACTGCCTAACAAAATCCAGGTTTTAGGGTAGTTTTTTATTAGTAGATGAAAATGATCTGAATAAATAGGTAACGTGGGAAGAGTGTCTGTGATGCAGTGGAAGCTCTGAAAATCATTTATTTCAGTCATTTTAAAGAGTTGAACTGTAGAGGTAACACTGTTTAAAGTTTCCCTGGAGTCTTATATGTAGAGAGGTAGAACTGTTTTACTTCATGATGGATTAAGATTAGAAGTGCAAATAGGTTCTACCTAAACAGGTTTATTTAGAAAATTAATTAAATGCAGCATTAAAAATATTAGTAGCACAAACCCAGTAATATTACTTGTAGCTAAGAATTTGACATAATGTCTCTCAAATAAAAAATCCAGCAATGTTTTAGGGAGCTGCTTGCAACCATTTGCAGTGGTATCAATGTTAAGCCTGATGAGTACTTTGGTGTACTATTTAAGTACTGAGATTTTTCTGCTCTGGGTAGAAATGTGGATGGCTAATGTACTGCACACATATGGTGTCTGCCAAGAAAGGCTGAGTGACCCTGGAGTTAAAGGCAGGAACTGAGACAGCTGAAAAACAAGCAGTGCTTATAAGCTGAAGGTATAACTACACCTCCTGTTAGGCTGGGAGGAAAATAAAGTCCAGCTGGTTAGAAAATGAAGCCAGTTTTCATCTGAATTCAGTAAGCTGCAGGTGGAGCTTTGCAGTGAGACTTGCTGGCTTGCCTCTTACTGGATACTCTTTCACAACCTAAGATTTTTTTAATTATTATTATTGATTCAGATTTTTTCAGCTAGCAGCTTGAGCTGAGCACGTGGGCAGCGTGGAAAATGTTACAACCAAGCTTAACGTAGTCCCCAACCAAACCTTGCCCAACTGAATTTAAAACTACATTTGCCATTCTTTAAGTCGATTCTGCGTAGAACTGGTGCTTTTGGTTTGGAGGAGCAGGTGTAGAGAAAGTGATTTTGAAAATATATAAATATATATATATATATATGGGGCAGTGTAAATAAAGATATTCATATATATGAAGGAAATAGTTAACATGATGTGCAAGTTTTGCCTGGGTACTTGGGATGGCGCAGGCATCAGATGCAGCATCAAAGTGCTACAATTACACAACTCAGTCATTGCCCTTGTAAATAAAACATATTACTATAGTATGGATACAGCCGGGGTTTTTTTATGTACTCCAGACACTCAGAAAATTAAATGAGAGTTAGGGTGTGTTTGAAACAGTTACGCAAGGAATATATTAGAGGTGATCCCGTGGTACCTGTTGAGGTGAGCCCTCCCTCAAGCAGTAATAAACTATTGCATATTGACCAAAATAAAAAGCCCCAACCGCAGAGAACTTAAATTGACCAATGGAACAAAAACACCCTCCCTGTCTAATTCTAGAAACTCTACCTGCTGCTGAAAACACCGGGTGTCTCTTGGGATTGTAATCATTGTATTTTTTTTTCCCTAGCAATGTGGGTTTGCTGAGTGGGAATACAGACACGCTGGAAAATAGCTTGTAACTTGGACAAAAAGTAGCACTTTTTTGTTTGTTTCTTGTTACATCCTAAATTGACTGCTAGTTTAGAATTAAAAAAATAATAAAACTATCCACTGTTTAATCTTGTTGAGAGTCTGTATTGCGCTATTTCTGAAGCTGTAAAAGCCACCAGGGTGATGTTGCTGTTTGGTCCTTACTCCATTGGCAGTTGTGCTTTGCAGGTTGGGGTATGAATTACCAAATTTACTGCTCCGTGGGGTAACGAGAGGCTGCAGTTTGTGCCAAAAGATCCGTGCTGGAGTCAGAGCCCTTGGTTAGGGCTTTGTGGGATTGGGTCAGAACAGTAATTCTCAACTTCTGATTATTTTCACGTATAATTTCATCGTAAGAACCACTTCCTTAGTTTAGTCCTCTGTGGACAGAACCCACTCTGACTTGACTTGTGAGTTGAGTCAAACATACTGAATATTTAGAGATATAAAGTTATGTGTTTCCAGAAGGCCAGCAAATTAATTTTGTAATGAGGTAGAAGTGAAGAGCTATACTTTAGAAAGTAGTGGTACAAACTGCCAGTCATCAAAGCATTGGTGATCAAACAAGATAACCCTTTTAGTGTCTGCTTGTATTCTTCTGAACCTGCAAAAATAACTGTTCTGGAACATTCAGGTGAAGAATAACTGAAGATTTTCTATCTCTGAGGAGAGAGACAGGAGCAGGCAACTGTTGGTTTGGGAGGGGTTTACTGATCTGGACAAAACTTCCTTAAAAATAGGCCCATGAGAGGTGTCAAACCGGGTATGTGAAAGCATTGGGTGTCTTTTAAAAACATCACACTTAGAGCTTGTGGTCAATCTACGGTGTTTGTTTTTAGAGACTTTAAACCCAAACTGGGTAACTATTCTGGAACTGAATTTACCCTCTCTTCCTGTAAACTTCACGGTGGTTAGTCAGAGGCCAAATAAAAATGATGCCTTATTTTCAGTACGAGGGTTTGTTGTTTTTTTTTTCTAATTTTGCCTTCAGCTGTTGGATCTTGGGAGACTCTTTTAGTATTTCAAGTATATTTTTGCTTGAGCTTCCAGCAGTAACTACACTAAAATAAAAGCTGGCAACTGGGAGAACAGCTAGGTAAGAAATGAAGCCTATTGAGGTTAATTTGTGCAGATCCCTAGTGCTTACACAGAATTTAATTTAAGCTGAAACAAGCAATTACTAATATAGATGTCGAGTACAGACGTGGCCACGGTCAGCAGAGTTAACTTTCCAGTTAGAATCATTGAATATCTGGTTGGAAGGGATCCATAAGGATCCAACTCCCTGCTCCTTGCAGAACTACCTAAAATTAAATCATGTTTAATTTGACGAACGTTAGAGCTATGTTTTCTACATGTCTGTAGACAGTGGGTTGAGTTTATCTACCATCAAATATTGTCAGAAGCTCTTTATTTGGAAAACCATTTAGCGGTGGGCTCTAGTTTGTCCTTTTCTCAAGGGATTTTTTTTTTTCCCCCATGAAGGTATGATGTAATTATCTCTCTAAATTAAAAAAAAAAAAGTGTATTTTATCTTGTTATGTAATTAATTGAGAAATAGGAGAAATACTGCAAGGAACTGTTTTTTTATAGGCAACCCCAGTGAGATGAAACCCATTGCTGGAGGGGTGGTGTTACTGGTAGTGCCTTCTCTGTGAAGATAAAACATCTTTATTGCCCAGATTGAAATAACTCTCTGTACCTTTTTACACTTACTCCTTTAATAAGGGAATCTTTGAAGTCATTCCTCCATGTACAGCCTATAGCTGTGCTTCTGAGGAGAACATTTGCCATGCTGAGGCCCCCCAGGGGTTAGGAGAAGCCCACTTTGTCACTGACCACCTATTTCTGACCTGGCTTTTGGAAGCACTGTAGTGTTTTGGCATTTCTTTGCAGAAATCTGTATATATAGATTTTAATGGGTGTGATAAGGAAGGGATTCGGTCCTTTCTTTGAGAAGATTCACATCTTGTGCAGTTTAAGTTAGTGGTTCTCCAACTCCATTTAGTGTTTGTGCTACAGTATATTTTTATAAGGAGTCTCTCAGTAGTTAAAAGAAGAAACTCCCCACTTATCCCCGATCAAATATCAAGATGTTGTTAATAAACACAGTTTAATGGATTCCTGGATTAGAAGATGGTGACCATTACATCCAGAGGAGAGGCTTGCATTCATTTTGAAATACTTTAAACCATTCAGGGTTTTCTAGCTATATTAGAAGCAGGAGTAGCCACGAGGGACAAATGCTCATCGCTTTTAGATGGTAAAGGAGGTTCCCCAGCTTTCTGTGCTACCGATGTGGTCCAGTTGTCACATCGGATGGTGGATTCCTCTCCTCCTCTGGCTGCATTACTAATTAATACCTTCAGCAACCCCTGCTCTGGCAGAGCTGGTTTCAGACAGCAGTTTGAGCGTACAGAGCTCCAGCATGATCTGCTGTTCTTGACTTCAAGACATCCAAGTATGTATTAGTTATTTTTTTATTGTTTCTTTAACTTCTCTAAAGTCAGTGGTAGATGTGATTTGTTAAAGAACATCAGAGCTGGTTTACCTGAACTCTTTTGATTAGTTTTGCTTATTTTGTAATCTTAACTGAAATTTCCTGCTATCTTTTCCTGTGAGTGAGAATTTTGTCAAAAATTAGATTTTTAAAGGCTTAGCCTGGTCTTTAACTTAGATCAGAATCACTGGTGCGTTCTCAAGGGTAGTGGGAATAAGATGATCTTGTTCTCTATCACTTTCCCTTTCATTGCAGCTGAAAACATAATAACTGAAGACTGCTATTCAGTTTCTGAAGGCAACACAGCTATTGCCTGATTTGTCCATCCGTCCTTTGTATCCTGGGAACCCATTCCTCATCAAAGAAAATCTTGCTGGGTGCTGCTGCTGCTGCTCCTTGCATGGCTTGTCCCAGCTCCCAGGATTACAGCTATCACTTCGTAATTGCTCTCTCGATACTGGAACTCGAACTGGGTTAGAGACCAAAGCTGCACCGAGCTGTTTCTCCTCAATTAAGTGACTAAAGGCACTCCCAAGTCCTGAAGTACGGTGTGAACCCAAGCATTACCTGCCTTGTAGCTACCTTAGATCCAGTTGAAATCTCATTAGCCCCCGCAGGTTTGATTTCTGCTAGAAAAGATGCAGCTTTTTTTCTTGTATCTCAGGAGTGAGATGAGCCTTACAGGCAGAGTGCCATTTATTTACAGAAAAAATGAGGTGCTTTTGCACCTAATGTCATATAATCACACATATATAAAATTACTGTTCTTGAGATGCCAGTTTTAGTAGCTACCAGATTGAAATGGTGATTTATAAAGTTTTATAATACTTACAAGCTCATTCATGGTGGTTCTTATTTTGGAAGCTTTTCAGTATCTCCAAAGGAAATGAGCTTTATGTAATTACACTTGTCAGCACCTCTTTCTCCTCAAGTCACTTTTGAACCTATTTGCCATGTTCACCTGCATCTCGGAGAAATTCCAAAGATTGGAGGCATTGTGAAGCAGAAAGACTTGAATCTTGAATTTACTGCGGAACTAGGTGTGGAATATGGGATGCAAATCTTCTGGAAAAAAACCTTTTAAAATTCTACAGCTTGTTAAAGCAATTTGTAAATTTTACTGCCATTGCTGGGTTTTCCATTAGGGAAAATAAAGAGGGGGTTTTCTCAGTGTAATGTTATTCAGTTGGGTTATAGCAACTCTAAGGGAAGGGAAAACATCTTCCCTTCCCTATTGTTACCACTTCACTCTTGCTGCCGTTCCCAGTAGGGGATGGAGAGTGCTTAATCCATGCTGACTAATTAAGGAATGACAGCTGCTTGGAAATAGCATTCTGCTTTTGCAAGAGCTGTGAGCAACTTAACGAGAATTTCTGGGGGAAAAGAAAAAAATAAAAAGAAGATAATAGAGCTTATAAACAGGATTAATTGACAATATTTAGAAGCCGGGCTTCCACTGCAAGAAGCTGCTGGGCTCCTGTGGTTGTGGGAGTAGAAAATCCAGGCCATTTTTTCAGAGTCTGCGAGTGCAGGTCGGTCGTAGGGTTTTGTCACTCAATGAGAGGATATAGTTTTGCGCCAGGTCGAGCTGCAAGAAAATGGAGTGAAATCCATGTTAATGCTACTTTAAAACTCCTTGGGAAAGCTGGAAGGCAAGCATGGGAGCTTTATGTAGTGGCTGGGTGGGGTAAAAAACAAGGTAGAGGGTGAGAGAAGGGAACCAGCGTGATGAAGGGAAGAGTTGGCCTTGTAGATGCGTATCTTCCTTCTTGCACAAGAGCGGGAGGCCTTCCCCAGCGAGGACCAGTGACACCAGCTGTCAGGAATTTCGAAATCATTCTTTTGCCAAGCGCTGTGGATGTTCAGGACAGATTAGAGTTCTCTAATTGCTTCTTCCAGACAGCAGGACAGGATCCACCTAGTCATCTCCTAGGCTTTGGTGCTTTAGAGACATATTAGGGTCTGTGTACAATGTGTGAAATCCACTGAGTTAGGATGTACGTGGTCTGGGGAGTAACCCCCAAAAGTAAGTGTTTAAGACAAATAGAGATAATTTATTAGGAAAAGAAGATATAATAGGGGAAACAAGCTGTATATTTGGGAGTAGAAGAACTCTCAAGATCTAAATTATATTAAGAAAATGTGGACTGCATTTAGGATGGGGAAAGAGAAAAAGCAATAGGTGCTGAAGTAGATACTGTTAAATACCTACTTTCCAATTTAATGCATAATACAATCCTAAATTTCCAGCCTAAAAATCCATCCACGTAGCCTGCCCTCACATTCATGGCCCAGATGCTGAGAGGTTATGGAGGAGGCATCTCTGCACCAGGTCACCCATTTGTGGATCTGAGTCTGGTGCTCTGAAGGAAGAGGGACTAGTGGAGAAAGGCGGGAGAAATGCGGGTGTCCTATTTTTCCCTTGTATCATGGACAAGCCAAGGATGTAGCATCTCCTTAAAGTCTGCTACCCAGTTCTCTATGTAGGCAGCAGCAGAGGCACAGCAGAATTGAGTAGGTGCACAATGAGGATGTTAAATGATTTAGATGCTCTAAGATGGTTAAATTGGTGTTATGTGGGGTCTCTGCTGAATATGCTGACCCAAGCCATCCGTGTTTGATGTTCTGAGAGTTTATCTTCCTTGCTTTTAGCTCACAGGATCCAGTGCATCTATTTATCTTTGCAAAAGAGGATTGAGATATTCCTTACTCATTTGAGGACGCAGTAAATTGAAAACACTGTTAACAGCATGTAATCACTTCAATGAGCATCTCTACACATTCAAATTTAAGATAAAATTAATAAAACCCCACATAATTCCCTGGGGCAATGTTTGCTGGTGTGGGCCAGTTGGGTACCAGTAAGTGTGTGGCTGATTTGTGCTCCCTCTTGTGGCACCGCGTGGTGGGCGAGCATCACTCACCCGTCAGTGATCGTGCTGGTTGTAACACTGTGTAATCATTCGTAACTGGAATCACCCTCAAGGCTATGATTTGGAAGATGTGGAAAGGGTAGTTTAGTTCTGCAGTGTTAGTGTTCTGTGTATGCCCAGAAACATATCTGTGGAGTAACACAAAGCCTTTACTGCCTTTGCCTGTGTTTGGATTCCTCACTGGCTGTCTCCTGGGCTTGTGTTTGTCATCGTTACATGTGTCACAACCAGGATAAACTCGAGCTTTCCCATCGCCTAGTGGGCATCACTTTCATAATGTAACCTTTTGTCTGTGTTGCATGGTTTCTCATACCCAACTGCAAGGCAGAAAAGGGTTGAGGGTAAACTTCAGCCAAAGCACTGGAGTCAGGCAGTGGAGGAAGGCTTGTCTATAGGGGTAATATTGTTAATTTTTCAAGTTTTCTAGTTTTGCTGCAGTTACATCCCTTATGCAAGAAAGAGGAGGAGATGAAGCGGTGAATGCTTTTGAGGTGGAATTGAGTTTTGAATAGGAGTTGGATGTAGTTGTTAAGGGGTTAATCCATAATCTTTGAAGGTGAGAGTAAAGGAATTGTGTAATTTATTCCATCGTGTGTTTTACTTGAGCGCATTGTTCCTCATTCTGCTGAGACAGTTGATGGAAGGGAAGAAGGCTGAAAGAAATGCATTTTAAGACACTCAGGTTTTCATGGTAGCTCTCTGTCCAGTAGCCAGTGGCTGCTGGGCATGAATAATGGGGAGAACAGGGTTGGTGGGAAGTTTAATGATCTTTAATTGCCCAGGTACCAAGCAGTAGGTGGAAATAGATGGTAACTGGTGTGGACAGAAAAAGGGAGCAGAGAATTAAAAAACAAAACAAAAAACCCCCACCAAAACAACAACAACAAAAAAAAACCCAAAAAGGGAAGAAAGGGATAGACTTTGGAGAAACTGAGGCAAGCTCCAAAAGAAACATTTGCAGCTGAATGTTTGTGGAAATTCTTACATCTTGTTCTGGAACCAAAGGGAAGAGAACAAACAGCAGGGAAGTGTGGGGAGAGTACTGCAAGTCAGGGTGAAGAAAGATGGTGAGTGCCAGGGGCTATAGGGGACAGGCGGTGGCAGGGAATTACTGAGATGTTCTGCAGAGGACGCTCCCTCTTCCTTCTGGTGAGCTAGAGCTGGAAAAAAACCCTCCCTATGTTATTCTGTTGCATGAAAGTAGTGTATAGTGGGTTTTCTTTTTTTTTTCTCAACTAGGCATATGCAATTTAACTTTGGCAGAAAGTGCTAGTTGATTACTTTGACAGGTTTAATTACTTTGGCTTGAGTAGGATGAAAGTGAATTTATTTCCCAGTGAGACAGGCGTTGAAAGGCTGCATGAAAACCTGTCAAAGGAAATTGAAGAGGGGTTGGGGAGTTATCTTTACAGTAAATGGAATTGATAAACATGTCAGTTAAAAGGGGAATTTATAATACCCAGGTTTTGCGGCCAGAATTCTTTGATAATTCCATTCACTGGGATAAAGAATTTTATCTGTTCAATTGATTTGCTTTTTCATAATGCTTGTAGAGCAAGGAGTTGCCATAGAATTAAAAACTGAAGTTGTAATTCTTTTTTTCTTTTTTTTTTTCCCTTCTAGAACACGTCAGTAATGGAGGATCAGAATGAAGATGAGTCTCCAAAGAAAAATACCCTATGGCAGGTAGGACTGACGTTCGCTTAGAGAGCTGGCATGTTTTCATATGTTCTTGCTTTTGGGAAACTTCCAAATCTTGTGTCTGCGTAATCGTCCCTGTGTGGATCTTTACTCTGTGTGTAATGTATCCTTGACTGTATCATCCTAAAATTAGCTCAGCCTTCAAGTGAAGAATGACGCCGATGAATAATACTTGAGAAAATACTAGATCTTCTCATCTTTTGAGTTTTGTGCCAACCTTGAAGGGAGAATTCTGCGTCAAAGGATACTTTGGAGTACAGTTCAGCCTTTCTGAGCACGTGACTGTCATTTAAAAGGGAAAATTCAACACCTTCCCATGGCAAGGAGTTGCAACCAATTTGCTTTGAAGAAGTTTGGGATATTTCAGAGAGCTGACAGTTTCCATGCAGCCCTCCTGGTCTCTCAAAGGGCTCAGGAGAGCCCGGTGTCAATCTGTGGTTCTATTTACTAATTAGCAGTAAGTCCTGAGGTGGTGTTCTTGTAGCATCCTTATTTGTAGCGAAAGCTCCCAGGATTTTAATGAGGCATTTATGTTGATGCCCCAAACATTGACATAAGCTGTTTTTTCAAAACCCAAACAAGCCCTTGGCCTCGCGTAATTCTTGGGTTTCAAGCAGCTCAACACTGACACGAGGGTCTTGATTTTTGTGTTAGAGTATTAAATACCTAACTGTGGTATGTCTCTAAATGTGTATTTTTTTAACTGCTGGAACCCATGTAAATAACTTGGGCAGGCAGACTGCAGCGTGGAGCAGAAACCACTGGTTTCATCTAGAAAAATTTGTTCTAAGAGTAATTAAGTTCCTTGCTGTTTAAATGGTAAGAGGTGTAAGGCAATCCAGGTCTTCCAGGGTAAGAAGTAACTTACAGTTATGAGCAAGTTCCTTTCATTCATTGTTATCTATGAAAGATGAAATTTGTATGGTGTAACTCATAGCTTTAAGAATGTATCTTAAAATTTAATTCTGTTGATTATTTCTTTGCGTCTTCTCGCGTTTTCTTCCTTGAAAGAGTTCTTGCAAAGCTGTTCCTATCCTTGTTTATATTTAAATACCGACATTCCTTTTCTATTAACAGATAAGTAATGGAACTTCATCTGTGATTGTCTCAAGAAAAAGACCATCGGAAGGAAACTACGAAAAGGAAAAAGACTTGTGTATTAAATATTTTGACCAGTGGTCTGAATCAGATCAAGTTGAGTTTGTGGAACACCTTATTTCACGAATGTGTCACTATCAGCATGGACATATTAACTCTTACTTGAAGCCCATGTTACAACGGGACTTCATCACCGCGTTACCAGGTAAATTAATATTTACTTTACAAGAGATGTGTTTATAAATGCCTTTTTTTTTTTTCTTGCTTAATACTTTGGGTGTATGTAAACTTTTTGGAACATCCTCCAGATTTAGGTTGTCTCATATGAATAAGGTGATGCTCCCCAGTGAGAAGAGATGCAGGAGGGTGGCTGCAATCATTCACTTCTGTGATTAATTGAATTGGCCACTGGATGCCAGTGTTGTTCCATGTAAAAGGAGATGTGAGTAGTGTATCCTGAAGAATAGTTTGTGTTTAAATTGGAACTGAGGTATTGTAAATGTTGTATCTCTGCAATCTCTGGGCTAAATTCCTTTTTTGTACAAACCCCATAGGTGCAGAAAATGGTACAGAGGTGTTTTCTTTTCTGAAGTCTTTATTACATCTTAGTTTTGTTCTAAGTTCCCCAAATCTTAAATACAGAGCCACCTGCTTAGGTGAGTGAATTTAGTTTGTCGGGTCTTGTTGCTGACTCGAGCAAAAGCAGTTGTGGATTTTTCTTGTATAGTCCAATCCTTCCTTCAGTTGCTCAGAAACCCTTCTGTGTGAATCAGTGTAAACCTGTATCAATAGTTCCAATATAAAATCTGTTCTTACACTTGCTGTGTGCATTTCTTCAAAAAAAAACCCCAAAACCCAAGAGCAGTAATACCTGGGTATATAGAATCTTTTCCACCTCCTGGTAAATCGTATGTATTTTCATAAAACCTGGAGGAATTCAATTTTTGGAGGTGATGGGAGGATTTTGGCTCATCTGTCAAACAAGTCTGAAACCAACTTAGTAACTGGAGGGGAAAGAAGAACATGGGGTAGAACACGGGAAGTGATGTGGAGTCTCATGTGTGCTCTATTTTCTTTAAAAACGGGCTTAAAAATGTGGAAGAGGGCTAGGAAAGGGGTGTGTGTGTTCTTTACCCCCACACCTCAACTTCACAGAAGTTATTTTATAGAAAATGTAGCTTGTCTGGCCACACACATAAAAATATGCTCCTCGTTTTGACTGGAGAACTGTCTCCTTTAGCTTGTTTTCAAAATATTGAATTTTGTTTCATCTGGAGAGTATCAAGATAAGGTGAAATAGATAGTCATGGGCATCGTGTGCAAATATGAGCTTCAATTACAAGTTTTCTGTTTGCTTTATTTTATACCTCACGGCTGAAACCATGGGGATATACCGTCCTTTCATACCATATATTTATTTTTAAGAAATATTTGGGAGCTGCATAAACTTAAGACTTGTTTACACCACATTTGTATCTATAAATATATATTTATATTTACAACTCATGTTGCTTTTGAAGATGTAGGTACTGGGAACTTTTACTGTACTCAGACATTCTTAATGGTAATGTGGTGTTTGAAGAATGTCTGTATGAGTTTACCCAAAAATTCAATCGGCATTGATTGAAATCAATCCCATGTTGAACTAACATCATATTAGAAGATAACAGTAAATTACTACCTTTGAAAAAATAGTTTAACTTCTTTTAAAGAAGTAAAAGTACTTTGTTTTAGATGGAAATAGTTTTTGCTTGCTCCTGTCCCTACTGATTTTACACCTGTGAGAATGTGGGGGGAAATGGAAAAAGTTTGTTATATCTGGCGTCCCTTCACTTCAGTGGAAAAAAGTGATAATTTGGGTGTGCTTTTCTGTAAGTGGTGGCAGAGTGTTTAGTCTGCTGGGCCTGTTCTTAGAAGCTGGGCTGTGGTTGGGCTCTTTACGCCAAACCACCACGGTGTGTGAGCAGCTGTATCATATAGTAATAATTGTCTAGGTGGGAAGGGACCTTTAAGATCCAGTCCACCCAGCAATCTAACTCTGATTAAAAAACAAACAAACAAAATTCATGTCACTAAGCACTATGTCAACCTGTCTTTTAAATCCCTCCAGGGATGGTGATTCCACCACTGCCCTGGGCAGCCTCTTCCAAGGCTTGACAACCTTTTCTCTGAATAAATATTTCCCGATACCCAACCTAAACTTCCCTTGGTGCAATTTGAGGCCGTTTCCACTTGTGCCGTGGCCTGTTCCTTGGGAGAAGAGACCAACCCTCCCCGGCTACCCCCTCCTTTCAGGGAGTTGTAGAGAGCGAGAAGGTCTTCCCTCAGCCTCCTTTTCTCCAGGCTGAACACCTTCAGATCCCTCAGCGGCTCCTCACAAGACTTGTGCTCCAAGACCCCTCACCAGCTCCGTTGCCCTTCTCTGGACCCACTCAGTACCTCAATGTCTTTTTTGTGGTGAGGGACCCAAAACTGGACTGAGCCCTTGAGGTGGGGCCCCACCAGTGCCTAGTACAGAGGGATGGTCACTACCCCAGTCCTTCTGGCCACGTAGTTCCTGATCCAGGCCAGGCTGGCCACGTGGGCACACTGCTGGCTCATGTTCAGCCCACAGCTGACCAGCACCCCCAGGTCCTTTTCTGTCAGGCAGCTCCAGCCACTTTTCCCCCAACCTGAACCATCCATCAGGTTGGTTTGAACCAAGTGAGGGAACTGGGCCTTGCTGAACCTCTCATTGTTGGCTTCAACCCATCAATCTAGCCTGTCCAGATCCCTCTGTATCAGCTATAGTTCTATCAGGTATTGCAAGTCCCATTGATAAAGTGGCTCAGAAGCCTGTACTCATTATTTTTTCTGCATCAACCAATGGTGTTACCTCTACCATGTCAAAAACAACTCCCAAAAGACAGTGGTCTATAAAGGACAGCATGATTGCATGAATAAATTGTCACCTCTGTGCTTTTCCTTCTCTTCATTATCTTTAAGATGTTAATCTTAATATTCCTTGCATGGTCTCATCGAACTTGTGCCCTTTTCCTGAAAAGAATTACACCTTTTTATCACCCTTGATTAGGAAAGAAAGTCCCTTCCCGATTAGTTTTGTGTGTTAAAACTGTAAGAAGACACAGTGTCAGGAAGTAAAACTGTGCCAGGCTTGTTTTAAAATTTGTTTCTAGAATAATAAAAGCTGGTGGAGCTGCATGATTGCAGCTTGTATTGTTTTATATCTCATATTAGTTTTACAGAGTTGACATCCCGCATTTGGATTTAATTTTCATACAAAGAGATATTTACACACTGAGCTTTGAAATCCCTGTGGATTTTAATTTGTTTTAATTTATCACCGCAATTCAACCAAATCTTCATCTGGTTCCCATAATCAACAGCGACTGTAACTTTTCACCATTTTCTATAAAACTGCAAAAGCCTCTTGCAGAAGCCTAAGAGTTGGATGTAGTGTTTTTCTTTGAAAAGTGAACCACGAAATGCTAGGTGCATTTTGCTAAATAAAATTGATGGGGTTTAATACCTATGTCAGAAACTGTTTATAAAAAGTAAATGCTCACTGTATTTTAATATAAAATAGGTAAATGCCGTTATTTCAGGCCTTAATATGTCTTAAACTTAGCCCTGCATGTTGTCTGAAGTAATTATAGTGGGCTCGTCTAAGTATCTGTACCTGTTCCTACTATGTTAATTAGGGTGGATATTTTACTTGATGTCTCTCTCTCTTTTTTTTTTTACCAACTTAAATCCATGTGCTTTTGCAAGCAGTAAAAATCTTCAGAAGAGGCTCTGTGGCAAAGCGTCTGTGGATTTGTGCTCAGTGTGCAACTTTCAGGGCTTCATATACTCAAGAAAAGGAGACTGGTGTATTTTACCATCAGAAAAGACTTGACTTTCTGACTTCTTGAAAGTCTGGTTTTAGCTGTGACTGGTGTTGGGCAGAATTGGAACCATTTTGCACCCACTTAAGGGCTTCTGCTTAGTAATTCACAGCTGATCCTTAAAATTCAGTGAAATACTGGCTTTATAATGAACAGACTGACACGTGTCCACAGGTCTGTTCTCGGTGTGGAGATGTGGTGGCTGATCATAGTTAGCTTTTATTTCAAACCTTGCTTTTAGTGCAATTAAACATTAACAAGCATTTGGTAGTAGGATTACACCACAAGCATAAAGGCACCACGAATAAAAACAAGCTGAGCACATGTCCTTGGGTTTTATCTCTCCAAACACTTGGTCTGATGATTCCACAGACCATCCTTCTGCAGGTGGCACTCAAGTCTATATCTTTGCAAGAACATTCCCACCCAACCTGTAGAAAACTAAAGTCACCTTAGTAAAGATTTCCTTTGTGCTTTGAGTTTATTTGGAGAGTTAAATCACCTTAGGAACCATGTTCTAGGCCTGTCTATAAATCTTTGGTGGGTGTGTTACAGTGAAATGATGTTGTTTTTTTTTTTTTTAAATAGGATTTTGAGAAGGACCTGAGTCTTTGCCTGGTATTTCCGAGTTCTGTACAAGCCACAGAAAAGCACCAAACACATTGTAACTTCCAAGCACAAATCCAGGCTGGGCAGAGAACGAATGCAGCGCAGCCCCGAGGAGAAGGACTTGGTGGTGGGGGGGGGTGTGTCAGTGGATGAGAAGCTCAACATGAACCAGCAATGTGAGCTGGCAGCCCAGAAAGCCCCTGCATCCTGAGCTGCATCCCCAGCAGCGTGGGGAGGGGAGATTCTGTCCCTCTGCTCTGGTGAGACCTCACCTGGAGCACTGCCTTCAGCTCTGGAGTCCTCAGCACAGGAAGGACATGGACCTGTTGGATCAGGGCCGGAGGAGGTNGTCCCTTCCAACCCAAACCATTCTATGACTCTATGATTGTATGAATGTTAATACACCTTTAGCCCTGACCATTGAAGGTACTGCCTTTGCAGCCTGAGGAGTGAGAGGAGGCTGCTCGAAGCTCAGCTATTGTGTAATTGGCTACTGAAAGGAAAATGGGAGCTCCCAGAGAAACGGGAATTTAAACACCTTTTACCACGGGAACCTCAGTACGGCTCTACTGCGGAGTTTGCAATTAGGGTGGTTAATTGCCGTAGCCTCTGCACTGTTTCCTTTGGGAGCTGCAGTGCTTTACATCAAAAATTCGTTCTCTGCTCTTCAAAATATAATGTGCTCTGTGCTGGGAAAATACAGGGAGGGCTGCATTGTGTGACCACAGTGATATGGATGTACTGGACTGTCACTTCCTCTGTGGATGCTGATCTTAGGTTATTGAACATGGCTATTTTGTACTGGAATCTAAACTAACTGTTAGATCTGTTCCTGTTAAAGCACAGCATGTGCCCTGTTTGTACGCGTAACCTTCAAAGTCAGAGATACGCTTACTCAGCAGAGCTGTTTGTTTTCTTTGGTTTTATCCAGCAGTGTCCTTCACTTTGCATAATAGAGTAGTTTGTCTTCTCGGTACCCAAGGATTCTAGATTTTAAAGTCACTCTTGACAATGACCTTGCAACGATTATGTTTTCTGGAAGAACCTTGAGAACTGTTTCAAATCACATAACATCACAGTGGGATAAATATTTAAGTTAACGGTATTTACAATCTCAAAGTTGTTAGTTACTGGAAAGATTGGGATGTGGCAAATGGAGAGACTGCTTTTAAAATGTATTTAAATAAATGCTCTGGTATTTTCTTCAAGCTCTGATGCAGGAGATGGCACAGCTTAAAGCTGCTCTGAGACATGTATCATTAACAGAGGATTTGCTGGCTTGGAAGTGGTGAGATTTGAGATCCACCAGTTACTTGGACCTTGTTGCAGTTCAGTTATTTGAATCTGTTATTATGACTGGTATTGAAAGATCTGTATAAACCTAATTTACACTGTAGGAGCTTTCACCATTCTTTAAAACCTTGATGGTTCTCTAAATTAAGTAGAAGAAATGAACAGTTGCTTTTCACCTACGTGTTTCGGTTTCTTCTTTCTATTGCTGTATATTTTTCTGAAGGCCATGTGGTGGAGGACTGTGTGCACACAATTTCTTCATTCTTCAAAAAATTAAAAATAGTTTCTTTGTTTTTTTTTTTTTTCCAGGACTATTTGAAGCCTAAAGTAGGCTGTCATGAGATAAAGTGGAAAATCAAAACTGTCGTCATCTCCTAGTTTGAAAGATTGATTATTTTTTTTCCTTCCTTGGCCAACTGGCACACGTTATTTACCAAAATGAAGTTATTCCAGATCTCTGATTTACTGGAGTTTTTGGGAAAGCAAAATTGCAGGTCCTTTGAAATAAGTAACAGACGTAGCAGTGATTTTTCTGTGGGACTAAGTGGTTTCTGTGTTTGTACCTTCACTCAGCTACAGTCACGTTTGCAAATCTTGACACTCTCAGTGGGAGAGAAGATCTCGGTGAAGGCCATAAGCAAACGCACACAATGCTCCGCCTGCTTTATGTCTTGATAAATCTGTGGTGGCAGCTCACTGTATGCATCATCTTAATCAATGGGCTTATTCTGTCTTCTGGCTTCAGCTGAAGTATCCAGTGCTTTTGGATAAGTATTAACTGGTAATTGTGGAATAATATATTGCACCAATTGCCTTAAACAGACCTGGATCAAGGGGCAGGACCCCAGGTCTGGTGTATTTGAATTTCTGCTGTCGAGTTGAGTGCGTTGAGTGTGTAAGTCTTACCCTGCTGTGATGTGAGGGACTCACAGGGGTTAATGAGCGGCTTCTGGTCGCTGTGATGAAAGCTGGTGTTTTCCCAGTCCGCTAATAACTATTCACCAACATGCCTTATGCTGCGGGTGCAGTTAGAGCATGAGAGTGGCAGGTGGATGTTGTTTCTGGGGTGTCTAAGCCCACTTGCCAAAGGGCTCTCATTTGGAGTAAGGCTGCTTTACTTGGATGTTCTCTCGTGGTGTGTCTCGGAACTCCTCTATTGACCCAGAAAAGCTCAAATGGGCATTACTGAACCTCACACGCTGCTCCGTTGCCGTAGAAAGTAGCACAACCCAGGGGCGGGAGAGCAGGCGATGGAGGAAAGATGCTGAGATATGATGTTGTAAACACCTTGGGAAATCCTGGTGCAGCTAAATCAATGTACTGTGCACTGGAATTTGGGGTGAGCTGAGCTGTCACCCCTCATTATTTGAGAGCTGCTTGACTCCTGAGATTTCTTAGCCGATTCTCGTTCTAGAAATAACTGTGTCCATTGGCCCCAAAATAAATGCTGTATTGAATGTTACAGCTTAATTTACCCAACATGAAGTTGTTTCAAAAAACCCTAGCTGAAAAGAAGCCTCAAAGCCCCCACCTTCTGGTGCAAGTCATTCAGTAACAGTTTTTCTGAGTGCGGGGTGTAGTGATGGTAAACCCTGTACGGGGAAAACCGCCTTAGAGGTTAAAGCACCATTTGCAATTAATGGGTTCCTGTCAAACTCATTCTCATTGATTTCTGCCTCCTACACCAGTCTGCAGGGCACAGTGTCTGCTGTCTCTGGCACGTGCTCTGCCACCAGAGTCCTTACCAAAAGTCAGGAGTGGACTTGGTACCTGCAGAGTAGGGAAAGGGCTTGCATACAAAAAACCAAGCCTTGCACTGGATGCTACAAAGTTCTTGCGGAATTTTCGCTCGTGTTTCTGCTGGCTATGTGTGTATTTATTTCTTCCTCTGGAGTCCTGTCTTCTGCTGAGTTAATTATCTATCGCTGTATGGAAGGGAGTAGTAAAAGAATCAATATTTTAATTTCACATTACTGCTGCCTAGTGAAGCATCTGCTTGAAGATGATGATATTTTTTGAATCATGGAGCCCAGCTCAAAAAGCCCAGGACTCTGTGCCCAGAAGCAGCAAAAAGCTTTCTGCTTGATTGCACATTATGTGGAGTTTTGGTCTGTGCTCGTTCTCTCTCTGTGGAATTGGGACCCTCCAGTAGTGGATTGTACCAGGAAAGGAGTAAATTGTTGAAGATATTTCAACGTACCTGTTTGGATTCATTTAATTGGTGCTTCTACATACGATAATTGAACTATCATGTTGCTGCAGTGCCTTTAAGCTGCGTTGGCTTTCCCCGAATGTGTTGCAGAACTTTAGTAATATACTGTGAAGTGGTTGATGTTTTGCTTGCCTTTATTTCTTTGCAGAGCAAGGCTTAGATCACATAGCAGAAAACATCCTTTCCTACCTTGATGCCAGGTCGCTGTGCGCGGCAGAGCTGGTGTGTAAGGAATGGCAGAGAGTCATCTCGGAGGGAATGCTATGGAAAAAACTCATAGAGAGAATGGTACGCACAGACCCGCTGTGGAAGGGACTGTCAGAAAGAAGGGGTTGGTAAGTACCTTGATGGAGATTCACCTTTTACTGTGTTCTGTAAATTCACAAACTTCTCCGACCATAAGCTCTGCCAAAATGTAAGTCTGTGGTAAACTGGTGTCACTGAGATCCGTAGCTCTGCCACGGATGTGCGGGGTGAAAGCTGTCAGCTCCTGTCCTTGCTTTGGCTTTGTGCCCTCTCTTTCTTGCACAACTGTCTTTCCACGGCTGCTTTCTTGTTGCTAAGTCAACCTGCAAATTTGTAATTTCTGCTTTGCAGGGAGGATGCACGTGTCAAATCAGCTCACAAAAACCAGCAACAATGTGTTTTGCAGGGCTTTTTCCCCAGTGAAGTATTTCCAGTTAAACTTCTTTTACCTTCAGATGTGAAATAGCCGACTGGGCTGCAGAAGCCTCTCTCAAAGAACAAATGTTTACATTTATGGCAATGGAATTTTTCTCTCCTTTATGAGTATCTAAAGAGATGAGGTGTTCTGCTCAAGAAACCTGCTTTTCTGTGCTCTCTAGTGGTATGCCTCAGAAAATGCAAGGCATATTGCAAAGAGACACCCTGCTGGTTAAAATGCCTCATGAAGCAGTGAACGATAATTTGGAAAATCATAAGCAAAACATCTGTTTAGTCTCGGCCATTTAAATACAGCTGTCAAATTGGAAAGGTCACAAGGGTTGTAACAGCAATACAAAAAATTCTTACAAGAATTCTGTGAGAATCGGTCATAACGTTTTGTTCTGTGCAGATTTTGAATTCCTTGAAAATTTTGATTCTTTGTGGTAAATTGAAAATTATCTTTCTGATTCTTTCCAGGGATCAGTACCTGTTTAAAAACAGACCAACAGATGGCCCCCCAAATTCATTTTACAGGTCCTTATACCCAAAGATAATACAGGATATAGAGGTATGTTTTCTGATATTATATATCTGCAATAGAAATAATGTTGGATACAGTTAATGTTTCAAAGCTGGTGTGTGTTGGAGCAATGAAGCATTATCGTGTGTGCCTGTAGCACTGCTACTTGGTGAGCTCTGGCTCTTCAGACAACGTAAAAACTACCCTCAGCGACTTACTGCTGCAACACGTGCATTAATGTGGTGCTTTAAGTGTTCACACCAGCTTTTCTGCCTTCAAAGATTTTTTTGAACTCTTCTGGGACTATGGAGAGCAGAGAGGGAAAATGACCTCCCTCCACTTGCTGGTCACACTCTTTCAATGCCGTTTCCGGGATGCCATTGGCCTTCTTGGCCACCCACAAATGGGTTCCAGACCTCTGCTACACAGAGGAGTCCATTGAGAAGCCATTTTAAGTTCTCCAGTCTTCACTGCTATATTCACACCAGTATCAGGTCTCTCGACCGTCTTGTGTAGCAAATTTCCTTGTTTCAAGGGTCACACTTATGTCTGCTTTTCCCTTTTTACGTTACAGGCCCTAGCTCTCTTGATGCCATTAACTGCCCATTTGGAGTGCTGTGTCTGGTTCTGGGCTCCCCAGTTTGGGAGGGACTGGGAATTGCCAAAGGGGGCGTGGTGAGGGGCAATGGGGATAGCTGGGCATCTGGAGCATCCCTCTTATTGTGAGGGGCTGAGAGACTTGGGTCTTTTCAGTCTGGAGAAGATTAAGGGGGAAATCTGATCAGTGTCTATAAATACTTAAAGGGTGGGTGTCAGGAGGATGGAGCCAGTCTTTTTTTCCGTGGTGCCCAGGGACAGGACAAGAGGGAACGGGCACAAAGTTGACCATAAGAAGTTCCATCTCAACATTAGGAGGCACTTCTTCACTTTGAGGGTGGCAGAGCCCTGGTAGAGGCTGCCCAGAGTGGTGATAGAGTCTCTGTCTCTGGAGACATTCCAAACCCTCCTGGCTGTGTTCCTGTAGGACCTGCTCTGGGTGGCCCTGCTCTGGCAGGGGGTAGGACTGGATGTTCTTCAGAGGTCCCTTCCAACCCCATAGCATTTTGTGATTCTAATAAAATAGCTGTTTTAGGAAACCTACTACCATGACAGTACTACGTATTGTTGAATGTTACAGTGTATTGGTGATGCTCACTTAGAAAGTCATCTGAGGGTTAATGCCTTAAACAGCAAGCGTTTAAAACATTACTCATTTAGAAACTTCTAAAGCAGTCACCATCCCAAATACAACTTTCTTTGGGGTGGAGGATTCTTTTCCCACCTCGAGTGGTATGATGAGACCAGTCAGTCCTACAACGATAAACATGGTAAGGATATTGGTAGTAAAAAGGCTAGAAATGGCTGCTCTTTTTTTTTTTTATATATAAAATTGTGCTTATCTTAAGAGTTACAAAATTGAGCTTGCTCGCTTTTTAAAAATATTTCTGATAAATCAGGATTATGCTGTATATGCACCACGCAAGTCATACCACAGCATGTCAGGGATTTATTTTGACCACATGATGGATGTGAAGTTACTGGTCTGAAATTCCTTACTGGGGAAACAAGAGTTTTGATGTTTGAAGACAGTTGTGAGCTAACGGAATCATTCTGCTACGGCAAATGTGAGTTTGTGTTGCTTGGCACTCAGTAAACAAAATCATTCAGGACTCTTAACCTATCTGTAAAATGTAGCTGCTGGAAAACATAAGCCTATTTTCAAATATTTTTTTATAACCCTTGCTACAGAATTTATAAACATTTACAGATAAAGAACGAAGCATGAAATGTGGCCTAGGCAAAATAAGATCAAATTTGATATTTACTCGTGAGCCCATGATGCAAGTTTTATTATTTGAAGGGAATGTCCACTTTCTGTAAGGAGTGATAGAAGGATACTGCAGTGATGAGGAGCTCATGGGATTAAGAGAACTAGGAATGTGATATTTTCTTGCTTCCTGCAAAATTCTGGCACTCTTCAGGAAGAAAAACGAGCAAAAAGCAGTGTGAAAAGATGACCTTTGAGATTACGTGGAAAACAGAAGGTGTTCTGCATTATTGTAACTTGGATTTTAAAAGTGATTTTTCTGAAACTCATTTGTTTAGGCAGAAGTGTAACAATGGGAATTCCTATACACGTGTTTGAGACAAGAGTATTCCTTAGAGGTGTTCTGAGGCCTTTCAGCCTTTGAACTCTCACAACCTGCTATTTAATATGCTCATTCTTTACATGCCATAGAGATGCTGATGCAATGCATAAAACAAGACTCCTGAATGAGACAGTTTTTGCTGGTATGAAATAGGAAAAAACCCAAACCCTCACAATTTGCTTGTTGTTAATATGTTAAATGTAAAAATTGTCAGTCTCTAAATATCTGGGAGTGGGGAATGAGCAGGCCACTAAAAATATATTATAGTAATGAGCATGTTTCTTGAAAATTGCATTAAGAAAACAATATTATATTGTTATATTTATAACATACAATAATTATAAACCTTCAAATTGGGAGAAAAATGTACACTGCACTGCCTGAAAAATAGGGACTCATGTTCAATAAGAATAGAAAATGAACTGGTGTTTGGAAGTCAAGAAACAGTTTTATAATACTCTTCTGAACCCTAACTTTCTTTGAGTTTCAACTCATAAACTTTTCTTTTTCGTTCTGTAATGCTCAGGTGGGGGATGGGATCAGTGTAGGACATGCAGAGTAAGGGGTTGTCTCGTGCCAGGCGTGGAGCTGGAGGGTAGAACGTCCTGTATGGAAAACACACTGTGCCACTAGTGCTTAAAAATAGTACCGTGAGTAATGAGCGTGGGAAAGGAGTTGTCTTTGCTGTGGTGTACAAAGAGTAAACTCCAAGCTGTTGCCATAGTTTCTGCCCATTCCAAATGGCCTGGCAATCCAGGCACTTCTCCATATGATTTGAGGTTCAACATGGCCAAGTGCTTACACCACATACACTTGGGTCACACCAGCCCCTGCAGCGCTACAGACTTGGGGCAGAGTGGCTGGAGCTGCCTGGCAGAAAGGGACCTGGGGGTGTTGGTCAGCTGTGGGCTGAACATGAACCAACAGTGTGCCCAGGTGGCCAAGAAGGCCACCAGCATCCTGGCCTGGATCAGGACCAGCGTGGGGGGTAGGACTTGGGATCCTCCCTCTGGGCACTGGTGAGGCCCCACCTCAAGATCTGTGTCCAGTTTTGGGACCCTTTCCACAAAAAAAAAGACTTTGAGGTGCTGGAGTGGGTCCAGAGAAGGGCAACGGAGCTGGTGAGGGCTCTGGAGCACAAGTCTTGTGAGGAGAGGCTGAGGGAGCTGGGGTTATTCAGCCTGGAGAAAAGGAGGCTGAGGGGAGACCTTCGTGCTCTCTCCAACTCCCTGAAAGGAGGGTGTAGCCAGGAGGGGTCGGTCTCTTCTCCCAAGGAACACGCGATGGCACAAGAGGAAACAGACTCAATTGTACCAAGAGAGGTTCAGGTTGGATATTGGGAAAAATGTTTCCACGGAAAGGGTTCTCAAGCCTTAGGATGGGCTGCCCAGGGAAGGGGTTGATGCACCATCCCTGGAGGGATTCAAAAGATGGGTTGACATAGTGCTTAGAGACATGGGTTAGTGATGGTGTTTATTAGAGTTAGGGTGATGGTTGGACTAGATGATCTCAAAAGTCCCTTCCCACCCAGACAATTTTATGATTCTATGATATTAAATATTACTGGGATGTGTGGGGAAACTCTGGTGTGTCTCATTCAGGTGGAGGGAGGCAAGAATAGAGAAGTGGAATTAGGGCTGTTCAGGGAAGATCTCCTGGGGTTCTGTACTTTCCATTCCGTGTGTATCTCTAAACCTGTGAAAAACCTTTGGTTGTTATTGGTTGTCAATTGCTTGGAGTAGAATTTAAGGTCTTGGCAGTTAACCTCAGTGCTGCCTCTGGGTGCTGTGATGGAGCAGAAGAGGTGAAAGGATCCAAGACCTGCCCATGGGAGCTCTTACATCTGAACTTCACTGAGTTCAAAAGTTAGTGTAAGCCCCTGTTTGCCCAAATTCAGGAAATAAATGCATTTTTGTCCGGTCTTCTAGAGGGGTGAGGTCTCTCTCTAAAAACCAGGGGCTGCTTCCAGAGTGGTCACTGCTCAGTTTACACAGGCAGAGCCTTTCCTGCTCCCAGTTCTTTGAAACTGCGGAGCTGGAGGGGAAGGCAGAAGGACATGGGTATTGTGCCATGTTCAATTATTCCCTCTTTAGATATTTCCTTCAAGCCTGAAACGTTGCTGTTTTCCAGGTTTCCACCCTGGAGGGGGTTAGTGTTTTTGCTAGTAGTCAAGGGTTCAATAATTCTTCCACTTCCAAAAGTCTATTATAATATTTCTAATAAATCACCCTTTAAAGCACTTTTCACAAATTGCTTCCCTAAAGGACTGTCAAATGAACACTGTTTAAAAATGTAGATGGTGAGTAACAATAACAGCAAAGCTCAGCTATACGATGAGGAGCACTTCTTCACTTTTTCTTCCCCTTACTCTGTTTTTAAGGCTAAAGTCATGCTTTCCCTCAGTTTCCTACTTTTCCTATCCCTTCATTTTTCAAAGCAACATGCAGAAGCTCTTAAATAAGACTCTGGTCTTAGCTGTCATGAAGGATTCTGTATCTCTGAATACCAAAATGTTTTTTCTTCAAATATTTGCCTGGACTTTTAATAAGAGCTTCCTGGTTTGGTCAGAGTTTAGGGAGCCGGTGATGAGCCAAAGGCTACCATATTAGCATTTCTATTATTATATAAGTATTATTATAAGATATTTATCTTATGTCCAAACGACTTGATTATTTTTAATACAGTAAAATATATTTGAAGTAACACAAAAATCTCATCATTTGGTATTTTACCTGTGGAGCACAAAGACTGAGCAAATTCTGCCTGTTTGTAATGATAAGAGTTAATTAATTTATTGCATCTGGGACTACATGGAGTTGTGGGTAGAGGTAAGTTTGAAGGGAGAATGCGTTCTCCTTCGGATTGACAGAATTTGAAGAGTAATCCAAAACCTCAATTAACAATTGGAAAGAAAAAACAAAGCAGAGGAATGATAAATAGCAAATTTGAATCCTTTCTCTTGGTCTCTGTTTGCATTCTTGGGTCAAAAGTCCCCACAACCACACCGTGGTGGTAGCTGCGAGGTGATACAGGCAGTGATTTGGCAAAGAGAGAGCTTCTCTTGCCTCACTGAAAATTTATTAGTGCCAGCGTCTCTTTATTTCGTGCCAAACACATTTTAGGAACATAATGTCACTTCTGAAATCACTGGATTTGAAAATAAGAGGACATTCAGAGATCTGAAAACCAATTCTTGGAAAGAAGTAGTTACTCTCCACCTCCACTGTGAGGCCAAATATTTAATTAGGTTTCATTTCACAAGAGGTGGTCCAGTAATTTTTAAATGTCTCCAAGTCAGGTATTGAACTGCCAAGTTTCTTGAGGAGCTTTTTAAAGGGAAAAACCTGATTTGGGGCTAATTGGGGTGTGCAAGGCCTCGTTTGTGGCGGGGGTTACCCTGTCCCTGGGGGCAAAACCCAGTGGAGAAGGTCAGCCCTTTTAATGGGATTGTGTTCATCGGCGTGTAGCCAGGATGGGAATTTTCATACTGCTGGATCCAGAACCCCAAGTCCCTGGATTTTTTCCATATTATTTGTGAAGCTTGGCCAACTATTCTGTTTTCCCCTCAGGATTAGCACGAGTATCTATTTCTTGTGATGAGTTGGGAAGACTTAGATCATAAATGTTCCCCTTATCTTTAGGCACATGGCAAGTGCCTTCATCTCGTTTCCATGGAGACTTAGGCCCAACCTAATTAAGATAGGAATGAAAATGTGATTTTTTTTATTTTTTTTTTCTGAAGACTTTAGGAAAAGATGGAGCTGGGCCATCAGATAAAAACCATGTGTTGGTCTGAATTCTGAAAAAGTTCAGATTTTAGGACTGGAAGTGAAATTTTAAAGCCTTGGGAAAAACTGCAAAGGGGAAAATGTCAGCTCTCACCCTAAGTCACTGCCAACATGGGGTGAGCTTTGTGTAGGAAAGTTTCCGCATATAAATTCTAAGGGAAATGGGTTTATTTAGTGCTGTTCTAATTATGATGCTGGAGAAATGTGATGTGTGTACAGGGGGAGAGTCTAGTCAGCGTTATATGCCTAGAGAGTTTTTCAGCCGGCGTTTGAAATCTTTAGTCCACAAGCACTTTCCGAAAGGCATTTCTTAAAAATGAAAGTTGCCAAGGAAAGGAGAGGCCTTTGAGTGACGGGGACAAAGTTTTTGTGGTGCACGGTGCAGATTTTGGGTCTCACACCTGACTGGGGCAGAAGACTCTTTTCAGATCCCTGGTTTGGCTTTTTTGTTTGCTTTGCCCCATCACACCTACTTTTTTTTTTTTCTTTCCCTCACAAATAGGCAAACTAAGACTTCAGGTTTGAAAGGAGGGATTTATTGTTCCTATTTAAGTCCTTTGACTGTCCCTGTGCCCTGAGAGGGGCTGAGAACTACCTGTTTACATAGAACTTTGTATTTTTAACGTGTTGTGCGTAAACTTACCGTCTCCAGCGGAACCTAAAAGGTGAGATAATCTTATTTTTCAGCAGCGTTGTTATTGTCAGGGGTTGTGTATAGTCCAGATGCACGTGTCACTGAAGTGCCTCAGAGGACCACCGCTGGATTGTGTTTTTAAGATTTGCTCTGCAGATGTGGAGGTTACAGCAATATTTCTCCTCTTTGGTATACGCAGGACTCCATTTAAAGTTAGTATATTTTGAAAGCTTGAATTTTCCTCTTGTGTTAGTTAATGGAAGTTGGTGGAAATGGGGACCCTTTAAGAGCAAACCAGAGAGACCTGTTGGAGCTGCAGAGATGACAAAGGTTTTCTTCATCAGACGCTGCCCTTGAGTATCTTCTGGTGTCTGGTGCTTTGTGGTTGCCCTTGCAGAGGTGCTTGATAGAGAAGACGGTCTGGTTGCTGAATTATCTTCTTTAGGTCTGAAACTTCAGTTTATGTTGCCTTTTTTAGCTGATTTGCCTCAGCTTTCTCTGGTGTATTACACCATTCAGACACATGGAGAACGTGCTGTCTTCTCTTCATGCTTGAAGAAATGGTCAGTATTATACCCTCATCTTTCTCCCAGAGGGATTTCCCATATTCCTTCTATATCAATGGCCTTCAATACAGTTTCTGCAATTGTTCTCCTCTTCCTCTGTAAGACATGAGCGTATTCCACCAGATGGATTTATCTCCCTCAGCATCGTAAGGTCGAGCTGTTCTTTTTAAACGTGGCTTTAAAAAAGGGTTGTTCGGTGAAGCTGCAGTGAGACTCAGGAGCAGTTTTTCTTGGTGGACCTTGGAGCAGCTTCATCTGTATTGGATCCATCGCATGCAGAGAGTCCACACTTCATCCATTTGAATTGTCCCCATTTGGATCTTACCTAAGCAGCTCTAACCATTAGGAACTTAAATTTCAGGTCTCAAGTTCTGCCAAGAAACCATGATTTCATTGTAACACTTGGTAGGAAAAGCTTCCCATTCCTTTTTCTCTAAAGTTGTTTAGATTTTTATACTTCACTGTTTATGGCTTTTTCCTCTGGTCTTGGAGTTCATACCAAAAGTGATATTTTACCCCAGACAGTTCTGAAAGCCCATGCAGTGTCCAGACGTGGAGTGGCTCTCAATAGAACACTCTGAGCTTTTTGGCCTCACTTTTATTTCAGACTGTTCTTCAAAATATAACCTGAGTATCCTGAGATTTTTATAAATCAAGCCAGAAGCCCACTTTTCACTTATTGGAAGTGTTTCTTCCCAGACACCCACCCCCACCCCACCCCCCTTTTATTATTTTTTGTGTATGTGTGAAAGTGGGCCTTTCTGCTTGATTAAATGTGTGCTAAACTTTAAATATATATATAAAAATGTATAAAATTTAGCAAATGTTACATGCTAGTGGGGTGTAGTGAATCCATATTTCATGAGGGAAAGGAGGGGAAATTGAGCTGAGATGTGGGGAAGAAATTCTTTGGTGTGAGGGTGGTGAGACCCTGGCCCAGGTTGCCCAGAGAAGCTGTGGCTGCCCCATCCCTGGAGGGGTTCAAGGCCAGGTTGGAAGGGGTTTGGAGCAAGCTGGTCTGGTGGGAGGTGTCCCTGCCCAGGGCAGGGGGTGGCACTGGATGATCTTTAAGGTCCCTTCCAGCCCAAATCATTACATGTTGCTTCAGCTTTTTCATGGAATAGGGTAAGAGAGTTAATAGGAAAAGGCATGATGGTTCACAGTGCTTGGTGTTCTCTCTCCTAAGAGCAGTTCCCATTTCTGTCAAAGATGTTGGTCTGTACACCTGGATACCCCACTGCTTGCTCCCAAAATGTGTTTACTGGCTGTGGTGACAACATGCTTGAGTCTCAGTGACAGTGTAATTAGGCACACGGTGCCTGCATCCAGGACCTTTCAACTGCTTCCTTGAGGTGGAAGCTCTGTAGACCTTACTGACCACATCATTGCATCTGAGCCAAGGAGAACATGTTATATGAAGGGGATGTTGGATCCAGTGCAAGTCCTTTTTCTGCCCGGCTGCTTTGGCACTGGGATTTCATTGCTGTCCATGTACAGTACCTGCCCCGTGCTCATCCACTGCCTCTGGTCAGTGAGTTCTTAGTTGTCTTTGCTGCTTTGTTCCCAGCACCGGCACTTACCTCCTCAGCAAGCAGTTTATGAGTACAGTGGTTTTGGAGCACTGGGTGCAGATCTGGGCTCCACAATTCAAGAAGGACAGGGAACTACTGGAGAGAGTCCAGTGGAGGCTGTGAAGATGGTGAGGGACTGGAGCATCTCTCTGCTGAGGAAAGGCTGAGGGACCTGGGGCTGTTCAGCTGGAGAAGAGCAGACTGAGAGGGGATCTCATCAACGCCCAACAATATTTAAAGGGCGGGTGGCAAGAGGATGGGGCCAGACTCTTCTCAGTGGTGCCAGTGACAGGACAAGGGGCAACGGGCATAAACTGGGACATGGGAAATTCCATCTCAACATGAGGAGGAACTTCTTTCCTGTGAGGGTGGCAGAGCCCTGGAAGAGGCAGCCCAGAGAGGGTCTAAGGTCTTCTTCTCAGGAGACATTAAAGCCCACCTGGACATGTTCCTGTGCAACTTGCTCTGGCAGGGGATTGGACTAGATGATCTCCAGATGTTCCTTCCAACCACAAAGCATTCTGTGATTATAAAAGCAATGGCACTCACAAAAAAAAGATGATGATGCTGTTCACTTGCAGTGTTTTATCCCCTCTGTTGCCTTCTTTGGAAGGAGACCTTGCTGTTGGCACATCTGTTGCTGTGAGGCAGTGTCACCCCTGTGCGGTCAGAAACCTCATGGTTTCTGCTGCTGTAGCAGTGCCAGAACAGCTAGTGCCCTGCAGATTCCTCTTGAGAACCACTTGAAGCTTTCTATGTAATAAGCATTATGTAGCCTTTCTTGTTTAGTCTGATAGAGAGCCTACGAGTGCTTCTTGGCCACCTTCTCTCTCTACCAGCAACTTGGAGACCCAACAGGGAACTCCAGACACAAGACAGGAGTTTGGGAATCCTTCAAAAGCTTGATTCTGGTTTTTACTTCTTTTTTTTTTTTTTCCCTCCCCCTAATGGTGTAGCATTTTCAGAGAGTCTGAGAAGAGGCACCTCAAAGAGTCAGGGACCCTGGTACCATGGCCAGGCTGTCATTTTGTCTTTGCTTATCAGACCCTCTTAACTCCATAATGAATAAAATATTAAGCCCTCTCTACCCTGATGGATCTAAGTTCATTTCCCTTTCATCTGCCACAGTTGGGAGGGGTTTTCTCTTCTCTCTTTGAAGAAAGCATGTGAAGAACAAGGGTTTGGATTTTAACTGCCCCTGGTGTAAATGCCTGACACTTCAGGAGAAATCCCTGCGTATGGAAGAAATGTATGTCTTCCTTTTTCTTTTTTTCTGCTTCATTTGTCCTGCAGGAGAACTGTGTGTTCAGAGGGAACAGAAACTCTTTGGTTTACGGGATTAAGATAAACCCACTTAATCTGCAATAACATTCACAAGGATAAAAATGCAACTTTTCGCCAAGGAGCTGAGCAGAGTCTACATTATCACATGGGGGGAAAAAACCCTGTTTCCAGCAGATTATCCTTAACACTTCCAATGTCTAGTTAATGGTCCAACTGTTAATCCACATGAATTGCATGGTTTCTTACTGTGCGTCTTCGTACCAGTGAACATATTCTGGCACAGCCAAGGCTTGGCTATACCTCTGCATCTTGGACTGTTTTCTGTGTGTACTTTTCTCTCTAAATGCCTTTTTTTTTTTTTTTTTTTTTTTAATCCATTTCTGCATTTCTTCAGCTGCCAAATGGCTCTCCTGCTGTGGCAGATGCTTTGGCTTCGTGCTTGGTCTTTATCACTCGTACATTCAGATTCTGTTGGTTGTGGAACATTTGTCAGCTACTTGGTGCTGTGGCTTGAGCAGGCTCTTAGGAAAGTGTGAGAAACCTCTTTTCTGTGCATGTGAACTGAAGAGATAGTGTTTGTTCTGCAATATCCTGCTTTTAATTGTGAAACCCTTGTTTAGATGAGGCTCTCGTGAAGACTTTGAGGGGATCTATGGAAAATGCATTATAGAATCATAGAATGATATGGGGTTGGAAGGGACCTCTGAAGAACATCCAGTCCTACCCCCTCTCAGAGCAGATCCACCCAGAGCAGGTCCCACAGGAACACAGCCAGGAGGGTTCAGAATGTCTCCAGAGAAGGAGACTCCACCACCTCTCTGGGAAGCCTCTGCCAGGGCTCTGTCACCCTGTAAGTGAAGAAGTTCCTCCTCATGTTGAGATGGAACTTCTTATGGTCAAGTTTGTGCCCGTTCCCTCTTGTCCTGTCCCTGGGCACCACTGTAAAAGACTGGCCCCTCCCTCCTGACACCCACCCTTGAAGTAATTATAGGCATTGTTCAGGTCCCCCCAAAGTCTTCTCTTCTCCAGACTAAAAAGACCCAAGTCCCTCAGCCTTTCCTCCTATGAGAGATTTCTTGCCCCCTCATTCATCCTCATAGCCCTTTGCTGTACCCTCTCCAGCAGTTCCCTGTCCTTGACCTCAGAGCCCAGAACTGGACCCAGTGCCTCCAGATGGGGCCTCCCCAGAGCAGAGCAGAGAGGGAGGATGACCTTCCTCCACCTGCTGGTCACACTCTTCCTGATGTCCCCCAGGATGCCATTGGCCTTCTTAGCCACAAGGGCACATTGCTGGCTCATGGGCATCCTGTTGGCCACCAGGACTCAGTAGTAGGTGTTGCATATATTGCTATTAGGTTTGGTAGCATAAATATGCAAATAAATCCTCTGTCTCTTCATCATTGACTCCCTGGTGCTTGTAGCAGCCCATAAAATGCAGGAACTCCTTCCTCGCCCCTTGTACGTGGCCACCTCCTGGGCGTATGCGCTCTTTATGAGGATATCTCCTGGAAGGAGGTTGCGGATGAAGCCTTTTACTGACTGTGCTCTTCAGTCACAACCAGAAATTGCCTCCAGGAGAAGGCTTTGATGTGGTCACCAGTATTGTATTAAACATGTTCCTTTTCAGAGGGTCCTCCAGGTTGCCCACCCACTCGGCCCTATTTAGTCATCTAAAATAATGTTGTTTCTCTATAGGTCCACATCTGTTTTCACTCCATTGCCAATTGAAAGGCTGCTGTATATTCTCTGTGTATTGTGGCTACTTTCCCAGCACATTGAAAATTTACGCAGTGTAAGGGGATTTTACAAGTTCTCGAAAAACATGAAGTATTTTCCCACAGTAGCCACACCATATAATATCAAAATGAGATGACATCTATTCAGAGAATTAAAAATGTGCGCCTGCGTAGGACTTTATCGTGCCTTCACGTGGATATAAATAATGCTTTTGATTCTTTTATTTGAAGCCAGTGGTTTCTTATGGGGAGCTTATGAAGTAGCTTCCTATAGTCAACTTCTAAGAATTCAGCCTGCTGGTGTCCCGGGTGGCTGCTGAGCACACTTTTACTGACTGCTCTTTTGGTCAGGAAACTCTTACAAGCAAAATTTGGGATTCTCCGTCTCCGGAGACATTCAAACACACACACACACACCCCCCCATCCGCCCCGCACAAGTGCCTGTGCAACCTGCTCTGGGTGGACCTACTTTGGCAGGGGGTTGGACTGGATGATCTCCAGAGGTCCCTTCCAACCCCGTATCATTCTGTGATTTGTGGAGTTCTTAGTATATTCTGTAACTATCAGTAACTGCTGAAGCCAAAGCCTGAAAGTGTTGGAGCGCCGGGCAGCTGGAGGAATCCGGCTTGTGTGATGTGCAACTGCATATTTCAGACCTTCCCAAGAACGTTGCTTTAGGGAAACTCTCCCTTAAGACTTGAGAATTGAATATCTGAACTTAAATGGTTTATAAAATGATTTAAGTTAGCTGACTCAGAATCGTGATGCATTATCTCCTGGGTCTTCAGTGTTAGAGTTTCATTTCTAGATGTTTTGCCTTCGGGTCTAAAATTATATTAGTTCACTCTATTGATGTCTGTGATCTTCTCCTGTTTCCGAGGGTCACCTCTGTAGCAGTGGAGGGGTTAATGAGCTGCGGTTCTGCCCTCCTAGTGCAGGTGATAAACCTTCAGATGGAACTTGAAAATTGCCTGTTCTTCCTCTTGGAAACCCCGGTCCCCTGCTGAGCAAGCAGTGTAAGGAGCATCCCCCTACCTTCAGGGCAGGGGGTCGAGGCTGTGCCAGCATAGGGTCACATTTGAGTGTTTGAAGCGCAGTTCCCAGTCTGACAATCAGAGGTGTCTGGCCTGAGAAGCTGCTCTCAAACTGACAGGTGACTCACTGTCTTAATTTCATTAACTGCCCCCACTAAACTGGAGGAGAACGAGAGGGGATGAACGACATCTCAGCATCTCCTCCAGAAGCATCTCTGAGTACTTATGGTTTAGACAAGTTCTGTGGCGCATAAGGTTTGTGTTATGGCTCTGTAATTTCTGCCAAATTTCATACTGGGAGACGAGTGAAGGAGCAAGTGTGTGGAAAACAAAGTGGTGGGTTAGTTTTCCCTGGGAGCAGACATGTTTTCCGAGAATATGGTTGTCATAGATTCACTGTGCTTTGGTCTTTATTAAGTGTTTCAGTTGTTTTCCAAGCTTGGAGGAGCTGCAGAGGTGCCTGCTTCTGCTTTGAAAGTTAGGATTTGGTTATAAATAATTTTTCTAAACAAACTGGCAGTCGATCAGTTTCTCCCCAGGTTTCCATGAGGTGTTTGGGGGGGATCCCAGGGAAATAGCTCAATAAACGGCCTGTTCTGGTGCCTGTACTGGAAGATAGAAAGCATCCCAGTGTGTTGAGGTACTGGTTGTTAGCCTGGAGTTCGGTGCATGGATTCTCTGATGATTGTTGTTATGAATTTCCTATCCAAAATGCCACAGTTCTTGGAGGCCAGCATTGGGTGTCTTACAAGCAATAAAGCTGATTAAAACATGGAAAGCATTCTGGTTCTGCTCTGAAATAGATTGTGGCTTTTTAAGGTGTGACAGGTCATTTTCCTTAAAATATCTCATAGAATGAAAATGAGAGAGGAGGAAAGTAAGTTTGGATTATTTGGAATCCTGTAGCCTCTGTTCAGTTCTATTTTTACCAGGCTTTAAGGTGCTTAGAGGAGGCCTTCGTATCTCAAAATGCCCTCCTAAGATGTGTAACAGCAGTAGATGGGTGAAATGACTGGGTAGGGGAGGGAAAGGTCCAAGAACTCCCATGACAGCCTCCATGGTGGGCTCTGCAGCTCCATGATGGTGGTGACTGAGGGGAGGCTTAACCTGTACTGCATGGGCTCTTGGTTTGATCTTTGCTGCTTGTGTCAAATGTACCTGGAAATATGGGGGGAACCATGTTGGCACGAAATGTCGCTCTCTAGTAGTGGCTCCTTTGGAAATGCTCATTAAGGTCAGTTGAACGTAGTTTTCATCACTAAACAGCTGTTTTCATGACAAATTATAGAAGTCCTAATTCTCATTCCTTGTGTGTTGTGTGTTTTTGTTAGGGGAAGGGAGAAAAGATACATGTAAGCTTTATATAATTCTGTAAAAGTGGAAGGATGGCTCTGTGCTGGAGTCGCCATTCTCAAGCGTGTGACCTCCTGCCTAAGTCCTGGCTCTTTCCCTTCTCCTTAGACTATAGAATCCAACTGGCGATGCGGGCGGCACAATTTGCAGAGGATTCAGTGCCGCTCTGAAAACAGCAAAGGTGTCTACTGTTTACAGTATGATGATGAAAAGATTATCAGTGGCCTACGAGATAACTCCATCAAGGTAAGCCCTCTATTCCCTAGAGATATTTCCTATGTCAACAGGCTGAGAGAGTTGGGGTGGTTCAGCCTAGAGAAGAGAAGGCTCTGGGGTGACCTCAGAGCCCCTTCCAGTCCCTAAAGGGGCTGCAGGAAAGCTGGGGAGGGACTCGATGAGGGAGGGGAGCCATAGGATGAGGGGGAAGGGTTTGATACTGAAAGAGGGGAGATTGAGATGAAATCTTGCTGTGATGGTGGTGAAACCCTGGCCCAGGATGTCCAGAGAAGCTGTGGCTGCCCCATCCCTGGAGGGGTTCAAGGCCAGGCTGGATGGGGCTTTGAGCAATCTGATGTGGTGGGAGGTGTCCCTGTCCAGGGCAGGGGGTGGGGCTGGATGGGCTGTAAGGCCCCTTCCAACCCAAACCATTTGATGATTCTGTGATAATTCTGCCTTGGAAAGCTGACTGTTGTGTTTCCTTACTTTCTCTTGTCTCTTCATGGGACGGTATTTATCTGTGCAGGGTTTATGGGGATAGAAAGTCTTCTGTAGCCTGGTAAAGTCCGCACCTGCACTTTGCTCTGGAAGCTTTGGGAGAGTGTTTGCTAGAGATCAATAGTATTGACCGCAAAGAAATGCTCATGACATGAGAATCCATGTAGCGTGAATCAAGAATCTGCATGTGCCACAGTCCTTAGCTGTGTGTCTTGTCATTGCCAAGAGTTTGCTTTCACACTAATCATCCATGGCGATTCCTTTTGCAAAATAGTCTCTTTTCTTTTCATAACCCTTGTTTTTTCCATTGTTCTCTCAAAAACTCGCATCAAGTCTTTCTTAAGCTACAAGGGAGGGGAGACCCACTGGTCAGACCGACCAACTGCCATGGATTCTTCCTGCTGTCTCTAGATGTCTTCCTTCCGTTGCAATTGCTGCAATGTTCAAGACTTGGATCCCTGTTCTTATCTTGATAAGCCATTTATACTTGTTGTTTTTAACAGATTTGGGACAAAACAAGCTTGGAATGTTTGAAGGTATTAACAGGACATACTGGCTCGGTTCTTTGTCTGCAGTACGATGAAAGAGTCATTGTAACTGGATCTTCAGACTCTACAGTCAGGTGAGAGTTAAGGTTTTGCACAAAAATCATTTGACTATCAGGGCTGGGAATATTTACAGTAGTCTCTAAATATCAGAAAACATCCCTATTATGAATGTGGCACTAAAAGAATTTTGAAGGAATATGATCTGAGTGATTCAAGGTGTATCCCAAAGGGTTTCTGTTGCTGCCTTCTGACATCTCTTAATTACGACTATTAATGGAAGGCTGTTTGGTACATACGGAGCACTTGTCTGAGTGCCGTTTTGATGGTACTGACTTTAAATCCTTGTATGGAGTCAATGGTCAGTGGATGTCCAATATAAAGACACTCAGATTCAGTCCTGTGGAAGAGTCTTGTCGTCTCCTGGTGTCTTGTCTCACTGGTGACACCGATGGCAATCTATAAAACTTCTCAAATTTAAGAGCTGATTTTAACATGGTTCCAATACTGTAAGTTAAGTAGTGATTTTTCCTTGTCTGTAAGGTAGTAGGTAGCCCTGGAGGGTGCTACATCCCCATTGCTACTGGCGTGTGTGAAATCTGAATGAATGGTGTAAAACTGGAAAAAAAACCCGGTTGGATGGTGTTCCAGGTATAACCTGGGGAGGAATTAACCCTCTGCACCACAACAGGTTGGGGGTGACCTTCTGGAGACCAGCTCTGAGGAAAAAGACCTGGGAGTTCTGGTGGCCAACAGGACGCCCATGAGCCAGCAATGTACCCTTGTGGCTAAGAAGGCCAATGGCTTCCTGGGGGGGCATCAGGAAGAGTGTGACCAGCAGGTGGAGGAAGGTCATCTTCCCCCTCTGCTCTGCCCTGAGGAGGCCCCATCTGGAGCACTGGGTCCAGTTTTGGGCTCCTCAGGTCAAGAAGGAGAGGGAACTGCTGGAGAGGGTACAGCTTTGAGGATGAAAGAGGGGCCGAGAACTTCTCTCTTGGGAGGAAAGGCTGAGGAAGTTGAGTCTTTTTAGTTTGGAGAAGAGAAGACTTCAGGGGGATCTGATCAATACCTATAAATACTTAAAGGGTGGGTGTCAGGAGGATGGGGCCAGTCTTTTACAGTGGTGCTCAGGGACAGGCCAAGAAGGAATGGGCACAAACTTGACCATAAGAAGTTCCATCTCAACATGAGGAGGAACTTCTTTCTTGTGAGGGCGGCAGAGCCCTGGCAGAAGCTGCCCAGAGAGGTGGTGGAGTCTCCTTCTCTGGAGACATTCTGAACCCTCCTGGCTGTGTTTCTGTGGGACCTGCTTTGAGTGGACCTGCTCTGACAGGTGGTTGGGCTGGATGATCTCCAGAGGTCCCTTGCAACCCCGTACTATTCTGTGGTATTTGATTTGGTCTGTTTCATCAAATTATATATCATGCAAGTTTTAGTTATCCTGAAAGAGCTGTGGAATTGTTGCAGTGGTCCCAGCTTAGGCATTTCCTGGCCTAATTGTTTGTTGCTGAGTTAGGATACTTGCCCTGCACACTTCCAGGCCTTCCTCGAGCCCGAGGAGATGTTAACCACCCAGATAGTTCCGTTAGAGACAACAGCAGACTTGTGCATGTTTAGTCATTACACCATGCAGAGCCATCACCCTTCATTTGGAATAAAATTCTTTTCCCTTGCAGAGTCTGGGATGTAAATACAGGTGAAGTTCTGAACACATTGATCCATCACAATGAGGCGGTGCTTCATTTGAGGTTCAGTAACGGCTTGATGGTGACGTGCTCCAAGGACAGGTCAATTGCTGTTTGGGATATGGCATCGCCTACAGACATCACCCTGCGCCGTGTCTTAGTTGGCCATCGTGCTGCTGTTAACGTGGTAGACTTCGATGACAAGTACATTGTGTCGGCGTCAGGTGACAGGACCATTAAAGTAAGTCAGCAGAGCTCCACTCTAGGCCCGCACCCTGAAAAAAAAGCCACAAAAGCTTCTGAGCACGTTCAGCTCCAAGTAACCAAAGTGTTCGTAGGCACTTCTGTGCAGTTCCCCCCACCGTGAAGCTGCCGCTTCCTCTCCCCAGCTGTTAATGCCTTTACGCACAGAACCAGGCCTGGAACATTTTTGTGGCTTCTGTCCTACTGTTGCAAAAAAAAAGAAAAAAGTCAAGCCCATTTTGTTATTTTTTTTGTCTTGAGATGGGTTTGTTTGTTAAATGGGGCACATTTTGTGCCTTTTTTCCAAGCGCTATTTTTTTTTTATTTCAATTGGCAGTCCCCTGCCAGACGTGAAATTTATCAGCGCTTGCCTTTCCTCACCACGCCTTCACAGCAGCTCAACCAGACCTCGCCACGTTTGAAGAATTAAGAGGCCGTATTTGAAAGCTATTACATACCAGGAGATTTGAGTTACCCAGAGTGTGTTAATATAACAAAGGCATTTCCACCCTTCCCTCTCTAGGCCCAGAGCTACCTCAGGCTGTGCCAGAAAGCTCTTGGCGGTTTAATGCCCAAATAACTGCCAGAGATCCCACTCCCCTCTGTTGGAAAATGAGCCACTGGATACTCTACATAACGACTTCAATTACAGTTCATTAAAAATGGGCGAAGTTGATTGAATTGTTTAATGTTAAGAAAGAAGCAGCCACCAAACTTTTACAGGCCATGGTTTTGGCCTTCTCCTGCTAGTAGGTTGCTGGCGGTGCCTTTGGTGAAAAAATGTGGGGGTTTTGTGTATGTGATAAGTTCCACTTTTAAAAACATGTTCTAATTTATTAAGGTTTGATTCTAATCAATTTTATATACATTATATATTTTATATATACATATTATATATATTTCATATACAACCCCTCCCAGCTTTTCTCATTGACCCCTTGTGCAGTAACCATGCCTGTGGCTTTTGTCACCACTGTGTCCCCATAGCGCTGTTCTTCCATTAACTCCAGGTTCCCGCTTTTTGCCCAGGATATTACTCTGTGGGGAACGTTCCATTCCCCTCTCCAACAAAAGTAGGCCTCAGACCTCTTCTGGTTGTGAATTCCTAACAGCTTCTACTGGAAATTCAAACCTCTTGTTTGGGCATAATTCTCAGATGAGCATTTCCCTTGTGTTTCACAGGTCTGGAGCACAAGCACGTGTGAGTTTGTTCGAACTCTGAACGGGCACAAGCGTGGCATCGCGTGCCTCCAGTACAGGGATCGGCTGGTGGTCAGCGGGTCATCAGACAACACCATTAGGTGGGTGCCCACGAGCTGCTGTTGGTATGTGACGGTGTGAAAACGGGATTTCCTCTGACTTTTGGTGCTGTCCTGACATGCAAAAAATATCT
>VXBJ01005765.1:268366-313053 GCA_013400055.1 Nycticryphes semicollaris | reverse complement strand
TGATTGAATTGTTTAATGTTAAGAAAGAAGCAGCCACCAAACTTTTACAGGCCATGGTTTTGGCCTTCTCCTGCTAGTAGGTTGCTGGCGGTGCCTTTGGTGAAAAAATGTGGGGGTTTTGTGTATGTGATAAGTTCCACTTTTAAAAACATGTTCTAATTTATTAAGGTTTGATTCTAATCAATTTTATATACATTATATATTTTATATATACATATTATATATATTTCATATACAACCCCTCCCAGCTTTTCTCATTGACCCCTTGTGCAGTAACCATGCCTGTGGCTTTTGTCACCACTGTGTCCCCATAGCGCTGTTCTTCCATTAACTCCAGGTTCCCACTTTTTGCCCAGGATATTACTCTGTGGGGAACGTTCCATTCCCCTCTCCAACAAAAGTAGGCCTCAGGCCTCAGACCTCTTCTGGTTGTGAATTCCTAACAGCTTCTACTGGAAATTCAAACCTCTTGTTTGGGCATAATTCTCAGATGAGCATTTCCCTTGTGTTTCACAGGTCTGGAGCACAAGCACGTGTGAGTTTGTTCGAACTCTGAACGGGCACAAGCGTGGCATCGCGTGCCTCCAGTACAGGGATCGGCTGGTGGTCAGCGGGTCATCAGACAACACCATTAGGTGGGTGCCCACGAGCTGCTGTTGGTATGTGACGGTGTGAAAACGGGATTTCCTCTGACTTTTGGTGCTGTCCTGACATGCAAAAAATATCTCTAGTGTGGCTTGATATTGGAGCAGGTGATGTATGACCCAGACTGAATTGGGTATGAGAGTAAACATGCCACAGCCCTGCAAAAAAGTGAGTGGGACACTGGGGTTTGTGTCAAAGGTAAACAAAACTTTCTTATTCATTGCTACAGTTTTATCACCTTGTCTTCAGCTTGAAATGAGGAAGACATTGGTCACTGGTTTTCTTAATTCCTTTCTGAACCTCTAATCAAAGGTTCCTGCAGAATAGAAAACAGCGTATTAAAGTTTCCCATGTTAACATATATCAAATCTTCACTTGTATGTAATTTGAATGACTCAATTAAGTTTGATGCACTCCACCTGCAGCACAAACTTACCTCCAAATTGCTTGCAAGAAACCTTTCATGGTTCTCATGCCTTTTTAAGCGCATTACAGGATATCTCCCCCAGGAACCCGTTCCTTAGTGAGTTTAAACCTCTGTGAGGTTGAGGCTGAGGAACAGCGTTGAGCCCGGAATGTAATCAAAGCCCTTCTCTCTTTTCTTAAGGCTATGGGACATTGAATGCGGTGCCTGTTTAAGAGTATTAGAAGGCCATGAAGAACTGGTTCGATGCATCAGGTTCGACAACAAGAGGATTGTTAGTGGAGCCTATGATGGGTATGTTTTTGAAAGGAATTTAAAAAAAAAAATCACTTTTCTTAGCAAAGCATCTTTTGAAAGGCATCGAGACTTGTGTTCCCTTGTGTAAGGGCTCTCTTCTGATTTGACCAATGGATTGATGCTCAACCCAGTGGCTGCTGCTTGAGCATTTCAACACAGCAGGCTGCAGTTATAAGTAGCCAAGAAACTGCTTTTCTGGTGCTCTTCAGCACACTCACAAATTGTGTTATCGCTCAAGTTTGACTGTCCGTGGAAAGTAAACTTTAGTTTGGCTGAAGTGATGGCCACTCTAAGAGCATTCCTTTGTTTCTTCCCTCAGGAATTATTCCTTGCCAGTGTGCTCAGAATAGTTTAGGCTTTCTATTTTTGTAAGGCAGCAGCACTCAAAATATGTATTGTGAACGTAAATATATCTCGTGGGGCTCTCAGAACTCTTCAGTGACCATCTCTGGTAGGCTGAAGGCAGAACGCCCACAGTTAGTGCTTCTGACCTGCTTTTCAGTGTGTCCTGGATTCAGGACAGCTTATATCCATGGCCAAATTCTCTGTTTCTTCCTCTGCCTGATTTATACAAGTGAACTGTAGAGGTTTTGAAAACAATTCTTGAGCTGTGTTTGCCTCTAGCCTTTCCATCTGGGTTGGGTGTCTTGCTGGGGGTTGGGTTGGGTGTCTTGCTGGGGTTGGCAGTCCCAGCTCCGTTGCCCCCGAGAACTTTGCACCTCCTGGGCAGAGCTGTGAGCTTTCCAGCTCTTCTGCAGCTCCAAAACTCTCCTGGACTTTTAGTCAGTTAGTCTTTCATGTAACCAACCTGCTTGGTCTATGCCAGAGGCATCGCTGTATTTCCTGCTAAAAGGAAATAGTTACAAAACTATCAGCATTTTAGAAACTGAGTATTTTAGTGACAAGAGATCCTAGCATTTGATGCTGCTGAGGGGAGAATCAGCTTAGGGAGAATCTGGCCTGCTACCCATTGCTTTAGATGCTTCTTCTACGCTTATACTTGAAACAACTCTCTCATTAATGACCTTCTCATTTTACTTTATAGCAAAATTAAAGTTTGGGACTTGCAAGCTGCTCTTGACCCTCGTGCCCCAGCAAGTACATTGTGCTTGCGTACGTTAGTGGTATGTAAAACTCACTCATCTGGGGTTATCTGCAATCTTTAAATGTTTAAGAGGCATTTTGTTACACTATAGAGGGATAGGTGAGAAACTCGGGATGCGTTATAAAGCTGCTGCTTATTTTAATAATAAAGAAAAAGCTATGTATATTGTTATATCCTGAATGATTTGGATCTGAGCTTAAAAGAAAGGTCAAGGTTTTCTAGTTTGAGATTCTCAGATACTCTTAAAAAAACGCAAACCCAAAACCAAACAAAAATGAATCTGACGCTATCAAATAATTCTAGTTATTGGTGTGTTTCCCTACTGTCACTCTAGTGCTGGCTTTAAATTTCCTTGTACTCAAAAGAGGGGACGAATCTTGTGAGCCTTTCCCACACCTTTCTCCTGACCCCTGGGTTCGGAAGGAAGGGATGTGAAGAGGCAAGGGGAGGCTGAGTCGCAGTGATTGCCACGGGAACTCACACCCCTTCAGGAGAGTGTCAGATTTAAGGCTGTTGCTTAAGTTATATATTCCTTTATCATGAAGGGTTTGGTTTACGACAGTAGACTTAATTAAAAATATTAGGGAAAGAAGTTTATTGTTCCTTTCACTGAAATGCGTATGAAATCTCACTTCAGGGGCCAGTTATTGGCTGTACTTGATGGGAACTGTCTCATTCAGCCTGTGCTTGGCCTTTCCAGCACTTAAAGAAGTGCTTACACGGCCAGCAATGCTGCTGATTTTTCTTTCTTTTCAGTCATCTCTGCATAGAGATGAGATTTAACCATTCTTTTATTCCATATGAATGTGGTGCATTTAGTTTTACTGAAGAAGTTGATTCTTTCCCCTTCTGTGGGCATGCTGTACCTCAGGCTGTAGCTTGGAGATGGATGTTGCCCTCTTCCTGCCCTGCTGACCCATTTCCTGTTGCTCATAGGAACATTCGGGACGTGTCTTTAGACTCCAGTTTGATGAATTTCAGATCATTAGTAGTTCCCACGACGATACAATTCTCATTTGGGATTTCTTAAATGTGCCACCCAGTGCCCAGAACGAGACCCGCTCTCCGTCTAGAACATACACCTATATCTCCAGATAACAGTCTGCACTTTACTGCCCTCAGAAGGTAAGGCTCATTCTTGGATGTATTATAGATATCTGAAATTATCACTCTTGCCTGCAGGTCGGCTGAGTCAAAGCAACAAGATGATATTCCACAAGGTGGTATTTTCCTTAAGGAAATCATAGAATTGTCTGGGTGGGAAGGGACCTTTAAGACCATCTAGTCCAACCATCAACCTAACTCTGATAAGAACCATCACTAACCCATGTCTCTAAGCACTGTGTCAACCCATCTGTTGAATCCCTCCAGGGATGGTGCCCCAACCACTTCCCTGGGCAGCCCATTCCAAGGCTTCTTAACCCTTTCGTTGTAAAAATTGTACCTAATATCCAACCTGAACCTCCCCTGACACAACCTGAGGCCATTTTGTCTTGTCCTAGAGGAACCTCCTATGCCACCTCTTTCACTATCTAGTCTTTGCGGGTCACACTTCAGCTTATAGACCATATCATGTTATCTTACCTCCTTCTATATTTCATGGAAGGTTACTACATATTCATAATATTTCTGGAAATGGAGAAGACTTGGTGTATTGCACAGGAATCCCAGGTACCCTGGGAATGGGAGTTTTTGATGCATTTACTCACTGTGTGAATCTTTAGGTCGAACGTTGTAATGTGTCTTCCATAAACTGAACAGACGTGATCTTTGGACAAATGCTCATCAGAAATGAGCAGTTCTGAGATAAGCACAAATGGTACCAAAGTTTTCACAACTAAAAATGCTGTTGTGTTGGGCAGCGTGACAGCTCGGAGCTGTCAGAAACACTACACATGAACTTTGCCTGTTTTGTTTCTGTTTTTCTGCAAGTCAGCTTCGTTCAGTTCTGGGAGCACAGCGGGTGAAAGCTCTGCTGTCGATCTCTGTGTTAGGACAGAGGATTCTTTTCCTTATGTCATCTATATCCCTGCCAACAATTGCACTTTGAATTGTACTTTGCACTATAAATAGCAGGATTTGGAAGGACAGGAATTGCCCGAGCAGAGCGGAGCCGTGGCCCCTCTCTGCCGCACCATCACTGCCCCTGCTGCTTCCAGGGAAGCGGAGACAGGGCAGTGAGAGGAGTTAGGAGTAATGCTGCCCCAGCAGAAAGGATTGATTGGATTTAAAGTAGATAGTCCAGCGTAGGGCAACAAAGACGATGGAGGGATTGGAGCATCTCCCTGATGAGGAAAGGCTGAGAGAGCTGGGACTCTTAGAGAGCCTGAAGAAGAGAAGGCTGAGAGGAGACCTTATGAATGCTTATAAGTATCTAAAGGGTGGGCTGAAGGAGGATGGAGCCAGACTCTTCTCAGTGGTTCCCAGTGACGGGATAAGGGGCAACAGGCACAAGCTGGAACACGAGAAGTTACATTCAAATATGAGGAGAAACTTCTTTGGGGTGAGGGTGTCGGAGCCCTGGCGGAGGCTGCCCAGGGAGGGTGTGGAGTCCCCTTCTCTGGAGACCTTCAAGCCCTGCCTGGATGCAGCCCTGAGTGATGTGCTCTGGGCAAGCCTGCTGTAGTAGGGGAATTGGACTAGAGGATCTCTAGAGGTCCCTTCCAGCTCTGACAATTTGCTGATTTAGCGAATATTTTGCTTAAATGTTGTGGGAAAGCCCATCTTTATGTGAGCTGGGATGTTTCTTATCTACCTATAAATGTTTATCCCTGCTGCGGACATGAGTTCTTCAAGCTTTTTCAGTCCTGTAGGATCTCTGCTTCTGGCTGGGAAATACCTTCCCCTGTGAAGGCTCGCTTCGAGATGTTGGTTCTTAGTTTTCTTTCACCTGTCAGCTTTCCTCAGGAAAGTGCTGGCTGCCTTCCTAAAAACTCAACTCCTTCGTATTTTACAAAAAGCCAGGATAATGTCCTGGGGTGGGACATTTGGAATCATTGCCTCGTTACGTTTAATGGAGTCCAGCAAAAAGCTGCCCTTTGCTAGACCGAGTTGCCTCTCTGAAACTGTAATTACTTCATATAATTAGGTCCATAATTAAAGAAGTCTTATGCTACAATGATTGGCTAGTGTGCAGAATCATCAGATAATGGAACTTTCCCTTAATTCCATATTTTAAGAACAAACTCACAGATGACCCTCTCCTGCAGTAGGAGAGCAGAGATGCGAGTAGGCCGAGGTGCTGGATGTGAGATCTGCGCAGGGCGGGGAAGTGACTGAAAGACACAACGTTCTGGGAGGATAAATCCTGAAACTCCTTAAAGTTTCCTCCAGCACTGCTTACCTCTGCCTTCCACTCCAAAATGGTTTTCTCTGATCTGGGGTTGCCATACCTGTGTCTGTGCTGTGGAAGGCTTGGCGCTGGCACTGGGGGACTTTGTCCTGCTCCTGGGTCCATACCAGAGTGAACTTCTGCTGTGGAAACTCTGAGGAATGGTTTTCCCTCTCCGCAGAACACTTTTCCCCCTCCTTTCTGAGTAGTTCTATTTTTCCCCTTTTCGGGCAGGTAGAACAGGCTGTGTGAGAAGACAATAGTAGTTCAAGGCACAATGTTCATCTTTCCAGCTCATACATCAGTGCTTATCTCTATTAACTTACAATTTGAGATTGGTTTGGTTTTAAAACAAGCCAAGACAGACTTGTATTTGTCAGCCCACTTTTCTTAGCTTTGATGGATGGGAAAGTGATACATAACAGGTCTTAAGTACAAAGGAAATTAGGAGTTGAGTAAAATCCATCTCGGTTCTCCGGATCAGCAACGTGTGGGTGTCTTGCTTTCCCCCTTTGCCACATGTGGCCTGTGAGACCCGCTGTCGCTGAGGGTTGTCAGTGAGATACAAAGTGCCTTCAGCAGCCAATTCTTCCCCTCAAATCCTGCCCACACGATGCTTCCGCACAGCTCAGGGCTGACGTGATGCGCAGCTGGAACTGTACAGCCCTCCACAGCCTGGGAGCTGCTGGTGGTGGTAATGACAGTCCAGTAATAACCATTTCCTGTAGAGGGGAGGTGCTGGGATGTCACTTTTTGACAAGATGGTCCGACTTCAGGATCCGAACCCCATAAATCTACATAAAATTCTAGTCAAACAGCTAATATTTCATGATGGCATTTTATGAAACAGTTTTATATGCTTTCAAACATTAGAGCTTTCTGAATTTCGAAGCAGGCCTGGGCGCTTTTTTTTTACAAGGCCCACGATGTTGTGCCTCTTCAAAGCGGATCATTTTTTGACAGTCCTGGCAGTTGGCTGTGAGAGCTTTATTGCTTTCTGTTGAATTCCTGTTGTTTATTGTAAAAGGATAAAAATTGTTACCATATGATAGTCTTAATATTCTGCTGTGAAGTGCTAGGCCTCGGACTGGGGGAAGGGGAGTCAAGGGGAAGTGCCCAAAGATGGTTTAACCTTCCATGGGAATTTCGTAGCAGAAGAACATCTCTAAAATGGGTTTGGGAAGTGTAAAATCGAAGTTCAGATTTAATCACGTGAAGAATTTGCTCCCGGCTAATAATAATGGAGTCATGTGGCTGGAAAAGGTAACCAAAGTATAAAATTACTCAGGTTTTTTGTCTCTTTTCTTAAAAACTCATGGATTAAAGCAGCTGAAGTTGCACGACTTGTTCCTCTGCTGCGTGGAGAAGGAAGGAAAATCTCGCAGTTGTGTGTAGGTCGCTGTTCCAGTAAATAGCGTTCAGCATTTAGTGAGACTGGCTGGTGGGTCTTCTCTCAGTCCCTAAGGGGGATTTTGATTCTTACAACCTGTCAGTGACCCCCAGGGGACTAGAGCCACTGAGAATCTCGCTTCTCCTTCAGCCGAGTCAGAGCACATTCTCCAAGGAAGGTGGTGTCCTGAGGAGACACATCTCCCCTCAAAGGAGGGACTTTGTCACTGAGGGAAGTATTGCAGTATTTCACAGGGAGCACCCTCCCAGCATCTCCCACAAGGGTTGTGCTCCTTGCAGGTGTTTTAGTTTCAGCCTGGAGTGCAAAAGATGATGAGGGCCTAAACCTCCCTTCCATCTACCTCCTCACCCCCCCAAGATGTCTTCAAATATTGCATTTTGATTTGTGTCTGCTCTCGGTTCAGCTTGTCTTTTGTCTTTTTCAGGGTTTCACAGTCTTGAACTACTGGATTTTTGGCTACTACATGCCTGAAGATGTTGATTGACAGCTAAAGTCAGAATTGGTTCTAGATGCTGTGTTAGATGCAAAGCAGCACAATTCTATATCTAAATTTCTTAATCTTTCCTGCTCTCAGTGGTCGTCTTTGAATTTACTACAAATTCACTGACTTCGAGTAGATGAATTTCAGAAGCCTGTCCTTCCCTGCAATGAGAAATCCAAAGCTTCACATGTAAATTGTCCGTAGAAACTGAACTCTGATGGCTTGTTTTTCAGAAATAAATCAGAAGTCAAGAAAGGACTTGGCCTAATTTATATTGCTTTGCACTTTTGTCTGACTTTAAAGAGGAAAAAAAAAACCCACCACCAACAAAACAAACATTCTCCAATGAAATTTGGGTGCCAAACACATACCCAGAATGTACAGAGCTTTGCTTTCAAAGTCACCGTTGTCCTTTAGACTTTACTCTCATGACAGATTCAGAGCCTGTTTCGTTCGATAGGAGTGTACGTTGGACTCTTAGAAATATTTCTGAATTTCTCAGTAATATTTTTTTTTTATTTTTTTTTTGGATTTACAGTTTACTTGTTTCTGCACCAATAATTTCTTTTAAATTAAAGATTTCCCTGTAATTCAGGCTAGGTTATCTGAACTAGTTGTATAGCACTGTCTTTTTTTGGGGTTTGTGTGTTTTTTTTTTCTTTTCTTTTTGTCCTTTTACCCATGCTCTGTACTCCAGCCGTCCTACAGCTTCCTAATGTTTGGTAGAGTAAAACCTTTCCGTGTGTGCTTGCCTCATTTCAAATACTGTATAAGCATGTAGATATAATGTACATAACAGGGAAACCTCTGGGTGCTGGGGGTCAGGACTTCCTGACACGACACACTAAGACGAGCCGTGGTAGCACTTGGCAGCAGGATGTTCTAACTACTGGCACTGGAGGGGTTATTAGGAGTTACCGGGACGTTTTTCTCTCTGCAAAAAAAAGGAGGTTTTCAGTATTCGTTAGGATTTTTTTAAGGGGAACTACATATTTTAAAAATGTAATTTCTAAACTTTTTAAAAAACTTAAAAAAAAAAAAACAGTGTTTAATTTATGTTCTGTATCTTATATTTTTGTGCCGCAGTATTTCCAGATGTCTTTTCTGTTAACACCGGCAGGTCCTCACGGCCACCTGCTGATGTCCTTCCTTGGCATTAGTCTGGCTGCTCGATGGAGAAGGTGCCATGGGCCAAAGTGAAATTTATTTATGTTTGATGTATAACACTTCCTTTCGGTGGAGCGGAGGGCCCTTCCAGTCAACGCTCTGATTACCATACTAATTAACCGTGCTAATTACCGTGCTAGTGTTCTTTCCCATCAGCTGTGACCACCTTACCACGTCCTGGTCACGATCCCTCTTGGTTAGCGTGCTTTTGTCGGGGAGTCGCAATGGTTTCTCCTTACGTTGGCGTAAGTCTCCCCTCTTTAATTTCTGTGGTCGTGTAACCCCTGCTGCATTTCTCTGTGTCGGAGTAAGACACGGATAAATGCAGAGGTGACTTTTAGCTGCGTTACCCACCCGTGTCTGTGCCCGTTGGTGGCTTTTCCTTCCTGCTTCACCCAAGCTCAGCGGGAAAACCGCCCCTTTTCCCGCAGAAGATGCTGCCGGCTCAGAAATGTGTTGCCGTTCCTTTGAGCCTTTGTACATCCTGTACATTTTGGTTTGGTTTGGTTTTTGGTCCTGCAGCAGCACTTGGGATTTGCATTTTTTTCCCCTTTTTTCCCATCAGAGGAGGGGTAGGGGATGTCGGGCGGCTGAGGGATCGCCCCGGAGCGATGGGCGGAAGGTGCAGCCTTTCAGAGCAAAAGTTGAGGCGTTACCGAAGCGTTACCCCAGCGTGGCTGAAGGTTTTCTCCTCTTCACGGAGGGAGGTGTCAGGATCAGTGTTTGAGTTAAACTCCCGTTTTACCTGTTACTACGAGGATATTTATTTCATCCGGATGAACGAATGTGACGAAGTACGGAAGATTAAAAACACGCTCCCAAGCTTCCATAAGCTTTTTGGTAAGCTTGACAGTAGCTCGTGAAAAGTGTCTTACTTTACCCTTCTCATCTAATGGCTTTAATATTAAACTGTTTAAAAATAAAAATAAAAATATCTGTTGCAGCCCTGGAGACAAAAGGTATTTGTTTTCGAAGAACGGAGTCTTTTTTTCTTTTTTTTTAAAAAAAAAAAAATGCATGTGTAAGATTTAAATTCCTGGTTTTCCTTTTGTTTTTTTTTCCCTTGGGAGATAATGGTATTTGAACATGCAGTCTCAACTTCTTTGTGCTTTGTGTAACATAGCAGTGGACTTTTGTGATTGGCACCCCCGAGGAACTCGACTCCTGGGATTCTTGGTAGTGATCCTGGCTGCACTCTGGACTTTGTTTTGCTGACCATAACTGAGCAACTGTACATTACTGCTATATTAATGTTTCGAAGCACTGGGATAGTCTAATTCTAACTTGTAATTATGTTTGCCAATTATCTGTTTGGAAAGTTGGTGTATGAACAGCTTCTTGAAACTGTTAAATTGTACAGATATCGTTCATGATCTAAAGCTTTGTACTGTGGAATGTGCTTAATAAAAAAAAACCAAAAAAAAAAAAACCCCAAGTTTGAACTTAATTTGTCGAATAAATGGATAAGTGTGGATTCCCCTGTGGGGCCACGTTGGGTGCTGGTGGTGTGAACCCAGTTGGGTGCCTTCCCCCAGTGGTTCGGCGGCAGCCCCCGTGCCCGGGAATTTCAAAAGCGAGTGGCATTTCAAAGGCCAGAGGTGGCCACAGTGGCCTGGTGGGGCCACGGGCACGTCTGAGCTGAGGGGGTTTTGTTCCCCTCCCTCTCTTCCAGCGCAGACCTTGGGAGGATGCGGTGACAAACGAAGCTGAGCCAGTTCCCTCGTGACAGAGGAGCTTCGCTGCAGCCCTTCCGCGTCTGCCTCAGCAGGGCCATCACTAGGAGAATTTTTTTCTTACTTTATCAAGAACATCAATAGAACTTTTAAAACCTTATTCTCCCCTTTGTTGCTGAAGCATCTGTGTTCTGCTGAGCCCTGCGCTGATGGAGGCTCTGCCAGTGGGTAGCTCTGCCTCGAGAAAAACTATTTCTTGGGGTTTTTTTTTGTGTGAGCAGTGAGAATGAGCCATTCAAAGTTCTTGTCTTTGCCCTCCATCCCCTGCTCTTCTCTCAGGGCTTTTATTTGTGAGTTTTAAACAATTTCAGCAAGTTTTAAACAATTTCATCAATTTTTAAACCATTTCAGAAGTGGCCGCTGCGGTGGGGTTAAGGAGTTGCTCCAGTTGGTTTCTTGAAGGGTCAGAGGAGACGTGATAGCTCGTGCAGATGGTGCCACCAGCACAGGGAACTGACCAGGAGCTTGGTGGCTTCTCAGGGTCCAGGTGTGAGGGGTGCAGGGTGGTGACAATGTCTTGTTAAATCATCGTGCTTTGGCCTCTGCGGTGCTTGAGCCGACTTTGGGTGCCGATCGTGGGGCTCACACCCATCTTCTCTAAAGTGTTCTTTCTGGTAAGGTGAACATTGTTAGCACTGACCGGAAATGTTTTTAAAGCTGCTGTTAATCGTGCTAAGAATCTGCTCAAAGTTCTGGCTGAGTTTTGGCAAACTCAGTCTCCAAAATTGCCCTCTAATGTAGATGAATTTTTAGTCTTCCTGGCCCACTCTGATGCTGGATAAGGATTTCCAAAGCGACGCTGCTGCTGCCCAGATTGTAGCTGCGCTTCAGCAAGAGGAGAGCAAGTAAAGTCTTGTGTGTTTTCGGCTTAGAAGAGCATTGTGAAACGTGAAGCCTCGCTGAACTCTTGCAAGGGGTTGTGAATGTCCTGCTGAGTATCGTTATCCAAATAAGCCTTAAGAGCTCTGTGATGTATCTGCTAAAATGTGGAGTATAAACTTTGAGGTCGAACTTTTAAAATTCCATCTTACCTGGGTGGCCTTTGGTTTTGGTTGTTTTGTTGTTTTTTTTTTTTTCCTTGCAGTTGTAAGGCGATTTAACAGTCATCTGTTAATTCCCACCAGGAAACTTCACAGTGGAGCTGTGGGGTGCTCCCACCCATCCCGCTGTGGTCGGGGGCCCCTTTTGGCCCGGATCGGGAGGGTCGGGCTGGCCCGAGGGTGTGGGGGCAAGGAGGGATCTGGGACCATCTGGCCCTGGTTAAGGAGAGGCCGTGGAGCGTTCCCAGGCTGTGGGCTTTGAGGTAGAGCTGGCCATTTGCCGTATGGTGGGTTGGGGGTTTACCCAGCTCGTGGCCTCACCAAGCACAACGTGGTTTCACCGTCTTGTTCCCTGATGCTTTTGGGGCTGGGGGACTCTGGGCTGTTCTTGGTTCTAACTGCTGATGGCTCCTGGTAACCATTTTTGGGCAAAGGTGTGCACTTAGGGATGAGGTGAAGGGGTGTGTGAGGTCCCTCAGTGCCCTTTTTTGGGGGGAGCAATGTTTTCATCAGGAACTGTTCTGTCTGTGCCCTGTGTTAGTTTATTGGGGCAGCAGAGGACTTGCCTCCTCCAGCATCAATTGGCAAGAGGATTGGACAAGTACTTGACAGAGAACTACAAATTGCTTTTATGAGATTCTTTTAAAACTCATAGCTGAAGGTACGCTGGCAGTGGGCTGTGACTCCATGGTTTGGTGTCGGTGGCTCCCCAGCTCTGATTTTCCCACTGGAGTGCAGTTCTCCAGCCTTATCTGTCACCCCAAGGAGGGGGCTGCCCATCCATGGCTGCCAGGATGGGTTACTGTCACCTCTCCGTGTGTGCAGGTAACTCGCCTTTGGTTTTTCCACCACGTGAGGGTAAGAGCTTCACAGTGACCTGCTGGTGGAGAAAGGCTCCTCTAAAGCCTGGGCTGGCTGTTGGTGTTGGAGCCATGGTGGTGGGCTTAGCTGGGTACAAATGCGCTTCACTCAAAGTGCAATCACTGGGCAGTGTGACTGAAGGAGGCGGTGGGAGGGAGAGCAGTGGGATGAGTGTCCCTGGGCAGAGCAGGAGGTGTTCAGAAGCCTGATGTTATAAACTGTCCAGCCTGGAGCTTTCTCCTCGCTGGTGTGGAGCTGAGCACTCCAGGGCCGAGTTTTTGTTTGCCTTTGAATTTCTCCTCTGCCTCAGAGTGTTTTTCCTTCCCAAGTGCCTGTGCTACATTTTCCTCTGCTTCTCTCCATCTCCAGCCATGAGATGGAGAACACCTGAGGGGGGTGAGCACAGGACTGCTGGGCTGTGGGAGGGAGTGTGATGGGGCCCCAAGGGAAACCTTGCAAAGGCAGGGACCAGCGTGTGCAGGGAGCACTTGGATGCAGAGAACTCCCCGCTTTCCTCTCCTGTGTGAGTCTGGCCCTATTTCTGCCAGGTCTCCTGCCAGGAGGGTGGCACCAGCTGGGGAGGGACAGCAGGTCCAGGGAATTGGGGGTTCAGGAGTTTGCTTGTGGCCAGCTCTGCTGCAGAGGCTGCCCAGCACCATCCTGCAGCCAGCCAGACACCAAACCTCTTTGAGAGTTTTTTATCTGGTGTGAAGATAACGAAGCCTTTCCAGTTCCTTGTGAAAGCTGGAGGGTGAGTAACGCCTGTTTCTGGAACGTATCTTTCTGGCTCTGTGTGTTCAGATGGCTCCTGAAGCTGCCCGATGATAACGGATCAGGTGTGAGGTACAGCCTAGTCCTGAATAGTGTAGAGACTGTCATAACTCAGAGCAAAGTTTTACTAACTAAATACTTTTTTAAAAATATACTGTTACAGCTAATGTTTTCCCCCAGGGTTAACTGTTTGCCCCTGTTGGATGCCTGGAGCTCTGGTGCTGCTCAGCCGTGCTGGGGGGCTGGACCCACTGTGAGCTCAGCCCAGCATCCTCCAGTTGCGTCCTTTCTCCCCTCTCCAGAGGTTTTGCTCCCGGTTGCCTCGGTGCCGTTGCCGTGGGCTTTTCTGCTACAGCAGGGTGGCACACGCAGCACTGGGTGCCAGCTGCACAAATGCCACTTCTAGCAGGGCAGGCATTGATTGTGGGCAGGGAGGTGATGCTGAAAGCACTTGCCCAACTATGAATAACTGTTTTGAAGGGTCTGTCTTCTCAGGGGCTGAATTTAGGCAGCACCTGGCATGACTTCTTGGCTTTTCTTCCCAAAGCTTGACAGAGAAGAGTGCAACACAAGGAAGACACAAAAACTTTCTGTGCCAAAAGCAGCAGCAGATCTTCTCCCTTTGCCCTTTTTGGGGAGCAGGGAAAATCCTCTGGGGCTGGAAGTGCCCTGGTGAGAGCAGAATGATTTGGGTCAGGGCAGAATGAACTCTCTCCAGTGTGCAGAGGTGAATTTCCTGCAGAGCTCACCCATCTGTGGGTGCAACATGCTTCATACGTACCTGTAACTGCAGACTCCCCAGGCAGGGCTTTGGGGGATGTCTTCTTACTTGTTCCTGTTTTTTGAGCTTATGCCTGCATGGTTTTGCTGGTTTAAGTCTGTCCTCTGGGTTGAGGGGCTGCTGTGGGTCAAGACAGCAGCATGGGAGAGGTTGTGGGCAGAAAGATGCTCACTGTTACTGTCCCTGGCTTCCTGGGAAGGGAGAGCAGATGAGCATGGGGATGGTGTGCTCCTGATCCTCCCATCTGCTGAGCAAGGCAACTGCTGAGTTTGAAGCCAATCTGACAGTTTTTTGGGTATCATAGCACTGTTTGCAGTGATGCAAGCTGCATGCCATGACCAGGACTGTGCTGCAGGCAGCGGGTGTTCTTGGTCTGGCCCAGCATCTGCTGCAGAAAGCCCTGCTCACCCTGTCCAGGATGGTGCTGGGGACTTGTCCTTTCCTGCTGCTATGCTGGCCCTGAGCACTGCTGCTGGTGTCGGGGAAGGGAACCAAGCACCGGTGCCCCACACCTGAGTCTGTGCTTGCCTTGAACCCACGGGGGACTGTGGGGAGGAGGATCAGGCTTCATGGCACTGTGTTGGAACGCTCTTGCTCTGCACCTCCAAATCCCCCCCAGCCACGCCTGGCAGAGGCCATGGGCCTTTGGATGCTCCAGTCTTAATTACAGAGGTAAGCAAACGAGAGGTGATAGATTAAAAGGTAATGGCGAACCAGGTAGCTACTGGAGAGGGCAGGTGCTGAGCAGAGCACAGGCCGAGGACAGGCAGCAGTGGGGGGATGCAACACTGGGAGCCCAGTGAGTGGCACAGAGGGATTTGGGGAGCAGCAAGAGGATGTGGTGGGTGCCCCCCAAAAGCCACGGCTCAACATGGCCCAGCTCCTCGAATGGAATCTCAGATCTGTCACTTGTACAGGCTGCATGAGGAAAGGTTTAGCAACTGTTCCTGGGAATCAGGTGGAATGAATCCCGGAGGTGCTCAGCACAAGGGTAGCTCAGGGCCAGCACTGTGCTGGGGAAGGGGAAGAAGATGGCGGCATGTCCCCACCTACCCAGGCCCACAAACCAGGGGTTCTGGGGGCAAAATGTTGGTTTACCCTCAACATCTTTGTGACTGAGGCAGTGTGTTACTGTTGGGTAGTAACTAGGTTGTAAATAGGCCACTGGATGGCAACAGGAAGGCTGTGCTGAGTGCTTGCACACTCATGACATGCTCTGAGGGGTCAGGAGGCTATAGGGGACCAGGACCTCTGACTGGCTGGTTTACAGCTCTCTGGTGCAGCAAAGGCTTTGGTGTCCCCAAGCTTTGAGCCGCTTTCCAAGAGTGGGTCATTCCTGCTGGCTGCACGGGGCCATTATTTGTGTCAGGGACAGCCTTGTCCTGGCCCCTTTCCCCACCTGCCTCGGGAACGGGAGCTTCCCTGCCCCTTTTCCAAGGAATGTCCCTTTTGTGCTCATGGGCTGAGGTTTCCCTCTGTCTTCCTGAGCAACTTTACCCCTGAGGCAGCCGCTGCTCTCCCTTTAGAGCTGTTCAGCTGCAATGCAGAGCTGCTGCTTGCTCAAGTCAGAAGCATCCGGGAGGATCGGAAACAGCAACTGCATGAGGGGTGTATATTTTTGGAGGTTTATTCTTGGTACTCACTGGAAAAGCTTCACAAACAGCAGTGGCTGCGCATGCCAACTGGAAGAGAAGATGTATGGCGATGAGCTCCCACTCCAGGGAGATGTTTCCCCTCTGGATGTGGAGAACAAGCTGTGAAACATTCCTTCTGGGTGTTTACGGATGCGCTGGGCAGGCAGCTGTTGCTCAGCTCCGGCACGTTTGTGTGAGATGTGTCAGTGCGGGAAGGGCATCCCCTGGGGCAGCCGGGCTGCCCCTGCCAGGAGCTGCCGCGGGGTTAGACAGGCAGCCCCCGGCTGGGTGGCCCCTTTCTATCCGGAGACAGGTCTTGGGCTGAAGTAGAAACAGCTTTCCTCCTCTGAACGATTTAAAGAATAGCAATTTCATCTTTTCCTTGGCACAGGCCAGTGCAAATAGTGAGATGCGTTTGTATCTCTTGACTAGCTTTTTTCCACAGCTGAAAATTTTGTATTTTCTTTTCCTCTTTTTTTTCCCCCCCCTTTGAAGGAGCCCTTTGAAGGTTTTACTTTTAATTTCCGAACACATCACGCTCAGAAAAAAAGCTTGTTCTTTTTTCCTGTAACTCTTCCACCAAGATGGGCTGGCACTTCCATGTTGGAGGAGCGGGCAAGCTGGGGACTGGGGGATTTAAATTTGCCAGATGAGCTTCTCGTCCAGGAGGGAGCTGGGCAAAGAGGTGTTGCCAGCCTTTTTGGCCAGAGGAGATCACAGTGTGCCCATGGGGCCACCTCGGTAGCAAAGGCTGCTCCTGAAGTGGTGCATCCCTCCAGCAAAGCCTCCACTGAAAGGAAAGGTACCTGTCCCACAGCCAAATCTCTGCCTCAAAAAGAAGAGACTGAAGGTAAACTGAGGCACCAGGCCTCTGTGTACAAAACTGGGGGGAAGGGGTCCCTTTCCTTCCATGTCTGTCAGCGGTGACCCTTTAACAACCCTCAAGCAATTACTGAGGGGTGTCTTCACCTGACCTGGGCATAGCCCTGAAGTCTTATTGTAAACAAAGAGTTGCAAACAGAAAGGAGGAGCGTTGTGCTCAGCTGTAGCATGTTTTTCAGGGTTATCTCTCCTACTGCCATCACATTTTCCTTCTTTGTGTTCAGTTAAGCACACTCTTTCACCTCAGATCCTTGTGTTTCTCCTTAGAAATGTAAGCTTCTCCAGAGCACCTCTGGAAAGCAGGTGTTGAGCTATGGGACACACAGAGCTCAGCCCTGGGTTTTTCCCAGGTGGTGGTGGGTCCTGGGTCTGATGGAGCCTGCTCAGGCTCAAGGTTTTGGGTTGCTTTGAGCAGCAGCTCTTTCAAACAGCTGCGGGATCTTTGCAGGTCTCCCAGGGGGCTGTCTGCCGGCTTCACCCAGCTCTCAGTGGCAAGGCATGGCCCCTCTACCTTGGAAATTGGGGAGCAGTCTGTTGTGCTGGCTTATTGAAATTTTGCAAATGGAAGAGTTTTTGAAGGGTGGGCGTGTTCATGATAAAAAAGAAAAAGAAAAAAGGGTAGAGAAATTCAGTCCCTTAGGGTTTCAGGCGCACGTGTACTTGGTTATTTTGTGAATGAGTGAGCTGGATTCACAAGAGGTGGGAAAGAAGCTACTGTGAACATTTGCGCTTTGTTTTATAATGACAGAACAGTCTGTTTAAGAAGCCCCACGTGCCTGTTGGTTTTGTGATACGATTTCTTGTTTTCCTCTCCCGTTCTCAGCAGCATGGATGCCTGCAGAGTTCAGCCAGCAAGCAGCCACTGGGGCTTGGACTGGGAACTTTGAAGAGATTTGTCTTTGGGCTGTTTTCTCTGGGAAAGGGCTGGCACATGCCGTGCTGGTCACCTCATTCTCAGCCAGGGAAGCTGATCTGTTGGCCTGGGCCCTGTCTTACCTGTGTCCATGGGAAGATGCTCCTCCAGTTGCTGCCTGACCCTTTCCGTGCAGTGTTCATTTGTTTCCTGCAGGTGAAGAGAAACAGGGACAACAGGTCACCAAAATATTAAAAATGGTGATATTTCCAGGGGCTTTTTTTCTCATTGTTTTTTAATAGCTTTAGATTGATATTAATCTGTTGCTAAGGAAGTTAACTTACAGGAAGTTTGTTTTTCTAATATGGATGAAATTACCATGTATTTTTTTTTTTATAAAACCCCACAAACCAACAACAAACAAAAAAAAATTTAAAAAAAAAAAAACAAAAACAAAAACAAAACCAAAACAAAAAAAACCCAAAAGAGAATGTGACGCTTTGAGCTGGAAGGAAAACCTGAGGTTTTTGGGGCCAGTGCCATCATGCAACTCCTTGTGCTGCACATTTGAGCCTAGTCCTGGAAAAGGCTGATTTTCCCACTGGAGCCACCATCTCAATGTGGGAAGTGAATAACAGCACTGAGTTCTCATCGCTTCTCCAAGAGACTGAGTCCGAATTCGTGCCCTCGGCATCTGTATTTTGACAGCACTAACCACAATATCCCATTGGATCAAGATCAAGGCCTCACCTCTTATTTTCAAGGTGTCTAATGTTCTGGGATATGGATTTCTGACAGCCAGAAGCTTCCAGCCTGAGTTAAACAACACGGCATCGCTGGCAGTTGGGATGGGTAGAGAACATCTGTGCAGGATATGGACCTTCCTCTGCGTTGCACCGAGAGGCAGAGGGAAGCCCAGGAACCGAGGGGTATCATGGACACTGCTCCATCCTTCCCTAGTGCTTCAGAGAGCTTCAAGACCAACTTCTCCTAAAGAAAAAGCATAGGAACAAAGTGAAAAATAAATTCAGGAAAGATCCTCTTTTCCACCATATCTGAACAGTGTTTTTCCTAAAAATCCTGGGCCAGATCCAACCTACAGGGAGACAGCCCTCCCTTGAATGTGCTGCGTCGTGAAAGAGGTGGAGAGAAGCAGCCACGTGTGCTAGACACCAGCTGCATCACTCAGAGTACCACTGAAACAGGCTGGGATCATCAGCGCGGCTTAAACCCCACCCTGGGGGATGCTAAAACTGCATTTTGGTTGCTCTGTGGCAGCTTGATGGGTTTTTCTTGTGATGCAGGCCCAGCCTGCCGAGTGAGCTGCCATGCTCTGCGTCAGTGGCAGGTTTTATGGTCACTCTGTGTCGTGTCAGAGCTCATGTCCCACAGGCTCGCCAGCCACTGCTTGGGAGTGGGCTGGAGCATTCCCAAGCTCCAGCTTTTCCCTGGATACTCCCAAAGCATTCGTGCTGTGGACTGAAACAGGACACACATCAGTTGTTAATCACATACAAGGAAAAATACTGCTACAGGAGGCAGAGTTTTCATGGTTGTGCTGTGTGTCTTCTGCAGAAATGCTTTTTATTTTCCAGAATTCAGGCCATAAGATGACAAAAAAAAGCAGTAATTACTCAAATGTAAAGCAAACATCTTCTTTGAAGACCTAGCTGGGGCTGCATCTAGGTATTGTAGCAGGATGAAGGAGTTATTTCAATCTAGATGTCTCTTGATTTAGTTATTTGAACTCACTCAGTTTCCCTGGGTGTTAGCATTATCAGTAAATATGTGGTGTGTGCCTGCTAAAAGCTGTTAGCACTGCCTGATATAGTTATTTCTTATCCTTAGAAGGTTTTCCTTTTATTTTAGCATTTAGATTTTTTAAAAATATTCTAAGTAGAAATTTAACAAGTCAAAATTATAACTGAGCCAGATTCCATAGAATTTTTGATACATCTCTGTATCCAATTAAGCATTAGAAACGACCCCCTTTTGTCTTCTCTTGGTAATGACCTATGGCTGCTCCACTGCCTTGCCTGAGCGCTATCAGCGCTGTGGGAAAGGTATTATAGTTACACCTGCGTCTGGAAAGGTTTGGATTCTGACCACCCTCTCTCCCAGTATCGTCTTTCCTGCCGTCTGATGGAGGCTGTGAAGCCAGAGCAGCCCTCGTGCCCTTGCCACGCTCCACAGCAGATGCCATGAGACTCAACCTGGGAAAGAAAAAGTCCAAACCACCAGCATTTGGATTGAAACACAAACATTTCCCTCTTGAATGTGGTTGCGTTGAGCAAGGGAGAGAGGCAGGGGGAAGTGGCTGGGGTGGTGTTGCCCCAAACCTCTGCTTCTCCTGAGTAGGAGAGAAGACGGCTCTAATGTGGACCTGGCCTGCAGACAAGAAGGGAGTGGAGGGACATGGGGGTGGGAAGAGCAGCACAGCAGCAGGGTGAGGAGCCCTTTACAGAGGTGCCTCCTCGGTCCAGATGTTGCAGAGGAACCAAGGTGGATCTTGCTCAGTATCTCCTGGATGGAGAAGGCAATGGACAGCCACAGTGGCTGGCAGGGGGGAACGCCCTTCACTTTGTGAGCTAAATCTAATCCGTGTGCCACCCATCCCATTGTCCCAGGGTATCCAAGGCGGGGATGGATGTATGATAGCAGGTTTCTAAGGTTCAAAGCCCATCAGGGACTGCCCCTGTGCTGTGGAGACCAGTTTTGTGACCATGGGGCTTACAGCGTATATGAAGTCTATCCATCACTGGGAACCTCATTTCAAATGCTGGCCTCAGCTGTAGCTCCATTGACAGTGAGGTGTTAGACCTGCTTGCATCAGGCTGTTGGGGTCTGTTTTCTCTTCAGGAAGAAGTGGGCTGTTGTTGCAAGGGAAGGGTGGAAAAAACTACTGCCTCCTGGGGTGACAGCCCTGGTGACAGATGGGACAGGGAAGAGTTGAAAATGCTGTCCCTGGGGTCTCTATTATTGGTTGTGCTCTGGGCTGTATGGAGCTGAACCAGTACTCCTGGTCCTGCCCATCTCCTCATGACTGTCTTGGAACATGGAAATTAGCAGAAGTTGGTGGAGGGAGAGCAGCTGACAGGGAAGGGACCCTTCAGCCCTCCTCTGCTTTACCATTTTGGCCCTGGTACCTGTTGGCTGGGGAGCCCACCCAGGCACAGGGCAGGAGAGGGGCCACGCTCTCTGGTGTATGTCCTGTGGGAGCCTCAGCTGTGTCTTCAGGGAGGAGGAAACCCCTGAATGGACAAGTTGTCTTCAGATGCACAGCTCTGCTGGGAGGTAGGTCTCCTCCCACCATGTGTCCAGACTCTATGGGCAGCATCCCAGGTGAAGTCATGCCTCTGCTTGAGAGAGCCAATGGGCGATGTGTTCAGCTGGAGGCTGAACCATCACACCCACCTCTGCTTGGCTGCAATGGTGGGAAGATGCTGGACACCAAACCCTCCTCCAGGATCAACTTCTGCCCACCCATGCCAGAAGTGATGCTCCACAGCACCTTGAACCCACTAGAACCTTCATGCTGCCATGAGTGTCCACAGGGAGATGGACACAGATGAGTATGAAGCAGTGAGGAGACAACCTTCTCTTCAAGGATGGCTCCTGCTCAATGGATGTGCTTCAGAAGTGAAGTTCAGACCGAAAGCCATGTGTCCTGGGAGCCACCTGAGTGCAGCCAGGTCCAGAGAGAGCCTGTCGAGGACAGACGATGCTTTGCTCACTAATCGTGGTTCAGGACATATAATCCTTACTTCACACTTTTTCCCAGACAATATCTTTCCGTATAATCTTAATGATTCCTGCTGCAATAACAAATAGGCAGCCCTGAGAATAACTTCACACTTAATTGCTCGTGCCAAGAATCTCACCACTTGGCCCTTCTTTGGGTGTTTTCCCTCCAATCCATCTGCACAAACAGAAGTGGGCCAGTTCTGTGCCTCAGGAATGAGGAGATAAAAAGGCAATAATTTATTTTTCCACCAAAGCTAGAAGTATTTTATAGAATTTGCTAAAGTTTTTGTTTCAGGAAATTTCATCATGTCTCCAGGAAAAAAAAAAAGCGCCTAATTGGCCTCAGATTTTCTAACTCCCTTTTCATTTTTGTAATATGAGGAGGTCTAGGTCATCTCAAGGTCACTGCAGTTAGTGTTGCTTTAGTGCACCTCTGTGGATACCTCGTTTCTGCAGCAGTTTTTCCTTTAAAAACAGCCCTAGCCTGCTGCTGTAACAGCCACTTTCTTTGGCAACGATTTGCATTCCTTTAGCATATGGAAATATTTTTTAAAACACATACCAGTGTATGCTGCTTATAGGTGAAACTCTCCATCAGAAAGGGAGCAAATGCTTCTAAGTTATTTGAATGTTGCTATGAAAAAAAAAAAAAAAGAGAAAAGAATAAATCCCTCAGCTTTTAACAGAAAGCTGCCATTTCCCATTATCTAGATTGGAATCTTAGTTAATGTCAAAATAAAATGCTGGTGGTTATCAAATTAATAAAAATGTTTTGCTTGGGAAAAATCTAATTTTACCACCCTCCCAAGACTTCCTGCTGTCTTGATGTGTTGGCTTTCATAGCTTCAGCTGGTGAGTTCATTCCAGCCTGGGTTTAGCTTGATTTTTTCTGATCTATCTTGGCAAAGTTGTGGACTCCAAACCTTTTACCTTAGAAAAAAAAATGTTATGTGGCATCTTGAAAACGAAGCAAATTTTCAGTCTGCATATGCTGTAGAAACATAGTTTGAAAAATAATAATAATAATAAAAAAAACTGTACCTGAATGATCAGATTTTTCTGAACAGATAAAGCCAAAAAAGGATGGGAGAATGGAGGCACTGTCGCTGCTCATTGCTAAGGAGGAAAAAAGCAATCTACACCCTGGATAAAGCCTGTGGCTGGAACAGTACATCACATTAATCTCTGGCCAAGGCTGTCTACAGCAAGGCTTTCCTTCCCATGTGATCATTTCAGGCTGGAGTTACTGGGTGTTTCAATCATATATTTATGGCAAAGCTGATGCACTCTACATATACCCCTGCATCATCTCCACGTGGTTTTGTGTCTTCATGCTGCTGGCATCAAAAACTGTCAAAAAACTTGCAAATTCACAAACAAAAGGCCCAAAAGCAAGCAAGAATTAGAGGAGAGAGCCTGAGCAGACATAGTGAGGGAGAGGATGCTGCCACACAGATGTGCTTCCTGATCCCACACTCAACACAATCTCATAAATATTATAGTAATGCTGAGGAAGGACACACTGCCTGGTTCTGGGAAAGCCGAGAGAAAGGGAGAGGGCCAGGCGCCGTGCTTCTTAGAGGTCTGTCACAGCAACAGCCATGGAGCATCTTCTGAAGTATGTGAGAGGCTCGGTGGAAAGACAGGCCAACTCAAAGGGCAGGGTGCAGCAGCAGGCAGCTGCCAAGTAGCTGGGCTGGTGAGCTTCATCATCTTAGACGTTTGCCAAAGGCATGGGGATGGCTGCTGGACAAAGAGGCTGGGAAAGGACCTTGGAAGATGGTGATGCTATGCCAGGGAGTTTAATTATAAGCAGGACTCGGAAAAAGATTGGTGTGGAAGTGGTTGTGTTCCCATAGGAGGATGTTTTGGATTATTTTTTGGTTTTTTTAGGCAAGCATGTGCTTAAGCAGAGTGCAATGCTGGATCCCAGTGATGATCTATCTGCATATCTATTTGAGAAAAGAAAAGAAGAGAAGACAGATTGTGCTGCAGTTTGAATCTCTTGCTTGCTGGAGATGCACTGGTCTTCATGTCCTCCCAGCTCTGATTTCGGGTCACACCTAGCAGTCCCTCTGGAAATGAGACAAAGGCATGGGTTTGAGGGGAGGGGGGTTAGTTTGTGTTGTTCGCCTTGCAAAAACATTGTCTTTTCACTCAGAAGCATCCTTGCTGCTCTGTGAAAAAGCTACTGTGTGACCACTGCCAGTGCCACCTTAAGAGAAAGCTGTTCGGGCCTGAAAGGCAAGAGAGGTCAATCTTTGCTTTGCTAAAGATCACGTTTCAGCAAACGGAAAGGCCATAAATGCCTGCACTGGTTTTCTTGACAGGGCTTGGAAAGAAAATTGGAACGGAGGGAGAAAAGTCATATATTCGGGGCAAGAGCAGCAATGAAAGCAATACCAAAATTAGCCCTGCGTGACCAGCGAGGCAAGTAGTGATGCTGAAGAATGAATTAATTTTTCCTTCAAAGCCATGCTGGCAGGGCCAGGTTTGCAGCAGAGGCGTGGGGTTAGCAGGTGCTGGAGATGATTTGCTCACCGTGATCAGCACACTAATGTTGTCAGGTGCAAGCACGTGCTTGCTTCTGTGCCCTCCTCATAGCGCTTTGGGCTTTGAAGTCACTTTGGAAGATGTCGGTGAGTGGAATATAGGCTTTCCAGAGCAGAGGAAGCAGGCATCCTGTTTGATTTCTGTAAGATAAACACTCTTGGTACTGTTACTGGGCAAGAAAAGAGACTGGATGCCCCCTTGAACATTCTTCCTGGTGTATTTCCAGTCCCAAAACATGGATATTTGCAGTTTTGAGTCTGCATATACAAACTGGTTTCTGGCTTATACTGTACTTGTCTCTTCTGTACTGCCCCTTCTGAGTATTTATATATCTGAGGTCTTTTTATTTTGCATATTCCTTGGGGGAAATGCTAAGTCTGCAGGCATTTTGCACTAGAAATGTTGTATTTTGGATATGTTGTGGCCCTGTTTAACACAATGGCAGGGGGTAAAGGCGTGGACAAAATGCCCCAAATTTCCTAGTGATGTTTTGTTGCAATGACAAAGTCCAACAAAGACCTGCCTGTGCTGGTTGTTTGGTATTTTTCCTGTGGTTTTTTTTGGACTGCATAGTTATTTCATATGGATGCAAGGGGGAAAGCGAATATAGACACTGTGTTTGGGTAATGAACTTCAGAGCAGCCTAACATCTTGGGGAACACCACCTTACAGCAGAATTTCTACTTCTCTCTTTTCTGTGCTTCTTTTTTGCTTATTTTCTGGTTGTTGCCCTGGGTCAGTAATAGTGGGTTTGGGTTCTCTGAGTGCAAAAAAAAGAAGGAAGAAGGTAGACGGTAAGTAGTATGCTGTGAGCAGAACCTCACAGAAAATAGATGTAGCCTAAAATGTCGTAATTATTTTTTTATTCTTAATTCCAATGTCAGTATAAATTGCCCAAATAGATCATTGCATTGCTTAGATCTCATAAATGATGATCCTAACGTTTAACCCAGTTTTTATCCCTTGTAGTTTAACATTAAAACCTCTTCTGCTTACTTGAGTCCTAATTGGAGATAATGTATTCCCATTTACTGATGGCAAGCATCTCTTCTTTAATAGCTTTCTGCAAGTGAAAGCTTAAAGCCTTGTACTAAATCTGGCTTTGCCAGATTATTTCCTTGGTATAAACTCTGCCAGAACTCTGTTTCAGAGTGGTGGGGTAAATACTTGGGCTGTGGAGTAAGAGTTTCTGAGTTGCAAGAGGCAGCATGGGCCGGCGGGTAACCTCCCTGTGCTCTGGTGATGAGGGCTCTGCTTCACCTCAGATACTTCATGGCTTTACATGAATCATTTCACTGGACCACAACAGGGCCTTGACCTTGCTTAGGGGCCCTTATTCCGCAACCGTATACAAATACAAAGGCAAATTTTGTAGCTATTATTCCAGGGCTTAAGTTCTCTCTCTCACAACCAGACACATGGCCTAATATCTGTTGGCAAGCTGGGAATACAAAATGAAACACCATCATATATGATCTATTTACAGCTGCGTATGTGCTGGTGCTGATCCATCTGTGCTTCAGGCCATGTGCCATGGGGTATAGAGGGAGGGAAGCCCATTTAGAAAACAAGTTTGCAGAGCAACATGTTTCTGCTGATGATCTCGGATAAGATCCTTTGCCCTTCATTTTTCTCCTGCATCTGCTGACTGCTGTGAGACAATAGCAAGCCCAAAGCCAGGTCATTAACTTTGACTGGGTAGTTCCAACAGATTTCAGCCCTTGGTTAGGGACCAAGTTGGAGGGCTGGGTTTGCAAAAGGGCTCTGTATGTCTGGTATTACGTGCTTTTAAAAATCTGAGCCCTGTACATGGCTGAATTTAAGCAAAGCTTTTGAAAATTGTGCCCCACTTGTGGTTGCTGAAAGGTACGAATCCTGCATGGAAATAAAGTCAAGTTGGTATGGGATCCAGCTGGTATGGGACCCTCGTACCCAGCTGGTGTTCTGGTGGTTTGTTTGCACCTTCTGCTTCATCCTTACCATGTTTTGCCATATTAGGCAAATAATACAACTGGCCAAGATGCCAGTAATAAATGCTGTATTTTTCTTCTGTTGATGAGTTTCCTGCAAATACCCATTTTGCAGAGTCTGCTGGTCGGAACTGGCTGAACACTCCATCAAAATGTATTTCAGCGTGCAGAGTGTTGGTGAATTATTTGCCGTGACTAGCCCTTGGCTATTAACTGTGAGTTATGCAGAGTGAGTGATTAATCATGCATGTTGTGTGCTTTTGTTTTGTTTTGCTTTTTCTCTCCATGACCGGATAACTGAAACAAGAGGAGTGAAATGAGGAAATTCAAGTTGCCACATAAAGACTTCCAGCCTGAATGCTAGAGCCAACACACATTCATGTGAGAGCTGGCGAGACTTTTACTTCTTCCACTACCTCTATGACATTTTGGCAATTCCTGAGCCCATTGCTGAGCTTTTAACTTGTCCATGTGACACACCCAAGTATGCTGGGCCATGTTCCTTCTCAGTTACTGCAGTGATAGAACAGGCGTCCAGATGATACTCGTCTTTAAGGGAAGTCAATATTTTTTTGTGCAGGAACTTCACGGACAGGATATGTGTCTTTTGTGCTCAGCCAATGCTGGGGTGCTGTGTGAGAAGAGCACCATTCATTCATGCAAGCAACAGGGCCAGCAGAGTTCAAGGTAAATGGGGACAAAACCTTCAGGCAAGTTTTAATTGAGCTTATTTTGAGATAGTTCAAGCTCGCCTGTGCCAAACCAGTGGCTTTAATTCTCTTAATATTTGAGGAGAGCTCAGCACAAATCCAGCCTAATTCTCAGTAATAAACTCCCCAGTGGGAGCAGGGTCACGTTGGATAGGAAGTGTACATGTTGTATGGGCTGTGACAGCGCGAGAACTCTTCTCAGCTGAGACCCTCTGCTTCTCCCAGTCACGTACAGGTTGGTGCATGCTCTGCTTTGGCTCAGTTTGGGGTAAGAAAAGTGGCTTGTTAAACAGGAAAATTTGGGCACTAGGTGGGGACTAGTTTGAACTTAAATGTTACCTGTGCATACAATATGAAAAATATTGATTTAAAGCATGCTGTGCAGTGGCCTCAGGCCCACAATTAGTTAAAACTAGCAGACACGTACAGCTGAAGTTGCTGTCACTCTCTTTGGATTTATATTCCCTGTATCATGAGGTTTTATTACTTATGTGCATATCATTATATAGCTCCTTCTTAGCAGCATCCCAGAACCTATTGCTTGCAAAAAATTTGTGAGCACCCTCACAAAGAACCTCTTCAAATGTATACCATCCCACTTTGCCTGGGGATAAAGATTCCCTGCCTCCTGGAGTAGATGGGCCGAGGTTTCTTTGTCCTCATTTTGAACTCATAGGCAAAGATTTTGGAAAATGTCATATGATTTTGGAAATCACAGTGGTTGAAGAATAATTTAGAGGCATTGTTGAACTACTTTGCAATCCAGGCATCGAATTTCAAGCAGCTCAAGTCATATCCCAGAATAAAAGTGTTTAAAATTATTAGTTGTTTTTGAAATTTTTGCTTATGCTATCTTCTGTTACCTTTTTCTACTTCCATTCACAGAGTAAAAACTGCAATTGTGATCTGGGGCAACGGGCACAGAAGAGGAGACAGAAGAGCTGGCCAGTGCTTTGGGAAGCCTGGAACCCACGTGTGAGGCAAAGAGAGAGTAAGGAATGGAGCAGAGAAGCTGGCACATGCAAGTTCATTTAATTGCCCTGGTCGATCTTCAGGTACATTCAACTCAATTAATGCCTGGATCTGTGATCACACCTTTAACCTAGGTTAGCTTGTTGCACCATTCCATTGCATGCTTGTTAACTGTGTGTGGGTTTGTTTTATGCTTCCTTCCTTGCACTGCTTGTCTGGGTTGTTTCCTTACTGGGGAGGAAGAGTGGAGCCTAATTTCAAAATCTCTCTTATTCGTAAGTAATTTACACCCTTGGACAAGATTTTGATGGGGAAGCTGATGCTAATAGCAGGTGCAGATCTATTTTCAGAGCTACAGCAAGATCAGCACTGTCTCTCAGCATCTCCAGCCAACAGCAGTCGATTCTCTGCCCAAAGCATCCCATGACACTGCAATTCGGAGTCCTAACTCTTCCCCAGCACAAAACGGGGCCCCACTGCAGAGAACATGAGCTTGCCATGCAACTTGGAAATGAGTTCTCTCCCATATATTCAGCCACCTGGCTCAGCTGTCGATAAGTAGGTTGTTCTCCTCACTCCTTTCTGGGGCCAGTCCAACTGGGATTGGCTTGCTGACAAAGAGAACTGAAGGGGTCTCTATCTGCTTATTGTGCTTGAGAGGAATGGCAGCCCAAGTACATCTCCCCTCTTCCCAGAGAAGCCACCCACTCACTTCTGAAGAGCATTTGAGTGCAGGTACGTTACACAAGTGTCCTGTCCCTGCAGCACATCCCCTTGGGAGCTTTCAAACAAAGCTGCTGTCAAAACTTTACAGGGAAATGAAAAGTTGGGTAAAATTCCAAAGGAAGCAGAAAGTATTACTTTTTTTTTTTTTTTCTTCAAAATGAAAAAACTTAGAGCTCACTGATATCTTTTTGGCTAGTCCTGCTCCACTGCTTTATCATGTTGGCTTATGAACATCCATTGTTATTGGTCCACCTACTATTATCAAGAATGCAAGCGTTTCTTTTGGGAAATGGGCTTTATTTGGTAACTTGTCTTCTCCCTTTTGGCTTGGCTGTGAAATCATATAATGAAAATCACACACAAAAATATGATCTTTAAAATTTCATTTGCTGCACCAAATAAGGTGTTTGGAGATATTGCTGATAAAAAGGGAGGGGCAGAGATCTCTGGAAATATACTGTAACTGTTTCAAGCTGCTAGTGAAATGTGAAAGTTTACCAGGATGAACCATTTTATAGTACTTTAGTTTGCCCAGTTTGGCCCCAAAGACAACCAGAAATAGAGCAAAAATATTAAATTATAAATGTATTCTTAGGGTAAGTACAAAGAATAAAACTGGCGAGATGAAATCAGGCACCTCCAGGGAGTATATCCTATCCCTTGTCTAATTCCAGTGATTTATGTGAAGCGAGGTTCCTTATGTTGGGGATTGCACAACTTTTGTGGTGTTACATGCAATTACCTTTTACTGCCTAGACAAACTGTCAGAGCATTAACCTGAGGTTTTCCATGTAATGTTCCAGATGCATGTTCCCCTTGAAAAAGCCCATAACTCAGCTTATTTATAGCTGAATAAAAAACAATGCCTCCAAATAGAAGTCAAAGTTCAGAGGGATCGGCTAGTAGAGCATTTTAAAGCTTAGTTCTCAGCAGGTTATGGGGCTGGAGAGAGGTTATAATAGGATATTGAAATGTTTTTCTTTTTCAGACTTGGCAATAAATTCCTTGACATCCCGTTATAATTTTATGAGCTGGTTGAGATTGTCGTGTTGCATTAGCTCCTGACAAGTCGGGAAGAGCACAAGCCTGTGGCTGCTGTCCACCCATGTGCAATGCCGGAGATAAGCAAGGAGGTTTTTGACTCATCAGCCTGTGTGAAAGGAGATAATTGAAGCAAACTGCCCAACTGGCGTGGCATTTTAGTGCTGCAAGGGACTATCTCAGATCCTTTGCAAATCCTGGTCTGAGCCTTGAATGCTGGTGCCAGTTCACACATGGAAACATGGGTGTGTAAGCCAAAACCAAAGGAATGAATATGCAAGCAGGAGCTTGCTGTCCAGGCTACAGCTGTTGTCCTGTGTATGGACTCATATCACATGATATTGCAGCCCATGGGGATCTGTGAACAGGCCCACTCCATCATCTCACCCCTAGGAACTGATTTTGCATCTGTTTGGTTATAAAAAGCATTAGCGATCCACCTTCCATGCCTTCTCCGCGTGGTTTATGTGCTGCTTCTCTTCATGCAAAGTAAACAAGTAAACGGGCTGAAGGGAATTTTCTATGTGGTAGTTATATACATAACAAAAATGCACATATGACCTGTCATCTGTTTCTTTTTCCCAATGAACTGCAAAATCAACACACACAAATATGTTTATACGAACAGGCCAGAAAAACAGCTGGTTCATCAAATAAAAAGGGGCATGCTTGGCTCTGCTAGGCTGAGTGTTCAACTGGATCCCATGTATTTATAAAGTGAGAAAGTAGAGCATATTTGAAAATGCAGGTGTATAAATATTTCTGCCAGACCTGTTGGAGCATTTGAAGTCTCCCTCAAGCCGCTGCTCTGACTCACCGCTTTCCAGCATGTGGGGAATGCTGCCTGGTGGGCAGCAGCAGTCCAGATCCTGGGGACAACCTCAGCTGTGGTCCCAGGATCAGCGCTGCATTGCCCCAAGGGGGTTTTGCCCAAGCAGGACACCCCAAAGTCTGACCTCACCCCCAGCTGGAGGAGCCCAATGGAGGGGTGGCCCAAGCAGCAAGAAAGGCTGGGGTAGAAGCTTCATCCACAGTGGAAGCAGTAGGTTGACTCTGTGGAGGTGCTTCAGGCAGATGTGGAGCTGACCGTTTGTTTCCTTGGCCTGCCATCCGTGGAAGAAGGCTGCGACTTAACTGCCAATATGGAAAAACTGTCTCAGTTCTTCAGTCTAAACTTCAAAGACGGTCGTTATATTTAATGCTACAAACCCCCTAATAATCCCGAGGAGGGAGAGCGGAGCAACAACGTTGGCGTGCTGACACAGGCTACAGACGCAGTGCAAATATTACATTAGATACTTCCCAGCTATGACTTCCTCTGGGGTGCTGTCACTGCTGCACATGGAAAAGTAAATCCTTTCATAATAAAACACATACAGGCACATGTACACGCGCACGCCCAGGCACGCACCTGCAGAGCCATAACCCAGCAGCTGCATAACGCTGGCTTTCTCGGCAAAGCTCGTGTAAGATCTCTGTCCATTACAGAACGACCCATGGTTTATCTAAGCTGCAACCAGCCAACGCAGGGTAATATGCTTACACAAAATAACTTTTTCCAATATTTCACCTCCTTTTCTGTATGTAGCCAGAGTGTCCACAACTAAATAAAACAATTATTAATAACTTTTTCTCAGTTACAGCCTTTTTTGTTGTTGTTGACCTTCTACATTCTAAGTTTGACCAAGCAATGAAGAACTTTTTGAACCAAAGGGACAGAAAGAAGTATAAGATCCACGGTAGAATTTATAATCGCAGTTATGTTTAACAGCCTGGAGCTCCAAAACCTATTGAGTGTTGTCAGACAAGCAGAGTCGACTTTGTCTTCAGAGAACATCTGGCAATTATTCTGCCCGACTAAATTTTGCAGGCAAGCTCACTGAGAGGGAGAAAGAGAACATACAGTTGGTTGTAATATTAATGCTATTCCAGTTAACAAAAAAAATATTTTAAGCTACAAAGCTGCTGATGATAAACTTTCATGCCAGCAGTAGAAGTGTTACAGTTCTACCAAACTCTGGTGTCAGTTTTACTTCAGGAGCCCTGCGAGCATCCCCTGCCTCTGCCAGTCTGGAGATCACACCGCTTCAATCCTGTTACTAAAAGGCCAAATCTCGAAGTCTTTGGGTATTCCTGAGTGTAAAATTAAGTCTGCATGCAAATGTGTCCTGGCTGAAGGCCTGAGAAGGAACTTGAGCTTTGGAAAAAAATAACGTTGAAGACACGATCTTGCTCTATGGAAAACTCCACACAACTCCTGCTTCTTTCAAAAGGAGCTGGGCTGTGCCGTGGCATTCAGGGTACGTGGTCTCTAAATTGCCTTGAATTGAACGTTGATGTAGAAATTTGAGATTATTGTTTCTTTAGCTCATGGTGAAAGAGCTCTCTAATCTGACCAATAAGATAGTTCAGCTGGGATAAAGGAAGTAATGAATTTTACCTTGATATAAACATGAGCTGAAGACATCACACATGCTATTAGAAGTTCCTATCTTAAAGTTTATTTTTTTATGTTATTAGAATTTTCTAATTTTTGCAAACTTTATAGAAAAGCTCATCCAACTTCCGCCGACTCTCAACAATGGCATAATAAACCCCTGAGCTGGATCTGTTCCCACAAGTCCTGCCAGTTCTGCTTCTCCCTTGCTCATCATGAAAGCCACTAGATGTCACTGCTATATTGCACTAATAAAGTTAAAATAATATTTTTCTGGCAATAAATGTCCTGACTCATAAGGAAGTTGGGTTATAAAAGCCGTGGATAGTTTGGATTCCTTCCAGTTAAAAAACAAAACAAAACTTTTTTTTTTTTTTGCTAAAAATATTGGATCCAAGTTCAAAACAGTCATTTAACAAATAACATTGACTTGTATTTTAAGAGGAAAAATACTTTGAAGTTAATACCAAGTAAAGAAACATGGTCTGTGGCTCTGTGAACTGAGATGATGGGAAAAAATTATATCTGACGGTCTATAGTGCTAAAGACGAAGCTTGACTAAATGCAGGGTTGTGGACATTCAGGAATACTCATATTCTCTTGCTCAACCAGAATGTGAGGCAAAAGGCCAGTGAAATAATAGTAAGAGCAGCAATAATATTGTATATTTATATGGTGCCTTTCATCTCCCAGGTTTCCACGCTGCAGTGTCTAGCTGACTGCAGATACAATAATCACTTCACTCACCACCGAGGAGGAACCACCCTTGGCAAGGCCATGGCAGCTGTCAAACAGCACATTAGGAAGGGCTGCTCCAATTCAAAAGATCATGAGGGCATTTTTGAAGCAGGTAAAGTGTATTTTTGTGGGCCAGCTCTGCATCTGTCCTTATTGCTGGGGCTAATTTGAGTTCTATCATATGTTTCTATCTACTGGAGGGGGTGGGGAGAAGGTGTTTTGGCTTTGTTTTATCTGGTTTAAGACTTTGGTTATTGAAAAACTGGCAGGTGAGCTTGGCTTTTTAACCCTTCCTGGTAAGAAATTTAATGTGTCTGAAGTGGCCACACGATTATACCCACTGTTAGCTAACTGAATCCTTACGTTTTTTCATTTGATGTCACCTAGGCAAGAACCAGCCAGCTCTGACTTACACTGCTGCAGGTAATGAACACACTCAGCTCTTGATGGTGGAGATGCAGAGAGCATCCTAAATTCTAATAAGAAAATGCTCAGCTGAGGTAGGGCCTCCTTTCTAGGGAAGCTCTTTTTTGAAGATGAAAAATGCAAGGTTCATTTGAGATGAGATGGGAAGGAGGGGAAGGGATGTTTTTGCTCCTTGTGAGTCTTTCACCCTTTGTCCACCAGTAAGTGATGTGGACATCTTAATACAATTTGGCAACCAGCACTTTGGTATGGATGTGAGAGCATGTATTAGGAGGGCAGCTGTTTTTGGCAGTGTAGGATCCTTTCTCCACTCATTCTTGACTTTGTTATCACAGTAGAATTAGCTGAAGTTATTGGTATTTACAGAGGAGCATTTCACACTGTGTCTGGGTGGGTTGTACTGTACACATGAGGGGGTCTCATGGGCCTTTTGCTCCCAGTAGACATTGCTCCTCTGGGAGTTTTTGCCCAGGAAGATGGAGGAGAACAGTTGTGTATCACTTTTGGCACATGCGATCAACCAGAGAAAACAATCAGGTTCCCTGTTAGGACTTGAGGAATTTTAGTCTGTGTCTGCTGTGTAACACGAGTGGGCTACAGGATAAAGTAACCCATGCTCTGGCTTTCAGCCACACAGGAGGAGGTAGTTAACTGGCAACAAAGGGAGGTGAGATGTTTTTGAAGTGTCCAGAGCTGCACTGGACACAGTTCCTGCAAAGAAGCCCACTACACATGGACTTTGCAGGGAAAGTGCTTACTATGTACCTGCTCTTCTCCAACGATGCCTCCGTTTTAATGTTAGTGAGCGTAACTTAGTTGGATGAATCTATAGTTTGGAAAGCACGCTGGGGCTAACAGTGTTGTATCATTGTAGGTTTCTATTAAATACCTGGTATCAAGCAAAAACTCATCCAAAGACACTCACAGACACACACTGTAACTAAAACTGGAGGGAAAGCTAATCGGCTTCTCTCCTGATGGGTAGTACTACAGAGTTTGTATGTTCTAGGTCTAGCTAAACTCCCAGACGGAGAAGGAATGAGACAGAGAAACAAGGCAAAGGCAAGAATAACTCACTTCCCTGGCTCAAGTTACCGACAAAGGCATGAAAGCCCGAGCCTGTAGTATAAATTATGACCTATCAACTCAACCAGAGTCATAATAAGAAGGGAGGAATCAGATGAGTAAGGCAATAGGGGAAAAGCAAATACTGTGAGTAATGGCAACAAGAGGTTAGTTCCCTAGAAGTTGTCTAACCACATTAGATAGCACAGCTTACTGACTGAGTCTGGGCCCAGTGTCTAGAGAATAAATCAAATGGGTTTTTTGTTGTTGATAAAACATTTTCTCCACAGCAGATGGATTTAATATTTCCTGGATCCATACTGTTCAAGACTTGGAGTGGGGATGCTTTTCCAGGATTGCACTATTGATGGCTTCGTTTCCAAGGGATGCAAACTCAGGAGAGTTCTCCTAGTACTTGTTGCTATAAACGGCTAAGTGAAGATTTTTGTCTCTCTTTGTTTCCTTGTTCCATTTGTTGACTTAAGTTTTTGCTCCTGATCCACTTAATTTTTCTGGGACCAGTTAATTCCTCTCACTTCTCTTCTACTTGCTTCTCTCCCTTGCTCCTCCTTCACTGTCACCTCCAGATCACTCATCTGTTTAGGTTGTGAGGACTAGGCTGACAGTGGTGGCAGGCAGTGCTGGTTTTGGTGTGCCACTGAGTGCCCCCTCACACTCCAGGTGCCAGCTGCCTTCCTCTACAACTAGCTGCCAAGTCACTCTTTGCTCAGAGCAGTGTGGATGGTGGAGCATACCCAAAGTGGCTCTGATGTGCAATGTTCTCTCAGCAAAGCCGATGTGCATACCACCTCCTATGACACAAGTGTATTCTTTTAAAGTGATGTAACCTTCACCAGCACTTTTCTGAAAGGTACTTCCCAAAATAAGCCTCTTTAAACTAGGTTCTGTGCATAAATACATCCAGCTGGTGGACAAGTACATGCAGCTGCCACAAGGTCATGTAAATTCATAGGTATAAAGTGGTACATTGCCAGCTTCTTCAGTTGAGTTGTGTGACCTGACATGGGCTCTTGAATGAATCATCCAAAGATGTAACATACGTGGGCTAACTCACCACCAAAATGCTTTTTCACACGTGAGTTTTAGAGAGGTTGGTGCTGGTCTCTTCTCACAGGTGATTAGCGATAGAACAAGAGGGAATGGCCTCAAGGTACAACATGGCAGGTTTAGGCTGAACAGTAGGAAAGAATTTTTCACAGAAAGGGTGGTCAGACACTGGAATGGGCTGCCCAGGGAGGTGATCCCCCATCCCTGAATGTATTTAAGAGTCGTTTAGATATGGTGTTGGGAGATATGGTGTAGGGGGGGAATTTGTAGAGTAGGGCTGATGGTTGGACTCGATGATCCCAAGGGTCTCTTCCAACCTGAATGATTCTATGATTCTATGTCTTACCTTTCAGTTGTGACTGTGTCCAGATGGTACTGGATTTGCAACGGGCTTGAGCAGCATAGCTGTCTGGTCCTCTAAATCTGCTGTGGGGAGCTCTCCCTTCCATACTGTCAGGCTTTCAATTTGATCCTCTTGCTGACCAGTTTACACGTTAACCAAACCTGAAATTCTGACTCTCAAGGTGGAAGAAAGTGTTGTTTGGCAAGTCTAGATGGAAATGCACAATAGACCAGTCACTACAGAAACCTAGCAGTGTGAATTTATATATTTATATGGTTTTGTATTTAGATAGACCAAATTTTAACTCCCAGAAAACTGTGGGGCCTGGGACACCTTGAGGCTGGCTGTGTGCATGAGAGCTGCCCTGCTCTCCCAAAGAGAACTGCACCATCCCCATTACTGCCAGCTCTGATTAGGCAAGCAGGTATTTGCAATAGCAGGAGGACTGGGAGGCTGGGAAGAAAAGCGAGTTTTAAATGTGAAGAAAATACCTTTTCAAAATGGTCTATGACTGGCTGGAAATCCTTCAAAGTTTCTCTTTACACATAAAATAGACTGACTATGTGCAAGAGGAGAGAAGCCTCTTTATAGACCAAGTACCCCAACATTTGATGTAGAACATATACTGCTTCCCAACTGAGACAAATTTTGGATTATATTTTTTTCATCAAAAATATACAGTTAAGAATCAACTTTTTCCTACCATGTGTTTGCTGTCCTTCAGTTATATGAAAGGCAGGGTCACTGCAAAATCTTTTGAGTAACAAAAATATAGCTGTTAGTGATCAATGCTTTGTTGTTTTTTATAAAACCATTAATAGTAGCTGAATTTCATTTCTTACTCAGCCTGTAAATCCTTCCTCTTTGTCCATCTCTATCCCACTTCTTCTTACTTTAGCACTTCCTGCTAGGTATATGTGGTGCTCACAAGACAGTGTTATTCCACAATGACTAAGTTATCCTGAAGTATGTTATGGTTTAATAACAACAGGAATTAGGTTTGCTGCTACCAACACCATTTTATTATGACACATCCAAAGACAAAAAACCCTCTTGTGCAATAATAAGGGGAAAAATCTCTTTCCATCCACTTGTACAAAAGAAGCCTCGAGAGATTAGTACTATAATAAGAAGAAAACAAACATGATTCAGTTTAGAAAAATGTAGCTAATATGTCTGAAGGAAACTGCAAGTACTTAATCAGACAGAGAGATTTAGGAAGCAGTATTATTGGACGTGACCTGTGAGTTATAGGGAAACAGCAAATCAGATATTGATGCCAGTGCTGAGATGGCACTGACATCATGGGATTTGGGATATTGTGTTCAGTTGTGTGTGTCCGAGTTGGATGGAAGATATGAGTGAGTTGGAAGATATGAGTGAGTCAGTTGTGATTAAGTAACCATGAAAATAAGCAGGTGAGGGAGACAGGAAAAATTTGAGGAAATAATTAAAAAGAAAGCAAGTATTGAGATCTAGACTAAATGGTGGCTTAAGGAAGGGTAAAGGAGTTTAAATATATGAAGGCCCTAAGTGGGAAGAGGAACCACACAATGAAAGGTGGGATCTGAAGGGTGAGAGGAAAGAAAATTTTAGGTCGACTAGCAAGAGAGGACTGTGGAACCTCTTAAGACTCATAATGTCTACCCTATCCTTTCATTTTATTCAAAATAAATAAACGAAAGTACTAGGAAATACCAGACTAAACAACTTGAGTAACTTTGGGCAGGAATGGGAAGAAGGGCTGAGAAAGGAAAAATGAGGTCAGCCTTTTTGCGTCTCTAATTTCAGGGCTGATTCAGTCTCATCTCACTAACGTACTTTGGGGTTACCTTGTCCAAATTTCAGTAGATCAAAAGGTTGGTGAAGTTTAGCTAGGCTTATCTGAGTTCCCTCGAAGAAGTGCTGTGGACATTTTAACTGGGGCAGATAGGGGGTGGTTGCCTCTGGAAAGCTTCCTATTTATTCAGAAGTTTGAAATAGAGAGTATAACCTCTTCTCCTCATCAGTCCTTCTAGTCTTGGGCAACTAAGAGCTATACCCTGAGGGCTACTGCTGATACTGAGTTCTAAGTTTGGTTTAGTTAAGATAAAACCATGACCTGAAATGTGAGCATAGTGTTTCTTCTGATTTGGCACTGCGCCTGCTCTGGCTAGATGTCAGACATAAAAAGACAATTGAAAGTTATATATTATTGATAATAAAAAGTTAATGGAATCTTTTCAGACCTTACAGTGAAAGGTTCGCTTTGGTTCACTTCTTATTTTCTCCAGCCTATTTGTGCTGCTTTCCATACTGCAGAGGATATCAGATTAAAAAATAAAAGTGCTAATACTTGAGAAGTTTTCTGGTTGGTTGTGACCTCTGTTTCACCTGAGCAGGAGCCACAGAGATATTCAACTGGAAGTTTTAAAGAGCCTACGGTACACGGGAACCGAGCCACGTGACCTGCAAGTCTCCTGTTCAGTGGCTTTCGTACAGGCCGACAGCAAAGCAGACGGGAAGTGAGAGTTCACAGAGAAACAACACATCCTCATTGGTGCACTGAGCCGCAGGATGCCAGCCTGAATTCCTGACATATTAGCATTTGAGCCATAGGCAACTGCCAATGGCTCTCTGGCCAAGCCAGGCCAAACAAAAAGTTCCTCTTGAATGTTAAAATTAGAAATAAGATATTACTCAGTTGGACATCACAATAATAGCAGTTGCTCACACTTGCTCGGAATTGTTCTAGCAGGTTTGGGACTAACTCTCTCCCCTCCTTTCCTGTGGCTGCAGGTACATAACCCTATTTTGACCTGTTACAACTCTCTCCCGATGCAGTTGCTGTAGTATTGCACAGGGCAGAGCCTGTAGCTACAAAACAGCAGTGCCTTGTTTCCTTGGACTTTTTAAGAAGCAAAAGGTAATTTTATTTTTACTTAAAAGCCTTTCAAAAGTGCTTTGATGATGCACTGAACCTCTCAGGGAGCTGGGTCTATTTACTTACTTCTGTTTGGGTACAGGGGTATAAAAGGAGGATGAGGAGCCTGGGAGGAACCAGTCCACAGAGCCTGGTGTCCTGTGGAGGTGTCTGGTGTAACAAACAAATAAGCGACTTTGAGAAAAGTAAGTCCTAAAGTTTAATATTGTTTGTAGCACAAACAGGTTCTCTGTTCTGTAACTCTTGAACAACTCAGAAAAATGGAAAAGTTCTCTGCATGAATGAAAATCACTGCTGTCCGGACGGGCAGAACTTTGAGAAGAGACAGGCAGATGGGGCCCTGGTGCCTTGCCCTGTTTTCTCATTCCACCTTGGTTTCAGAGTTCTTTTTTCCCTAGCATTGGTTACCACCTGCCTGACTCCACAGATCTTTGATGTAGAAAGCATGAGGCTCTACAGCTTGAAATAAAAAGCCAGCCTTGGCGCTGCGACTGTAATGACTTTGTGTTGTGGATGCACTTGTCCTGGTTGGAGAACTGTGACATGAACCAAAAGCAAAATTTGTTCTTCCAGAATTCGAGTCTTTTAGTTTAGATTAATAATAATAAAAAAGGGCGGTGTGTCCCAGCAGAGCTGGATTTCTCAGTCACTGTGGAACAATGAGCAGTTAAAGCTCCATTAGCATCTGAACCTGGCTTGGCGGGGGCTCTCTGCAGCTGCAGTTTTGAGAGCAACGATGTTAGAACTGGCTCTACTGGATATGACTGCAGTGGGAGTTTATGGAGTGGGGAGTGGTGATTGTTAACTTGAATTACATACTTCTGGGCTATTTTTCCTTTTATTATTGGTAATGAATTGTTCTTTTCTTGCTCAAACTTAGGGCCGCTCCAGTCAGCAGTGCGGGTGTGTAGTGGGGACTGTGTTGTCTGCCCACCGTGATAATAGCTCTCTCATGTCATGGCTGGCACACTTCTGTGCATGCACCATCATCAATTTTTTGCCATTGGGTGAGACTTTTAGATCAAAGAGGTTTATGAGCAGAACCTCCAATGTGTTTGAGGTTTGCCCATCACTGCATGATACTTCCCAAGAGCATATTTCCTCATTAAAAAGTAGCCAGACTTGTTCCTGACTGCATTATGGTTAGTTTTGATTCAAGGCTGCCTCCAGAATCAATGGGAGTGTGCTCTTGGAAAGTACTATACTGAGATGGGGAAACCTCAAACATTTTGGAGGTTCAGTTTGGAAACCTCTTTGGTTTGGAAGTCCACCAAAAGCATGTCATGAGATGGTTAGAAGGCTGGGTGGGGTTTACATCTGAGGATAGAGTGCAAAAGTGAGAATTGTTTAGCTTGGAAGAAGAAAGGGCTGGAGAGTATGTGAGTGAGGTGTTTAAGAAAGATACCATGAAAACTAATCCATCCCTCTAACACTGCTCCCTAATATGAGAACAAGGGGTCAGTTAGCAAAAATGAAATGGGGGAAATATTTTAGCATGGACCATTTAACTAGACTATTTAGAAGTCCTGATCCCAAAAAGTTGTAGGCAACAAGTGGTACAAACAGCACAATTTAACAGAAATGGCACTGATTTTGAGACTGCTGTGTGGCCCTAAGCAAAGTTTTCTTTCCTCTATACGCCTCCCTGTCTCCTCTTGCCTGTGAAGTTTATAAATAAAATAGAGTGGGGAATCAGTCCTAATTGTGTGCTTTTAAAGCAGTTCACTCAACAGGGCTTCAATCCATAGCTTTAACAGAAACAGCTGGGGGCCTTTGGACTCTTTAAACATTTAACTATGACATTGGCTGTCTGATAGGAATTTTAGAAGTACCTATATGACAAAATCCTGTTAGGAATCCAGTATCCAGCCTCTTTTGAAATGTCTACCAAGTAGGTGTTTTCACCCCAAGAGTTTATACACAAAAAAATTCTGGTTCTCTTCCACTAAGCCTCCCAGTAATACAACATGTGCCACCTCCTCTTAAGGGTACCATGTGGCGGTAGGTACATCATCCTGTGAGATGCCTCGATAGTAGAAAATCAATAAAGCTTAGAAAGATTGGATTCTGGACAAACTTAGGAAAGAAATTGTCCCAGTTCTGGGGAGTGGCTCTTCATCCAGGCCTTTCAGACTAGTGGTGGTGTGACAGTTTACTCCTAGAGCATTTGTGGACAAAGTACCTTGTTGCTGAGTGCATCACCTGTCAATTTATCTAAGTGCCCCTTCTGTTCTCTTCAGAAAGCTCATGATGCACGTAAATCATAGAAAGGGATTAACGGAATCTAATTTTTTAAAAGGTAAAACATAGATGACAAGATACACTGCAAATCCAAAAAGGAGCTGAAAATACAAGTCAGACTGAATAGACAGGGGCTGAGGGGTTAGTCCCTGAAGCAGCAGTGGGAGACAAGCTGAATCAGAATAAAAGCAACAAACCAAAGGTTGTCTGGCTCCACCGTGGACACAACAAAGGAGTGTAAACAGGCAGTTTTGTGGTGCCTACAGCCTGGCACTACTAATCACAGTCCAGATCTGTACTGACCTCTTCAGGAGGGGGTGAGGAGAAGGGGAGGAGAATTTTGTGCATGTAGCAGATTATCCTAAGGGTAACAAGTAGGGGTTTATGTGAGGCTGTGTTTTTAATCACCTTTTTCCTTTATCTTTCAGCCTGGAGCTGTTTGTCAGTCGGTGACACAGGTGAGGCAGGGCATGGGGAGGACTGTGCCAGGCAGTAATCTGCTCTGCTGACACTGCAAGTTCCATGTTGCCTACCCTGCTGAGAAGCCTTCAGTTGCTCAGGAAGATAATACTGCAGTCACCTGGAGATGTTTCTCCTAGAAAGTTAGACTTTGAGGATCTGGAGCAGGGCTTCAGACCTGCAGCTGACAGAAAAATGCAGAGGCACCGCTGATCAGAAGAGAAAGCAGCAAGGACAGTTTTAAAGTCTCCAAGGGCTGGAAGAGCACTGCACATGGGTAATGGGTACAACAACTGGTCCCTTCCCAGGAACAGGTATGAGCTGTGGTTTCTTGAGATAGGGTTAATGTAAAGCCCCTGTGATTAATGTAACTCACCACTGGATGTCATTGTTTCTCTATATGAAAGCACTGGGGACACTTTTATTTGGCAGTAAAATTGTTTTTATTGTCTTTTTCTTTTTCATCCCCAAATAAAGAGCCCCACATATGGGATATTCAGGTGTTTGGCACCTTTTCCACTTGGCTACAGCAGGCTCAGGAACCAGATTACGCTGCTTGTTTTCCTAGGGTGGGGAGGGTTTACAGCCTTGTGATGAATATGGTCTATCCTCAACTCGCAGCTATCAGGCCAGATCGTCAGCTGGTGTAAATTGTAATGCTCTGTTGAGTCAAGGAAGCAATGCCAATTTAAACAGGCTGAGGATCTAGCCCGTTATGCCTGCTTCTTTCAAGTCCCACTCAACTACAGCCAATCCTTCCTGCTTCCTCATGCACCTTCTTCATGCCCACCTTTTGTTTAGTGTTCTCTTACAACAGACCTAATCTTTTGTTGTCCTTTCTACCTCAATCCACTCTTTGACAATTTTATTCACATTTTGGTATCAGTCATTTTCCCATGTTCTTTCTGCTTTTATTTGTATTTTTCTTCAAGATGCCCCTTCTAGCTGCAAATCTGGAAAAGGCAACAAGCCATATAAACTTGGCCCAGAATCTTGTCCATTCCACTTAACATGTACTTTGGTATTTTGTTAGTTCTGAATTTGCTTCAGTTAGTTTTCCCTACCTCTTCCTCCATTTTTTCTTTTTTTTTTTTTTTTTTTTAAAATCTCAAACCATATGTTTGGGCAGGTGCAACTGTAACATGGAAAATTAACACTCTAGTATTAAATAAGTAGCGTGGGATCTTACCTTGTTAGTTCCTGACACGGATGGATCTTTCCATTGTATTTCCTTACCTAGAATGAGAAGTTAAATTAGTTAATTATTCATGCAGTGACAAAGAAAGAAAAAAATCTTTCAGCATCCCAATGATAAAACGGAACAGTTCTTTTCACTTTCTGTATATCTACCATATGTCCATCAGCTTGGGCAGAACATTATGTGAAAGATTTGAAGACTGCTTTTCTGATCACAGGTGTGAGGGGCTGCAGGAGAGTAAGAGCCTGCTCAGTCAAATGAGCTGTCATTTGCTTTTTAATTGATCTGCATCTTTCACATATTCAATGCAGAAATAATGCCACTTTACGCTCTGTATTATCTCTCTTGGAAAAGGTGTACCCCAACGTCCAGGGTTGCAAGTTAGCGATGAATCTTTGTGCCCTTCTTTCTACACCAAATCAGTGGCTGCTCTGCTGGTAAAAGCATGGAACCGGGGCTAGAGAAATGAATTCAAACATCTTGTTTCACTCAGGGTTTGGGAAGAGATGAAGAGGAGACCACTGCTGCTTGAAAAGAGGGCATAGGAAACAGCAGAACAGTTCCGTGAGAAGGTCTTCATCCAATTCATGATAGATTTTTGGTGTAAGTGAAACTAATTTGTAACTAAATAAAGAGATGATGGAGCTGGTTGTGGTCTACAAGGATCTAGGAGATCCATGATGCAACTTCAGAGTGTAAGGATAGATCTTGCTCTTATTTAATATAATTAAATTCTTAGTTTCACTGCCAAAAAAAGACTTGGCATCTCTCACAGAGAGCCTTTTGGGATTAGATAAACTGAAATCTTACTGAGTTTTAATGTCAAAGTGTGTTATGATCTCAAATGTGGCTGTAATAGTCTGTGTGGGTTTGGGATCTCACTCACTGGGTTAAAAACACATTTAAAAATATTCTTGACTTGTTCTCCTGTTACTTTATCTAGTCATTAGAGCTGCAGCAGAGAGGGGTGTATTCTGCTCAGATTTTGCAATGGTAATGAATCTTACATCCATTTGATAGTTTTCATGTTTTATATGGATAAACGGTATCTCTGGCAATGAGATGACTAGTGAATGAGGCAATTCCAGTTGCTGGTAGCAACTTCTGCATCCTTGATGCCTAAAGTCTCTAACTCAGAGGTCACCTTGTTTAACAAAGGATCACTATGAGCAGGTGATGCTCTTGATGTGACACGTTAGAGAGAGGCATCTGTATCAGGCATCTGAAGAAAATTCATGGTCAGGACCTCCAGGATGTCTGACTCTGAGTGCAGTAGGTTTATTGTTTATTTATCAACACACCACAGGAAATACTTGAAGTAGCTTTGCAGATATTAAATCACTGGTGAAATGTGGTCTAAAATAGGTACAGATAAGATGAATCACGGTTTCAGAAAAAAGAATATCTAACCTGATTCAGCAATATAAAGCCACCTAACTGAGGCTGTTCAACAAGGAAGCCATTTAACTGAAGGCCGGACCTGTATTATGAAGGTTTCTCTTGGTCTCTGACATGTTGTGATTTTCAATTCTGACGCCAAAATCAGTTATTTTACACTGGGAGAGCTCATTTCCTTATTTATTTTGCCAGCTGCTCTCTTTTCTCCCCTGCAGATATTCTTTGGCTATTACGTCAGTATCTTTTGACGTAACGTTTTCAGGTTCAACTCATTAGGCTGTTTAGGGACCATAACAGAATAAATAATTAATAAGAATGCTGAAAAGGGAAGACAGAAGATATTAAAAATGCAATAGGACATAATCTGGTCTTCATCATGGAGGACAATTTGCATCTCAGCTCTACCACTGCTTAGGTTACATACTCAGCAATATTTGTATAAATATTTATACAAATTTATTTATACAAATATGTCAGTTGAAAACAATAAGACAGCTTGTGTGGATATAGGTCAAAGTAATTACTTTTTTCCTCTCCCCTGAGCTTCCAGTTTGTCAACAAACTAAACCACCATCAACAAAAGCTGATTGCTTTTATGGTTCCATGTCCTCGAGGAAGCATTTTTTAAGGACACTGAAATGAAAAGAATGAAACTTTACTTATTCCCATTTGGTCTGAACATTTTCATTGTTTGTTTTGAGACCCATTCAAAATTTTATATCTACAATGAGTTTTTCCATGTTCCTAACCACATTGGCATTGCAAATGTTGTGGCAGTTACCCTTACTCCTCAACAATGGATATCTTTCAAAACTGAAGTTTCTGCAGCACATAGCCATTTTTTCTTTTTTTCGCAGGTCATAGGTACACTGCAGAGGGGGTTTAGCAGAATGGAAATGGTTTAGATGTTTAACTCCAGTGAATCATGGGATTGTCAGAGTTGGAAAGGACCTCTAGAGATCCTCCAGTCCAATTCCCCTGCTAAAGCAGGGTTGCCCAGAGCACATCACTCAGGACTGCATCCAGGCAGGGCTTGAAGGTCTCTGGAGAAGGGGACTCCACACTCTCCCTGGGCAGCCTCTTCCAGGGCTCTGACACCCTCACCCCAAAGAAGCTTCTCCTCAACTTTGAATGGAACATCCCATGTTCCAGCTTGTGCCCGTTGCCCCTCGTCCTGTCCCTGGGAACCACTGAGAAGAGTCTGGCTCCATCCTCCTTCAACCCACCCTTCAGATCCTTGGGAGCATGAAGAAGGTCTC
>VXBJ01005765.1:216210-268050 GCA_013400055.1 Nycticryphes semicollaris | reverse complement strand
ATAAGGTCTCAGCCTTCTCTTCTCTAGGCTCTCTGAGAGTCCCAGTTCTCTCAGCCTCTCAGCCTTTCCTCATCAGGGAGATGCTCCAGTTCCTTCTTGGTTGCCCTACGCTGGACTCTCTCCAGTAGTTCCCTGTCTCTCTTGTACTAGGGAGCCCAGCACTGGAGGCAGTATTCCAGCTGTGGCCTCGCCACTGCAGTGTAAAGGGGGAGAATGACCTCCCTCCACCTGTTGGCCACACTCTTCCATATGCAGCCCAGGATTCCATTGGTCCTCTTGGGGCGCGGGGGGGTAGGGGGTGGGGGTTGGCTCATGCAACATTTATTATCTACCAGGACCTCCAGATCCTTCTCCTCAGGAGTGTTTTCCAGCAGGTCCGCCCCTAAACTGTGTGGGTGTCTGGCATTCTTCCTCCCCAGGTGCAGGACCCAACACTTGCCCTTGTCGAACCTCATGAGGTTCTTCTCTGTCCAGTTCTTCAGCCTGTCCTGCCTGTGAAATAAATAAGGCTTAGGCTTCTTTGTAAATCTTAGCTATTGTGCCTGTACATTCAATTTGATGACTCACTGCTGCAATCTGTCTGCCCAGGATGGAATGTGGCAGCCATTCTGCGCTAACAACTCAACACAGTGGTTTATTTTTCTGAAGAGGAGATGTGAGGAGTAATGTGTCCAATTGAAACTGCAAGGTGAGTCACAAAGGTGATGACAAGGATTAACTTCCCGCAGCCTGGTCTCATGACTGCAGGAACGTTTTAGCGAGTCTTGCAGGAGACAACTTCACACAGAGCTGGAAGGCGTCTGGGTAAGTGTCCATCAAGAATGCCCTCTGAGAAAAGCTAGCAGCGGGGGCTTTTTCTCCCTGACTATAAAGATGAGACTTTAAAGGCTTCTGTCTGCGGCTGTGAATATTTTGAAATGACTGGCCAGGATTGAGAGCTATCATCGATGACTCCGAAAGCAGGCTGGTGTTCATTTAAACGCTATTTGTTTCGTGTTCCTTTCTGCTCCTCCAAAGTGCAAAGGAGGAGTTCATTACTTAAATACTTGTGGTCTTTCAACAGGAGTGTGATACCCAACTCCTTTTGGGTGCCTTGAGAAATGTCCCTTTACAGTCCTGCTGAAACTCGCTGTGCAAATTGAAAGCAATTCGTCTCATTTCATAGCCCGAACTCTCATGTAGCAGAGCTACCCCTGCACCAGTAACCAGCTCCAGAAGCACCAGTCCTTACCATGTGCTTTAAGATAACGTCTGCTGACAAAGGGAACAACATCTCAGGGTCTCAGGCTGTTTGGGTAACAAATTAAACTTCTGCTTGTTTCCTCACATTGTAGCTGTGACCTGGACATTTTGCAGCTGCTACACCATTAACTACAAGTTCATAGTGTTGCCAATAAAAGATATGAAAGAAATGATTTTCAAGTGGTAGATTTGACTTCTCTTCTTGTTTGAGGTGCTCTGAAGTGGATTTCAATCATGTTCAGCCACAGCTGTGTCAAACGCAATTGCTCAAATGAAGCCTGGTGCCAACTGCCTACAACTGTTTTTGTGTCAGGAGCTCTGGGGAACATTTCTCAGAGCCCTGACCTGGTAAACTTTCCCTCTGGAGCTGCTCTCTTGATTTTTGCCAACACCTAAAAAGCCATTACCTTGAAGTGAGCATTCAGCAAAAAACTCAGTGACCAACAGCACCGTACAGTATGTATCATGGAAAGAGAGGCCTGAACAAACCAGCTACTGCTGGAAGATACTGATTTGGACAAAACTGAAAGTAACTGACCCCAGGGGTCAGCACTGGGTCCAGTCCTCTTCAGTATATCAATGACCAGGATGAAGAGATGGAATGTACCCTCAGCTTGCTTGCTGATGATACCAAACTGGGAGGGGTGGCTGACACACCAGAAGGCTGTGCCGCCATCCAGCGAGACCTGGACAGGCTGGAGAGTTGGGCTGAAAGGAACGTGATGAAGTTCAACCAGGGCAAGTGTAGGGTGCTGCCTGGGGAGGAATAACCCTCTGCACCAGGACAGGTTGGGGGTGACCTGCTGGAGAGCAGCTCTGAGGAAAAATACTTGAGAGTCCTTGTGGACAACAGGATGGCCAGCAATCTGCCCTTGTGACCAAGAAGGCCAGTGGCATCCTGGGGGGCATCAGGAAGGGTGTGACCAGCAGGCAGAGGTAGGTCATCCTGCCCCTCTGCTCTGCCCTGGAACACTGGGACTAGTTCTGGATGCCCTACCCAGTTCAAGAAGAACAGAGAACTGCTGGAGAGGGTACAGCAGAGGGCTACAAAGACGATGAGGGGCCTGGAGCATCTCTGTTATGAGGAAAGGCTGAGGGACTTGGGTCTTTTTAGTTTGGAGAAGACTGAGGAGGGATCTGAGCAACACTTACAAATACTTAATGAGTGGGTGCCAAGAAGAAGGGGTCAGTCTTTTTTCAGTGGTGCCCTGGGGCAGGAAAAGAGGGAACGGGCACAAACTTGACCATGAGAAGTTCCATTGCAACATGAGGAGGAACTTCTTCCCTGTGAAGGTGACAGAGCCCTGGCAGAGGCTGCCCAGAGAGGTGGTGGAGTCTCCATCTCTGGAGACATTCCAAACCCTCCTGGATGTGGGTTCCTGTGCAACCTGCTCTGGGTGGACCTGCTCTAGCAGGGGCTTGGACTGGATGATCCCTTCCAACCCCATATCATTCTGTGATTCTGTGAAAGTAACCCAAAATATGTTAAACTGTAAAAAAGACTGTGCCCCTCTCAGGGCTTAAATACAGATTTTGATAACAACCATAAAGGGCAATAATCCAGTTCTCTTAGATAAAAAAGGAACAGACATTTAATGTTCTCTCTGGCTTCTTTGGAAAAGCATTTAGGAGCTCTCAATTTATATGAAGAAATAGGATAAGCAATTAGCACTGAAGCCAAATTGCAACTTTCAGCATGAATAGTCCTTTACGCAAACAGACCTGCTGAACCCCCTGGTTTTATTCAAGTAATGAGGTGTTGCTCAGCATAATTGGGGATTGCCAGCATTGGACCCTGAAAGTATAATAACAGCTTTCATCATGTAGGATCTGAAAGCACAATGCAGGCTACAAATCATGTTCCATGCACTTTCTCCTTTCAAACTGAAATTAGACACCTTTTTGGCTATTCTAGGCCCAGTCCCCCATTTAGGGAATGTAATTTTTCTGTGGACCCAAGCAGCAACTGCTGTACTGGCAGTAGGTAATATCATAACACCAAGGAGGGTATGTTCAACGGTCTGTACCCTCCTCTCAGCTTACTCATATCTGCAGTGAAGGTTATCCTGCAAGCTCTTGCCATGGAGGCTCTCTCCTGCTGGCCTCTGACAGCCTGGAGCCTGTTTTGCAGAGCCAGCTGACAGCCTGAAAACTACAACTCTGATCACAATTGTTAAGGATGGCAGTAACATACTTTTTCATGGATGAAGTCTGTTTTTCTTTCCAATGTGATCCCACACCATGATGCTACCCTGATTTGTCATTTTGGACCTCCTTGGTTATCTTGATGACGAATAAACTGCAGGTGCTTTGAAGGGCCACCTGCTATGTCAGGTGGGATTGGTGTAAACATCTGAAGCACTTCCAAGTTTTATCCTTTTGTTAAATCTAATGTTACATACATGGCTGAATGTGCTATGGCACTGTGTGTGTTGAGAAGCAACAGACCTCAATGGCATATATAAGAAATGATGCACAAAGCCTGTGAGTTTATATACTCCTTTTTGGGCCAAATATTTGACTGAGGGGGATTATTGTGAGTTTTAACTTCTGCAGCTGTTTCTCTGTGTTCATAAAAATTCAAAGTTCATTCTCATGTTACACCAGGGTAAACCAGATGTACTTCACGTTTCAGGTACTGCCCGCTGAAAATGACTCTCAGTTCACAGCAGCAAAAGCATCGTGCAACCGGGATGAATTTGTCTTTCGCTGAGGCTCCTTGTCTCTCTGAGTAACTGGTCCAAAACTCCTCTGAACAGAAGATCTTCTAATGGCACCAATTCCTTCCAGTATTGCCAGTTTTTACAGTTTAATCATATATCTGCTGGAGCTAGATTTGTTTTAAGATGAAACGCATCAGTTGTCACACTCTGGTTTTGCTGGTCTGGAGGCAAAACCTGTTTGGGTTGGACACCTGTCCTGCCTCCTTCTTTCAGCAAAATAGTTGGGTGCTGGGGAGAGAGCTCTGTCCTTCCTCTGGGGAACTAAAAGGTGTTGTGAGATAGGAAAGGGGGACAGAGGAAAGGAACTAGTCTTACGGGTGATAAAATGTCTTTGTCCCTCTTTTTAACAACAGGTCCTTCTCCTGTGTGTTTCTCTCAGCAGCAAAGCCATGAGGGTCTGCAGGAAAACCAAGTCACTTAGCTGTAGAAGGATGGTGGCTGGGGGAGAACAGAAGCACAAAGGCAAAACACCGGCAAAAGCTGGAAGACACTTACCCAACTGTGAGCTTTGGGGATGGCTAGCAGTCTTGTATCATCAGACAGTGCCTCATGCCAAACCATAATCTTTCCTTTGTTCCAGTGAGAGTTTCTGTGAGCCTAGAAGTGCTGCTAACAGACTGTCAAACTAGAGTGGAAAGTAGGAGTGAAGTTTAAATGTCAAAGGGTAGGATACAGCTATTTTTAAGATGCCTGTTGTTTTCTGAGGCAAAGCAGCCACAGGACATCACTCAGAGGCTGTGAGAGGGCTCCGGTGCTGACCTGCCGCTGGGGCAAACCAGTGTAGGCCAAAAAGGTGGTTTGGTTTTGGTGTAGGCAAAACCGGTGTCAGCAGGGCCGGTGTGAACGAGTGGGTGGTTCTGAAGAAGCAGCTGGGTTAAATGACCGGTCTGCTTAATCCTTCCAGGCTTGGCCTTGGTGTTTCAGCGTGAATGATGGATAGGGCTCTTCTGTAGTCCCGGCTCTCTGCCACCTTTCTCCCCCCGAGGTGGTGCGGATGGTACGTTCCAGCGCACAGCTGACACAGGTGCAGGCAGGGCAGGGCGGGGCGGGGCGGGGCCCTTCCGGAAGGGGCGCGTGTCAGCACCCAGCCCCGCCCCGCCCCCACGTGACGACGAGGACGGAAAGATGGAGGCGTCGAGGGTGATGACGGTGTTGAGGAACGGCAGCAACTCCTGGGAGCGGGCTGAAGTATCATGCCGGTTGTAACTGCCTTCTGAAATGTGTTGGTGCCTTTTTTCTTTGGTCTTAGAACCCCCCAAAGCTTCCCCCAACAGCCTTAGTGCATGGCCAGGGTAGCTGCAGGTAGCACCTGGTCTGTGCCTGTGCTTTCCTCTTGAAGCTGTGGAAGAGCACAGGGGAGAGCGTGGGGTTTTGAGAGACTGAGAACAAAAGAATATAATTCCTTTCCTAATACGCAGCGAACAGCAGGGATACTTATAGAAGTACCTTATGGAAGGTAAGAGAAGATACAGGGTTAAACCCTGTTGCAGTAGGCTGGTGAGGGTTGTGAATCCAAGTCTCCCATTTGCTTTGCAGACATACTGTTTCCTTGCAGTTCATTGAGGGACCTGCATAGAGGGGCTGGAGTGGGTCCAGAGAAGGGCAAGGGAGCTGGTGAGGGCTCTGGAGCACAAGTCTTGTGAGGAGAGGCTGAGGGAGCTGGGGTTATTCAGCCTGGAGAAAAGGAGGCTGAGGGGAGACCTACAACTCTCTGAAAGGAGGATGTAGCCAGGGCAGTCTGTCTCTTTTCCCAAGGAACAAGAGGAATTGGCCTCAGGCTGTGCCAGGGGAGGTTCAGGCTGGATATTAGGAAAAATGTTTGCATGGAAGGGGTTATGAAGCCTTGGAATGGGCTGCTCAGGGAAGTGGTTGAGGCACCATCCCTGGACGAATTTAAAAGCCAGGTTGACATAGTGCTTAGAGACATGGTTTAGTGATGGTTTTTATCAGTTAGGTTGATGGTTTGACTAGATGATCTGAAAGGTCTATTCCAACCCAGAAAACTTTGTGATTCTATGAGTTAATGGTGGTTTTGGCAGTGTTGGGTTGATGGTTGTATTCAGTGATCTGAAAGGTCCCTTCTGACCTCTTCTGTGATTATTACTGCACTGGAAGTCTGGTAACAGCTCGAGACTATACATTTCTTAAGCTGTTCCAACTCAGCTGACAGCAGTCTGTGGCTTCTACACTAATTATGTCAGCCCATCAGCGTAAGCAAGTAAAATTTCAGGTGGTCTATGTTAATTGCCAACTGAAGGTGTTGCTGTTTGGCTGTAATAGCGTTCATGAGGCCAACTTGCATGGGAGAGAAGAAGCTGTGTGTTGGGTTGGTTGCAGCCAGGATTTGGCGGGAGTTAAATAAATGCTCAAAGATTTTCAGCCCAATATTCCTGTTGAAAAGAAACAGAGTGACAGCACTGGATTTAATTGTATCTGGTGGATGACCTGTTGGGTGGTTGAAAGGAGGAGATGCAGAGGCCACGGCTGTATGTTCCACCTATGCAGAACTATAAGGTCCCTTCCAACTCTTAAGCATTCTATGATTCTGTATGATACAAAATTATCTTCTTATCACAATGTAATCATAAATTAATAGTTCCCACTAGTTTATACCTGTCTTTATATGTAATTCAGATACACTTGAAGATGTTTAGAGTCTGTGGAATAATTTCTAATAAGGAAAGCATAAAAATGACACAGTAACAGTGGCTGGGACAAGGCACTAAGCGGAATTGGTCTGAATTGATTTTTGAAGCAGACTAATTAGACTACTGTGTTTTTTTTCAGAATTAAACTTTGATTCCACGTGGCTTATTTTGTGATAAGAGTTTTTTGCTTGGTTTGAGGGTTTTTTGTTTTCCTAAGCTTTGTCTGTGGCTTAGCTTTTCAAGGTTGGCTGGTACAAAATAGATGACCTTAAGGTCCAGGCAGCAAAGCTATGTGGGGAAAGTGGCTTGTCCCTGATGCTGTAGGCTTTGTGGTACCAAAGTGCTCTGCTCAGTAATACGGGGTAAAGTTTTACTTAATTTATGGGAAACTTATAGGGACCATTACTTTGGAGGATATAGATATTATTGTAGGAATCATTCCCATTTTTACTCATGAACAAGCCACTTGGTCTTTTGATCTACTCTGTTCCTTCCTGACCTCCCCTTTCTTTTTTTTTTTTTTTTTTTTTTGACAGGGTAAACAAGTCCCAGCAGAATTGGTGAAACTACCTCTGGAGCGGTAAATTCAAGTACTGTAAAGGTAAGATCTCATTTATAAGTAGATGTGAATGGCTTTGTGAGTTTCTGCAGTGTGCAGTCAAGGGCTTTTGAGTGTATAGGAAAAAATGCCTTGTTTTGGCAGGAGGAAGTGTTGGTTAAATGCTTAGAAAAGGTCATGTGGACTCTTTCTTGGTTAGGGATAGGCTACTGACTCAGGCCAGACCTTGCAATGATGTATGGACGGAATTTTGTTCTAATGTGGAAGTGATCTTCTAACATGTGAGGAGGTTTTTCCGCATGTTTGGGGCTTTGATGTGTGTTTTTCAGATCTTCGGTTCTTCATGAGTTAGCCTGCAGGGATTTGTTTATAGGAAATGGAGATGCTTCCTAAGACCAGTCTTGGGTAAGGAGTATCATTTCGAGATCCCAGAAGTAGATGTCCAGTTGGTCATCCTTGTAAGACAGGGGTGATGGCAGAGTAGTTTGTGGTCATTGCCAGGATTTGAAAATCCCCTGTGGAACATTCACCAGGTCAGAAAGCAACTTCCTACAATATTTATTAAAGAAAAATAATAAAGGGTTGTAAGTGGTTCTCTATGTTTGTTTATGCAGTGAAATATTATGAAAAAGAAACAAGATACTGAGTTTTCTCCCTTGATCCTTTGCTTGCTGCTTGTGTTTTCCTAACACCCCCTTCCTCCTTGTTTTATCTCTTGATTTTGGTGAAAAATTGTTGAGATGCAAATGGTCACTAATTCTCTTTATTTGATTATACATGGAAATGATTAATAAAGAGTCTGGTTAGTCTTGTCCCTGTTTTACTCTTTGAGCTCTTGGGATGTCACCGTTGCTGTTCTTCAGAGTGGCTTCTTGTCTATGTCTGCATTTCTGAATGTGAGTTTACTTGTCTCCCTGTGCTTTTGCAGCAGTGGTTTTAGGGTAACGAGGAACTGTTGGTCTGGGAGCTGGTGTCACTACATAACCGTAAAATGATTTACCTCTCCAGTCTAATTAGAGTGACAAACCAGCATTCATGGAAGGAGCAGAATGCAGTGGTTATAGGTCTAGCTGAAGACCAATAAAGTGCTTGGGGAAGTGATTTAACAATGAAGTAATTTTATGATAGAGTGTTCTGGCATGACATTAATAAATAGCATGAGCTTGCCATACAGTAGTAGGAAAATCATTGATATGTAATGCTGTTACATATTACAAGGTTAAGGATATGTCAAAATACTGTTTTCTGGCAGGAAACCCAGAAAGATCTCCTGTAGTTCACTGTGTATGTAAAAAGATAATGTTCATAGCAGAAAACTGTATGAGGCAATAAACAGTTTTTCTAGGGCATTAAATGAGGAAGTGAAGTTATGAACTCTCTGCCTATGAATAGGACTCCTACTGGAGGAGAAGCACAGTCTTGAACATAATCAAAATACTTCTCTGTTTTCAAGCCTGTCTGAAAGTTCAGAGCTGCTGATGCCTTGGATTTTTTTATTGAAAATATTTAAGGTGGTATGTTTTTAGGGAAGAAACAGTTGAAGGCAAGTAGTTGAGGGAGAGAGAGGTGATGAAGTGAGTAGAAGACACACCATGACTGAACACATTTAGGGCTTGGTTCTTTTTTGCTGTCTCCCTGGAGTGCAAAACTTGCAACTCAGGTATCTGTATGCTCATAAAACTCTTGTCTCTCTTACAAAAAAGAATACGAATAGAATCGTTATGTGCTGTGTGTAGCCCTAATAAATTTGGGGATGTAAATTTTTACGTGCATACAATTTTCTCTAGAAAATTTCTCTGGTCTTAAACTGTAAATTCTTTCTTATTACATCTGCTTAAGTGTCTGTGTGCAGTTCTCTGTATGCAGTGAAGGTTGTCAGGCTGTGCTACCTTATACTTATTGATAGCAAATTAGTATTGTGGGCACATTTAATCTCATTACCCAGTTTATGGGTTATAATATCTGCCTGTATAGACCTAATGTAGATCCCATTTTACAGAAATGGCAGACACCTTCCTTTTGTTTCCTCTCAGACATAAGTGCTTTCCTGTCTTACCTTATACCAGGTGCTGTTTCCTTGTCCTGATGTCAGTGTGGCACTGGCCGCAATCCTTCGTTTTTTCTTCTCTCCTGATATTTGTGTGTTCACAAAAGTCTTTATTGCTGGCTTGCATTTGGCTTAGTTTCAAGAAGGAAGCCTGTAATGCTCTCCAGGCTTCTGCTTAAGGAATAGATCGATGTAAGGCCTGCCCTGGTTTTTCTTTTGCTTCTTGCCTTTGCTGACATGCTTTATATATAAAACTATGCCCTGTCTGGAGTTAAAGGTGTTTCAGCCTCTTTCAATTCCTGTCTCTTCGGTTTTTAGCTTCTTTATTTAGCCCAAGTGACTTCCAAGGTGTCAACAAAACGTCTATTTTTAAAAGTCTTTTTCTGATGTAACATTTATTTTCCCCACTTTGCCAACTATTTCTGCTCTGTTGCCTCCATCCTTTCCATGAATATGACACCTCTGTAATTTAATCTCCCAGTCAATGTCTTACGTCTTGAGGGTGCCAGTTACATTACATTTCTCCCTTAGCACATGTGCTTCTAATTCCCTGCTTTGTCACATACCAGCTCCAAGCATTGCTGCGGATCCTGTGTGTGGTTCAGTCCTTCCTTGCCTGCTGCACGGAGGGGGAAGGAGTAAGGAGCAGTCCATTCACCCTCCCTCTGTTACCAGTGTGGGATGCTTCCTGCTGAACTGGAGAGGGTCGTATCACAAATATGCCTTTGCTAGGGAAAACAGTCTTCCTGCTAGGAGTCTTTAATAATGGGATCATACATGCTGCAAAAATATATTTTTAGGTGCAAAAATATAGTCCTAAGTTGAAGGTTGTGTTCTTTCAATGCTGACTTCTGCCATTAAAGTATTATGTTCTACTGTTTGCACCAGTTGGCTCCTACAAAATTACTGGCTGCTTTTTATGGCTGTTGCTGTAAGCTGCTTTTTGCTAATGAGAAAGAGAGTACAAGAACCAAGGCTGCCTCTCCTGCCCGTGTTCTTTGTCCCATGTGTAGCAGAGCTGGCAAACCAGGTTCTTAAGGATTTGTTTCCCAGAGCTGGGATCACTGGTATGTAAGAGTGAGCTATGAGTGGTACGTAGTAAAGTCTGCAGCATGAGTTCATCCCTCTCAGTCGTGAAAATAATCTCTCCTTTTCTATCTGGCCGTGTGTTTTCAGGACTTTTGCAGGACAACCAGTCTCAAATAAATTTCGTAGAGTAGTAACAAATGCCACAGGTTGTCGGGTGGAGCAAACAGACTTTTATGGTTGCTGAAGCCTTGTTTGCCTAAGAAAACAAGCCTAAAATCAAATGCCTCCCGGTGTGGGAGGGGAGGACATATGAAAAATATTTGCATAACGAATCTACAGTCCCCTAATTGTGGCATTTTCAATGTCTCTCAAAACCATTTAAACGCTGCATCTGTAACCGCCAGCGCTGTGTCTGTGGCATACCGGCTGGTAACGCTGCTCCGGCTGACGTGGAGGTCTAGTTTCATTCGCACAGGAGGATTACCCATATTTGACAGCCTCAAGAATGAGCCTGACTCTAGAAGCCTCTCTTGACTTCTGAGCTTTAGGCGATGCCTCTGGAGAGCAGAGGCCAAATACATATCACAGGTCAGTTGGTGTGACTGCTCATGTCTTGAATTACAGCTTTCTTGAGGTCACCCCAGCCTCTGGGAACTAGAAATTGAGGAGAGTAATTCGGGGGTAGAGGACCTGACCACGAAGCCCACAAAACATTTTGGGTAGATACTAAAGAGCTGCTCAGTGTGTTCTTCGTGAGTAATAGCACGTTAATAATACATATTGCACATCAGTAGTGCACGTCTGTAGCTTACAGTACAGGTGAATATGGCAGCTACCCCAGTTTTCTTCAGCTACTAGGTCTTAAGGGTCTTCTGAGAAATGCTGTCTCATTAAAGCTGATGGCAGTGTTGGATGTACCTTATAGGATGTACGTGTTTTCTTACATAATTAGCATTCTCTCTCTTTGTCCTTCAGCCGTTGATTCCTTTCAACTTGGGAACTGCCTGTTGGGCTTGGGAGGATTCCCAGGTGTTACTTGTGTAAGAATACGGTTATGAGACAGCATATTAGGTTATGAGAATGGATCTTTTTTACTGCAGTAATAAATCTTAAGAGATAGCAAACAATGCTGATTTATATGCAACCAGATTAAAGTTTGGAAACAACATAATTGCTGGCATGCCTGTCTTTTTTGATCATGTACAGTGTTCGGTTTAGGTAATGACAGACTTATCTCTGTACTTGAAAGCCAACGCCACGTTGCATTTACAGCTTAATACAAATAAGCAGAATTCTTTCGTGCTTCAGTGAGTGAGTGTGTGTAATTGCTGGCAGATGTGAGTTTTAGGTTAGCATTCCCAAATTGCTCACCATTTACAGAGTTTTCCTGAAACCACGCAGCAGCACAAGCCTCTTGGTTTGACCACAGGAGGCTGAAGGCTGCGCTGCTGTGATATGAACGGACAGTGGAGGCAAGAGTTCTCCTCCCTAGAAAAGCCAATGCTGCAGTACCCCTAATGCCTCACAATGCTGGTGGTGAACCTAGGTTTTCCTTATGGAAAAATGCAGCCTTAGCAGTTTCTTCTGTGACTTGATGATCCAGAATGTTAGACTGGTTTACTCTTAGTGCCATGCTCGTGTACTTTTGGTAGTTCAGGATTACAGTAAAGTTTACAGCCTGTACTTCTGTTGTTCCACAAACCCTTTCCTTTTCTGTGATGTTGCATCTTCCATTAAAGTGTGACTCTTAAGAAAATCTCGTTATTTTCATCAACATTGCATAGGCAGAAGTCTGATTTATTGGCTTGAGTAAAGACATTTTTCCCCCACCATGTTCGTGATAGAAGAGAAACCTGAAGATATCTATGTATTTTTAAAAACCAGAGATTTGGGATAAGTGCTGTAGAAATGCCTCGTTTGAATTGAATAATATCAGATCTCTCTCAACGTTTTGGTAAAATTGGGTGTTAGTTCATGCGTGTCTAAAACTGCTCAAACATCTTTTCCTCATCCTTTGTTCCTCCTGAGCCTTCCAGTTCTTGATGGAAACACAACTCAGGGTGCCAGAGTGCTGACACTGAAAAGGAAGTTAGGTCTGTGGGCTTAAGGTAGCTTAACCCTTTTCTGAACTGCCCAAAGTGCCATAGAATTCCTGATATCCCTAGGAAAAAAAAATTATCACAAGTTCTTCAATACTCAAGACCCCAGTTTGAACCTGAACTCCAGGGAGCACAGGCAATACAGAAGCGAAACTGCATCGTGAGTCTAATTTGAAGGTTGAAGGTATTCTCATCAGCATGGGTTCCAATGGAGTCAGTATATAACCACTGCTGATTCGGTTCTAATAGAGCTGGTGGAAGTAGTCTCAAATAGGATGATTTCATAAGTGAAACAGTGTTCTGTGACCCCAAGCTGTAGGAGCTCTCCTGCTTAGCTTGCAGCTTTCTCAGATGTAGTCATGTCAAAGCTGGTTCCAGTCTCATTCCTTCAGAAACCTTCCCTGGGATACAGCTGGAGAGAAGCCATCACCATTTGAATTTTCAGAGCAATACCCTGAGCAAAATCGTGCTGTGGTCCTGTAGTACAAACGAGATTAGCTGGACTCAACGCACAGATTTTTAGAAGACGTGATAATGGAAATAAGTGTCAACTAAGGAAAGATCCCTATTTATTGATCTTGTATATAAATAAGCAAGCTGGAAGAGTAGTAATTGTACCTTCTGTTGGCTGCCAAAGCTGAGCCCCTCAATGTCAAGTCCAAATCTGAGACAAATTATTATGGATGAATTGCAAACTGTGGGAGATGTTTACATGCTTCTGAACGCAGCGGCACGCTCTGGTTTAGGCAGACACAATGTGAAATTTGCTGATATAAATTAAGTTCTTCCATGCTTGCTTTCATAAGGGCTGGTGTTGCACACAAAGCTTAATGTCTCACCAGCAGTTTTGGGGGGAAAAAAAAAACCGCAAACAACTGTGCTGCTTAGCTGCTGAGGGCAACCTTAGCTTTTTTTACAGTTGATAGCTGTTTCCCAGCTTTCTTACATCACCTCCATTGGTGCTGTAAGATTGATGTAGGAAATTTTGTGTAAATACACTCAATCAGGAAGCCATTGTGTGGCCATGAGCTCTTAAAGATGTTGGTTGCAATGTGGCAGAATTGGCAGGTCACCATGGAACAAACCTCCGTGATTTATAAGTTACAAATATGAAGTTTTTAGGAAAGTTGGAGAAGTACTTTACAGGTCACCTTTATTTTTCCTACAGTAGATGCCTTGCCTCGCAGGATTCCTTTATGTAACTATGTATTATTGCAGTGAATAAAGAAGTCACTGTACATTTAGCTGAGTAGAATATCTGATATAATTTTTTTTTTGGGGGGGGGGTTGCCTCCAAAGGGGCAAATGGAAGTAGCATCAAATAACATGTGAACATGATTAAAGTGATGGGGGGTGGAAAGCTGGCTGGAAATAAAGCATTTAATCAACTGACAGCACAGAGGGTTGGGATTTATTTCTATTGTAACAGTGTCTTTAAATCCCCCTGGAGACATGTTGGTATTGCCAATAAGTAGTAGACAAGGTACTTGCCTAGAAGAGCCTACTGTCTAACCAAAAAAGAGCAGGAGAACAGAGAATGAGGTATTTACCCTTTACAAATAGGAAGCTGAGGCCTGGAAGAAGTAGAGGAATTAGCCAAAGTTAAACAAAGTTTGTAGTTGGAGAGAGAGAGCTGGAAGCAGATCTTCTGCATCTCAGCAAGACTTCGGGTAAACTGGATGTTTATAGGGAGAGCACAGTAATTCATCCTGTGCACTTGCAGGTTTTTCTTTCAGTCCCCCCACTACCTTATTTGGTTTCTGAGTTCCTCTAAATCATTTTTGGAACTGGCAGTCAGTAGGAATGGGGTAGGGAGCCTGTCACTGTCGTCTTCAGGTTGTAAGAGAAACAGCCCCTTCTGAGTTTCTTCTTTGAGGATTGTTTTACATTCATAGGTGCAATGCGTGATGCTTCAGATCCCTGAGTGCAGTGAGCAGTGTAGTGTTAGACAGGAACCTCGTTGTAAGTAGTAATGCTGCCTCCTCCCTTGAAAAGAAACCAGCCCTGGACAAAAAAAAAGGAAGTATGTTAAGGTCTGGTGCTGCCTCAGTGTTTCTATGTAATCCTCACTTGTGTGTTTGGACCTTAAGAGTTCTTTAATATAGGTATGTGCTAATGTATAACCATACAAATGTTGGAAGGTTGTGATTCATTAGCTGATAGAGAAGTGAACCAGTGTTGCAACACTGAAATTTGTGGATTCCATCAGAATAGGAGACGAATGCAAAATACGTGCTGCAGGAGCACATGGGGAGAGCTGAGACAGGGAGAATAGAGGGCTGGGATGATGATAGCCAGCTCCTCAGCAGTGTATCTGACCATCTGTTCAGAACATCGTTTCTTTCCTATTGAGATTCCAGGTACTAATTATCAAGTAGATCTCATTTCCGATACACTGAAAATTCTGTATTAATAATTTGCTTTTACATGGAAGCTAATTCTCACAAAAAAAGCATCCCCATTTGACCAGCTCTACAGTTGATTGAAATACAAACTAAAAAATGTCCATGTTAAAACTCATGGAAACTTGAACCTATTTAGATCCTTTGAAAACTTGTGGCTTCTACTTCATATCATGTAAGTAAGATCATTTTTTTTTTTTTAAGTAATGACTTCTCTGTCTGATGGCTAATGCAAATAGCTGTGTTGTAGTTTTGGCCAAGTTTGTCAAAGACCCCAGACTTACAAACACAGTCTGCAATTTAAACGTATGGAAGAAGGTTCAAATACTTCTGTACAGTATTCCTAGAAAAACAGACCTAGCAAAGCCAGTATGAAATTTTAGTCCTAAATATATTATAAGTGCTGCTGGTAGTGCTGCCTGTAATTAAGCTTGCCTCACATTTCCCATTATAAGACCCTGTTTTCAGTGGCATATAACTTTGCCAAATTTTAACTGTTTGGGCTGAAACTTTCCATGCTGAATGTCTGCCTCAGATGAATTGTTTGGAAAGCTTCAACAAAAAATGGTTTCACCATTTCTGGGAATGAAATTAAGAGCAAAATATTTTCTTTTGCCCATGCAAACTTAATTCTGGCATTTCCTAAGTTTTGAGTGCTTGGGTCTGTAGCCTTGATGTTTTTGTATATATATGTTTACATTTCCTTCAGAAAAGGAAAGTTTATAAAATAATGCCTACGTGGATATATTTGCATAGCTAGAGAACTTTTAACTCAACATGAAGACTGTAAATAATGTGCTTAGGTTGGAAACAATCTAATTACATTGATTTATTGTTTACCCTTGGGCAAATTGCTCGAGGCCTAATTTCAACAGGCCCATCTTTCATAAGGGACTGGACTATGGGTTAGTTTTAAGATTGGTCTCTTAATCTAACTTGTACTTCGGTTGTTAATACAAATTGTGGCTAATGTTTTCCTCCTCCCCAGCATGCTGCCAGCCTGAATTAAAGTTAACCGGGCATTTTGAGTCAAGTTGTTGGAATATATCCCTATATCAGCCAAATCTGTTTCAGTAGCGGGTTTGATCTTTAGTTTGATCTTTGTTAGAAGTGAGGTTGTCTTCTGCACTACCCTGTGTGTCTCCAGGTACTCAGACCATCCACAAACCTAATTTCAGTTGGATCTCTGATGATTTCTACTAGGCCAAGTTTGACTTGCTGTTGCCCAAGTCTCTTGCTCTTTCAGAGAAAGAAGTTAAAGGAATATCCCAAAGCATGAAATTAGAGAATGGGAAGGAAAGGGAAAAATGCAACAGGCACTCCAAATGCTTTAGAAAAAAGATTGGTTTTGCATATGAAGTGGAGAGAAGTGAGCTATCAGCCGTCATTACTGTGTTTACAGTAGAGCAGTTCTGTCCTGCTGGCTGCAAACTCCTTAAACAAGGAGGGATGAACTCTCTTGCTTTCAGAGAACAGGTTGGCTGCTGTTTCTGCTTATTGTGCTGGCCACAATGACTTCTTTCACTTGTGCTGTCCCCGCATTGAGCTCTTCCCTGGAGCTATGTGTTTCAGTCCAAGATGGGATGCGGGGTCTGAGGGAAGTGTTGCTGCTATCTATCCTGGAAGAAGGAGACGCTGTTGGGAAATACTGCCTGTACCAAAAGCTTCAGAAATTGCCATGCAATGCCAGAGTCCTCAAAAATTGCTGTCCCATATGCAATTTATTTGGATACGCAGCTAACGGTGATGGAAGACTCGGGGTAATTCATGTTTCCTGGCTTTTACCATAGATGCTTATTATTTGTTTGTCATTGTTTGCTTACCCAAAATATTTCAGAGGGTTGTGTCTTCCACCAAAGCAAAGTTTGTAGTTGAGGTTTGGTTGGATTCCTTCGTGTTTCAGATCAAGAGTTTTGCTGGCTTATGGTTGAGAAATGGCAAAAATCCCAGGAGTATTTTGTATCTTGGTTCCTAGGAACCACAGCAGACTTCTGGGACCATTTCCATGAGCCTGGACTACAGAAGAAGAGTCTTTGGAGTTCTTACAGGTTAGGGAGGGATACAAAGGGTGAAGATAGAGACACAGAAATAAAAAGTCTTGTTCAATGCTCTGTTGACTGGTCATAGCAGGGATGGGACCCTCCCTACCATCCGGCTTGTGGTGTGGACTGGAGACCTACCTGGCACACAGAGGGGGTTTACAGAGAGCTGTTCAACTTGTTGAACGAGTTGGAACAAACCCACAATCAGTTAGTTTTGCTAACAACAGAGGAAAACAAAGAAATAGCTTGGGGAATGCAGGTGTTTGTGTGTGTGGCTTCAACCTGTTCAGCAGAGGGATGCTTGGGCACTGGGTGCTGCTTCAGAAGCTCTGCAGAGCCTGACAGTGAATTTGTATCTTTGGGCTCCTGACAGGTCCAATGATCTAGTTGTGTGTGGACATAGTTATTTTAGTGGTACCCTCCAGGTAACCTCTAATTTTGTTGCATATTTGACTTGAATTACTGGATAGATTTTTTGTTTGTTTGCTTTTTATGGGAAAACGAGAGGCTTCTGCTTGAACTATTTGTGACATAATTGAGATTAATTTTTTTTTTTAAGAGGAGAGTTGTTGGGGAATCAGACAGGTGTGTAAATTATATCCTTGGTTGTGCTAACATTATTATTACCAGGGGTTTTTAGTTGCGCTGCCCAGGAAATTCTTTTGGGGAAAAAAAAAGGTGGTGCCAGCTTGATACATTTTTCTGTATTATTGGCAAGAGCTGTGACAAGAATTAAATCATTTTCTGTCTCTGTGCTGCAGGCCCAAGGCAAGGCTTTCTTCCTTTCACAGCTTCTTGTGTATTTAGCTCTAAGTAAAATTAAATAAGTACAGTTTGATCAAAAGAAAATGCATCTCTCTACCTTAACTCCCTCCTGAGGCCAATGATGACTCCCCTGAGACAGAATGGGTGCGTCCTCTGTCTTCTAATGGTGGCCATTTTCCACTAAATGAAAAGAAAAAGACTTTGCTCCAGCCTATCAAGGAAGGAATAACCAGAGGACCATAAACTGCATTCCCACTTCAAAGGGAGGTTGGATTAGACTCCCGTCTTGAATGCTCTCCTGTGGAAGGGCTCCATCCAGCAGCTAACAAGCTTGGCCCCGTTATGTCTCTGAACTCGGTCCCTCAAAGATGGGAGTGGTGGTATATACCGAAGGGGAAGTTGTTTGCATAGCATTTCTCTTGAAACGTTGTCTCCGTCTAGCTCTGTTCCTAAACCACGTGTGCATTCTTTCAAATTAAATTTCAATGGATGTGGTATTTTCCTTCGCTTCCTCTCCTGAAGGGGTGTTGACGTGCTATTAAACAGCTGCTTTGTTCTGCTCCAGAGGTGGGTGCCCTTTCGCAGCGGCTGAAATAACCCCAGTCAGCCTACAACCTGCGGGAGGCTGTTGGGATTGCTGGGGACCAACTTTACGGAGGAGCAGGATTTCTGTGTGGGGTGATCTGGGAAGGGACTCTGTTGCGTACGTGGGGTTACGCATCCAACAGCTTTTGTTTTCAGTTCAAAATACTGAAGCAATCCTATACCTCTACTTACTAAAAAACTGTTGGGCTGCATAAGAACCTTAAGAAATTAGGATTTCTTCAAGAATATTTATTGGAATGAGTACGAATGGAAAGTCAGCTTCATATTAATCGGATATACCAGTGTTTTGCATGCCTTGTAGTCCCTGCTTTCCTTTCCTAGCTGCTCAGTGGGCTTTTATTACACACTTTGTAGGATCAGTACAAGAATGATCTTCCTTTTTTTTTTTTTTTTTTTTTTTTTTTTTTTTGTGGAATACTGCCATAATGTAAAGGACATCAAGAATCTTGATGGGCTTCCAATTCATGTCCTGCTTCTGCAGTTGAATCTCTCTAGGAGTATCTTTGTTGATCCTGATTCCTTTTGGGAATCTTCTACTGATTTTATTAATAGGGGAGTTCACAATGTTGTATCAAGGCAATGATTTAACACTAAATAAAAAGTGTGCCTTTATTAAAATTTAAAGTAGTGTCATATTTTGAGTTCTGTAGTGTGTTTAAGTGCTGCTATGATTTTCTGTGAACATTATACCAAAGATTATACAAGAAAGAAGGCACTGCAGATGATAGGTTAAAGTTGGGCATCATGTGCTGATTTGCCCAGAGGACTCTCCTGCAGTGTGTGGAGAAGTCATTTCAACATTAATGTGTTTTCATTGGGGCACAATTAGTCAGCACTTTTGCTGCTTAATTCAGTCTATAATTTGTTAAATTGGTTTGGATTATGCTCCCAGAAGGGGGCAAAACCATAAAGAAAAAAGTATTGCAATCTGAAACAAAAATGAAAAAGATGAATAAATAAATAACTTTGTTCTGCTTATTTAAAGTAAGATACAGCAAAGTTCTCTCTGATGGGAAAACAACGAGTTGTGAACTTCAGGGTTTCTTCTAGTGTGAAGATGCTGACAATGATTTTGAAAGGTTGCAGTGATGAGATCTGGGCCACCTGCGTACAAGCCTTCGTGACTTTCCAAGGTCAGGATCTTTCTTTCCTGATGCCATCAGTTTCTCAAGAACTTGGACCAACTGGTCTCAGAAAACTGTTTCCTGAGCAGTCACGCTCTGCTGCATGAATCCCATGATTTAGAAACATTGCCATAATTCCCATGAGATTGACATTTGCTTGGCGGCTGCGGTTGATGTTGTGATGTAGACCAAACACATGAAAACATTTATATTATCTGCCAAGTGGTTCACTGTGTTTAATAACATCTGCAAAGTGCTTTGGGATCTTCATGATGGAGGAGTTCTGTGGGATACACTAGCTGGCTGGCCATGTTTGTGGTGCCCAGCTTGCATAGGGTCACCTCTTTATTTCTGATGCTACTCCAGACTCTGAGATTGCTTGCATGGGATTATGTCAGTGATGGGCTTGGTACAAAAAGTCTGCAAAGACTGTGATGTCTGTAGGGAGGTTTTCTCTAGGCAGGGGATTTTTTCCCCTTCAGTAAAGCTGTTAATTAATCCCTGGATTAGTCTGTCACTTCGTTTTCGAAAAGACTGACTGAAAGTCCTTTTAATAAAGTATTGAACTCCACCTTGGGACCTGTAAAATTAACTGCGTTTTCTACAACCTTGATTAAATTGCTTCAGCTCTTTGTGTTCCCTTCTTTTCCATATGCATTAAAGACCCTTAAGACCTTCAGAACAAAATTTCTATCATTCTGTGTTTATGTAGTGCCAAGTGTTGTGGAGTCCTGGCTGAAGTCATGGAGCTGCTGGGAGGGCTGGAGCCCCTCTCCTGTGCGGACAGGCTGAGAGAGTTGGGGGAGTCAGCCTGGAGAAGAGAAAGCTCCAGGGAGATCTTCCAGCCCTTAAAGGGGCTCCAGGAAAGCTGGAGAGGGACTCTTGATGAGGGAGATTGAGATGAGAGCTCAGGAGGAAATTCTTTGCTTTGAGGGTGGTGAGGCCCTGGCCCAGGTTGGCCAGAGCAGCTGTGGTTGCCCCATCCCTGGAGGTGTTCAAGGCCAGGTTGGAGGGGGCTTGGAGCAACCTGGTTTGGTGGGAGGTGTCCCTGCCTAGGGCAGGGGGTGTAGCACTGGATGATCTTTAAGGTCCCTTCCAACCCAAACCATTCTGTGATACTATGATAAGCTATATTCTCTGGAACTGTTTGAGTGATATACTTCAATATTCAACCTCCAGCACGTGCTTCCTGCTCTAGACTCTGGACTCTTCATCTGGGTGGTGTAAGAAACACTGTGTGCTTGTAGATAATTTCTGTGCCTTGCAGAACTTACGCATCAATTTTAGACCCTTTTGCCCCTTGTAATATAAAAACATAGATAGTAATTACAATGTGTAAGGATAGTAATAGTAAATTTAGTTATTTTGAGCCCAAGGGTAGAACTTAGTCCAGTAAGCAAGGGGAAGGGGCTTTGAGACTTGAATCAACTAGAACAGTAAAACTGCATATTTTTTTTTTTTAATAGCTGTTATACAATATCTGGCCACTTGTGCCGTAGCCAGAAATATAACCTTTGTGCGTATCTCACTTGTGGTGTGAAACTTCGGAGATCTTCCATCTTTCTGGATGTGCTGATTGGGTGGGGTGGCTTCAGGATATGCTAGTATACATCAGAAGGTGCTCATATGAAACAAGCTTTCCATTCAATCACAGAATCACAGAATGATACGGGGTTGGAGAGAACCTCTGGAGGTCTAGTCCAACCCCCCTGCCAAAGCAGATCCTCCCAGAGAAGGTTCCTCAGCAATGTGTCCAGGAGGGTTTTTAATGTCTCCAGAGACACACACTCCACCACCTCTCTGGGAAGCCTGTGCCAGGGCTCTGCCACCCTCAAAGTGAAGAAGTTCCTCAGATATATGGAGAAATATCTAATTTGGGGAATGGCAACACTGTTTTGAAATCTTGCATTCTGGCTCTAATCTACTTTAAGAAATGGAGGTGTCCCATCAAAGTGAATGCAAATTACACACACGGGTCTGACAATGGAAACTTGTTCTAAAGTTTTCTTGGAGCATCTACTGAGCACAGTCTTTTTTTTCCCTAAGTGGGAAATACTGTTTCATTTAATATTTCTTGTGTTGTATGCAAAACTGTGTTTATAACATCATAATTTCATTCTTAAATTCTCAAAAAAGTGTAAGACAGGTGAATGGTAGCTTTCAGGATCACTTTTTTTTTCTTGACTGAAAGCTTCTGAAACGTATTTTGTTGCAAATTCTGGGGCTTGATTTTTCAGCTTTTTCATGGCTTGTAATTTTGTGGGTGTAAATAAATTGCACCTGCAATTATTAGATCGCTGAGGAATGGATTACACCTAGAAGTCAGGTACTGTAGATGAAAATTTAGATGAAAATTTGTCTAAAACCTTGGTTACCGTGCCTGCATTCAGTAGCTGGAGAGAAGCCCTCCTCCTCCTCACTGAGCAGCAGCTCTTTGTAGGAAACCACAAGTGTCAGAACATACCTTTGATCCTTAACTTCTTTTGCAAGTGAGAAGGAAAGCTTTGAGTGTGAAATACATTGCTTGAAGAAAAGCACAAAATTCTTTGCAATACTTAACAATTTGTTGTGGGAGAAAAAGTGAGACCAGAGATTGTTGCAATAACTCTTGATTGCACTAATTTAATTTTTCTCAGTCTTGGACTTACTGTTCCCAGTACCATTCTGTGAAAAGCTGCTTCTGGTACCCTGTCCCAGTTTCTTGGATCCCAGTTCAGAGCATGTTACAAGGTCTTGCTCTGATGCATCAATTTACTTTACTCCCAAGAGCTGCTTTATTGGGTTTTTCTTAACTCCATAAAGCTGGGGCTTGACTTACAGGATGCTGGTTTTACAGTTTTAGAGCTTGTGCAACATAAAAAAATGTCATTTTTACCACAGTGAGGACTCACTGTACATGAGCTGCAATGACTCTTGTAGGACATCTGCAAGGTTCCTTCTGAAAGGAAACACTCTGGGCTCATACCTGGGAAGGAATTAAAGCAAACATTTAGGCCTTGCTGGGATCTTTTACGCTGTAAGAAAAACTTTCAGCTTTGCTGAGAGCACTCTTGTTCGGCTCGATATCTTCCTACCTTCTTCTTGCAGAAAAAGCAAGCAAGAGGTTGTAATTGTGAGCTGGAAGGCCAGGCTGTGATCTTCAGCTAAAAGCTGATCATCCAAAATGCTTGTGTACAGAACTTGCAATGCTGCCTGCCTGCTCTTGGCAGAAATAAGAGGTGAAAAACTTGTTTTGGAAAGTGTTAAATTATTTTCTAGCTCAACAATTTCAGTAGAAATCTGGGTGTGTAGTCCTGAATCAAGAATGCTATAGAAGGTGGTCTAATAAAAGGTGCTTACCCCACCCTACAAACTTTGCTTCTGCCATTCCCTAAAAAGCTTCAGCAGCACCGCTATTAGAACGCATCAGGCTGAACTAATTACTTTAATTGTCAGATGGGTGCAAAATGCCTCCCTGGAGACCACTGGGTTGCAGTGGTTGGTGAAACTTGGCTTCTGAAAAAGCAGAAGTAGTACCTGGAGTTGATGGATTGAAGGCACAATCATCTTGACAGGCTTCTGGGGCTGTTAACATGAGGAATGGGCTTACCTTCTTTTTTAATCACAGATTTTAAAAAAAGATTCCTAGAAATACATTGCGTTGGTTTATGTTGTTGACATAAGGCGATTTTGTCCATTGTAAAGAAGCTTAAACTGTCAAACTGATGTTGAATTTTAGATTTAGAAAAGGATACTTCTTTTTGTTTTAAAAAGAAAAATAATGCAGGATAATAGTGCTATAAAAATGCAAAAACTAAAAAAGAGCAATCGCATAGGAGTAAGAAATCTCTGCTCAACTTGAGATGTCACATCCTTAAGGCAGACATTTAGCGTGATGCAATAGAAAAGGTCCTTGCTTTCGTGTTTACTTACAGTTGATGTTTCTTGAAACTGCTCCCATTATTTCGCTAAAAGCCAAGAGGCAGCTTACATGGCCCATGGAGTGTTTTCAACCTCAGTAACTCACCTTGCCCACCACACAGGAGGGTGTCCCAGGCTGAGCCATCCCCGGCTCTGCAGAGCACCCTGGAGGTTGGTGATCTCTCTGGTAGGAGGCTGGTGGAGCAGGATGGACTTCCCAAGCAGATGGCTGTTTCCCGGCTCCTTACAGGTTTGGCTTCTCTCCTGAGGGAAATCCCTTGCATCCCAGTGCAATCCAAGCCACTGCATAACTGTCTTTGCACTTGCAAAACTTTTTTAATGTTTACATCTTCTTTATGATTCTTAGTACCTTGCTCTTGTCATTTTGAGGAAAAACTGCAGTGTAAATAGAGCCCTCTTTTAGGAATCAGCTATTTGTCTTAATGAAACTGATTTTAACATGCATCAGACAAATAGTTCTGCTTTTACCAATGCGATTCTGCTGTACTTACACATTCTGCATGCTACTTGACTCTCCAAAGTGAAAACAAAATTGGTAATTTGGTTTATCCCATAAGTACTTGAAGACTAATACAATGTCTTTTTTTTTCTCAATACTTCATTTTTTCTGGCTTTTTTTTTTTGACATTCTTTTTCTGACATGTCTGTTGGTTTGTTCTGTTATGTAGTTTTGCAGACTTAGATTTTTGAGGAGGAATTTTCAAAATAGGATATATTGTCTGGGCTGAGATCTATCTGACGCTGAACACAGTACGCATCTCTCACGCTACCTTTTTCTTTATATCTACATTTTTTCTGCACTTTGGTATTGCTGCTTGATGTTCAGATTCTTTGATTATAATTCCAGTCTTTGTCTGTATATTTGGTATCAGTTGTGAAGTATTCACAATCTCTAATTTATGCAACTGGATATTTTTAACTTAGGGTAAAAATGGCCTTTTTCCATATTGAGTAGAATTCTTTCTCCCTCCATTCCCCCCTCCCCCAGTCCAATTCTAAAAATTTGTGTCTCCACTTTGCACAGCAATACTCCTCTCTCCCTTTGCAGCTCTCTTTGGCTTAGTGTTAGCTGTGTGTTTAAGAGCAATGCTACCTATTCCATGATTTGAGTTATTCAAGAAAATACTGGATAAACTGTAGCTAGGACAGAACCAGGCAGAGCCTGGCTCAGTGTGGGAAACAGTGGTACCAACTTGGTCAGTTGGATTTTTCCAGCCAGCTTTGCATGTACATCAGATGAAGAAATGTCCTGGAAGGCAGTATCAAAACATTATTACATCGAGATACTCCCGCTCCTGTCCTTGTCACCCTGATTACTGCTTTTGATAATTTAGGGCATGAACTGCATGTGCTGTTTTTCCCCAGCCTATGCAACCTGTCTGTCTGCTGTTGAAGGAAATAGACTGCTTGGCCGCGATTTGCTCTCAAGAAACCCCTGTTGGCTATCAGTCATCTCTGTCTCTTGCTTAAAATGTTTGTGTAATGATTTCCTCCAGTATTTTTCCAAGAACTGAAGTTAAGTGAAAGGGCAATTGCAACAGAGGCTGAAACATTGGGATACTGGGTACCCTGTGAGGAGATGCATCTGGGGCAGTTCAGCTCTAACATTAGATCCATTTGCTCTAACTTCCCAGTGGTAACATCAAGTTGTACCTCTTTTGCTGGGTTGTTTGAGCCTGCCATTGCTACTTTCTCAAACGCATCACTTGAGTTTTGTGGGTAACGCATCTAATTACCTAAAACCTGTTCCAGGCAAAAAAGTCTCCAGCAAAATGCTGGGTCTAATAAGAGGCTTTTAGTGTTTAATGTAAAGTGTACAAAATGGACTGTAGTTTTATCCAGTGCAGCTTTTAGCCTTTTGTCCCATGTATTGTTATTGCTTTGGGTTTGAAAACAAACAAGCAAACAAATCATTAAAAATTATTTTGTAGAATTAAATATAAAATAGCCTTTCTTTCCAGGCTTGAGCGGTTCCTGAAACCAGTCAGTGCCATGTTTCTCTTCAGTGGTTGAAATATGTCAGGCAGGTGTTTCAAAAGTCCTTATGCTGCAGGGAAATATACTCTGATGTAATCTGCCTAATTTGACTCTTTGAATTACTTTCAAGAACACTTGCTGTTTGTAATGGAAATAGCTCACCAACCACTTCAGAGAGGACTTTGTAATGTGAGCTGGTAAAACTCTGCAGGTGTAGTGGTTTTTTTTATTTTATTTAACATCTTAGGTTTGTTTACTTTAATGTGTTACTGAAAAAGTGACATAAAAGTGGTTTAACAAGTCATTTTTCATTTGAAAAATGTTTTCTTATTAACAAAGTTAACATCCAGGATTCTGCAATAGAACTACCGACTCCAGGAAACCACATTTTGCCCGGGAGAGTATGTTTCCTGAAGCTGAAATTCCCCAAAGACTTTTGTTTGGGATCGTACATACCTAAGGCACTTTGGCATAAGCATCAATTAAAAAATGGGAAATGGTGTTTTCCTTGCTAATTCTTGGCTACTGAATGGAGGTTATTGAAAGCCCTCAGTTTTACTGAANCACGTTATGAATTAAACTGGGTTTGACTCAGGAAAAAGATCCTGCAATGTCAGAGTTCAACATCTGAACTACGGAGTTAAGCAGTTGTACTCGGTCAAAGGTGGTACTTTTTGAGCAAACTGTCATTTAGAGACGTAGAAAACCATCTGTGATGCGAACGTGAAGATGATGCCATTGTAGCAAACCCATTTGAGCTGGAAAAAAACAAATGAAAACTCATAATGACCAGCCAGTGCAGCCGTTGGTTTCCAGGTACCGTTTCATCGTGCCAGTGATAATTTATTCCCAGTTTGATTAGTGCATTAGTTAACTTCATTGGCATGTACAGTGTTGAGGCTCTATTTCAGTAGAGATAATAAAAAATAAACAAAATAGTGTGCCCTTTGAAGGAGATGGTGATTTATATGATATTTAGTTGTGGGACTATGTAGGGATAGCAGATTTCAGGAGATTTAAATGGGCCCTTACTGTATTTAATCACTTGTTGCTTCAAGTCACTGAGAGTTCAACTACCCAAATCCTAATGCAGTCTTTCAAACGGCGGCGCCTTTGCTGCTGCCGATGTTCAGAGCCCTTCTCACTGGTTTTGTGTCAGGCTCAGGAGTCGGTTTTAAACATCCATAAGGTGCTTATTTCCAAACTAAAAGCACAGCTCTCATTTTTCAGTCACGGCTACCATTTGTCCTTGCCAAATCTGGAGTTTTAAATCAAGGCTGTTTTTGAATTATGCAAGGACCCAAAAAAAAAATAAATCTGAAAAATAAAGTTGACAGCTGTGAGGGTTTTTTTTTCCACATTCGTCTACTTCAGAAACAGCTGAATGGATTTTATAAGACTTTCCAAAAATATCCCCCCTCTACGCTAAGGGCAGAGTTAGTTAAACAGCAGAAAAACTTAGCAAACCTACTACAACTCACTTCTGTTTTGACAGCTCTTGTCTCTTTCCCCCTTCACTGATTGAGGTAATTTATGCAAGGGTGATTGGTTTGTCCTGGGAGTTCAGGGCTGGTTGCTCTTCAGGTGAGTATCTGTGATCACAATAAAAGTTAGTTCCAATTCATTATTTTTCTAGTGCAAAGGAGTTGGTGTTAGAGGTCAAACCAGTGATTGGTTACTGCTTGTGAACATTTCCGAGTTGAAGTTAAAACTTGAGGAGCGACCCGCTGACTGAAACCCACCTGACCAAAATACAAAGTGAATGGTGGCGGGTGAAGAAAAGACTTGGTACAAGAGTTAATTTCATTTTGTGAAGAAAAGAAAAGAATACTTTGCAAACATGATGTATAGGGAAGGAAGAATAGCTGTTATTTCCTGAAGAATAGTTCTGCCAGCTCTGAGTGTGCCCAAAGGTGAGGTATTTCTGCCCATTAGTAAATATGATAGAGTTTACAAACAGGTCGCAGTGAGAGTTCACCCTTGCTTTGTATTTCAGTGACACTGAGTGGTGTGTGACAGCTATTTTCCTTTGCCTGCTGTCCCTGTGAATGGTGTGTGTGCACCTCAGCTTTACCAGGGTAGTTCTAATTAGGCAGCATCAAGAATTAACAGCAAAGTGTCTCCATTGCACTCCCTTTGAGCTGTAATGATTTTATGCTCTATAATATGATCCCATAAGTGGGAAGCCATCATGAATTAGCTGGTGGTTGTTCCTGCAAGTGTGCATTTTATTACAATAGACACATCTGGGGAGCACCTCCTGCTCTGCAGTGTGCATCGAAAAGGACCTGCATTCCAAACCATAGCTGATTTTGACTTGTAAATCTGTTTTTATGAGGTGTATGTGTGTGCCTGCCCCAGGAGAGTGAATGCCGTTTCCAAATGGGCATTTGGATACCATATGCTTAGAAAATGCTGGTTATTGCTCAGTAAAAGTGAAGTTCCTCCTCTTGTGAATGCTGTAGACATTCTTAGTGGAAGGGTTTATCTCTCTAACATTGAGAAATGATGAGCGATAGATGAGAAGCGTGAATTGTTATCTGCGATCCGGTCTGAAATTTAAGCTGTTCGATAGGTCTTGAAACTGAGGTTTGTGGCCATCTGAAGGATTATCTTTCGGTGTATTCAATGAGAATATTCCTTCGTGATGTCAGTTTGGCCTCGTATTGGTTTGGTGACTGCTTGGCAGCCTTACCATTTAATTTATAAATTGAATCAAATAGCTTCATTTGTAAAACAGAGTAAATCTGGCTTCAGTTTAGATTCAGCTTGATCAGGGACTGTGGCATTTCAAAGCGCAAGTCAAAGCGTGGTTCCTTGAGTCACCATCCCTGGAGGTATTTAAGAAATGTGTAGATGTGACACTTCAGGGCATGCTCTAGTGGCAGGGACTGTAAGGTTTTTTTCTGTGTGCATGGTTGGACAAGGTGATCTCAGAGGTCCTTTCCAACCATGAAAATTCAGTGATTTCTGGGATCTCCAAACCCCCAGTCTTCCATTCCTTAATGTCACTGCTGATAAAGCAAGAAATTCAATCCAAATCTTAACTTTCATTAGGACAGATGGTATCTCATTCTTTCATTTGCTAGGGAAAATACGACAGGAGAGCAGCAACAGGGTCTAAAAAGCAAAAAGCAAGGAAAACCAATCCCGAATACCCTCTGAGTGCTCGGGGCTGGCAGTAGCGTAGTGGGTGCACAGATTGAATAATTTATTGTTGTTACCAGACCTGATGTGTGAGTGCAGGAAATTCAAGTGGGTTTTGTGTAACAGCTCTAATGTTTTTGTGTTTTCACAACAGTGCAAAACACTGTTGCATAAAGAAACAATAAACCACATGGGAAAACAGAAAACATCTATTTAGGCAAGAGGCAAGGAAGAATCCTTGAAATGAGGAAATAGGCAGCTCCAGGGGTTGCTTGTTTCACCTGAATGGAGGATCTCCTCTCCAGGTCCACCTTGGTGGCCACTTCAAGTACAGGAGGAATGAATTCTTGCCGTACAGGCTGTGTGTGTAGCATGGTACAGAGTGCTGGGGAGTCTTCTGGGTATTGACGTATACACTGAGAATTCCCATACGATCACTGAACATGGGGGTGAAACATAGAATTTAACCTTACAAAGGAAAAAACCAAAATTTTGAGCATTATTAAAATTTTCTCTGGGTAATGACCAAAAGCCAAATGGGATTGTGTCTTTTGAGTATTTTTGGCCAAATTTCTAGACACTAAACCATCTAAGACTTTGATAATTTTTTAAATTGTCTTTTCATTGCTTTGTGATTTATCACCATGTTGCCGTGTTGACTGATTCCTTTCTCTGATTGTCAAGATACCATTTTCTGAGCAGCGAGATGATTTCTGGTGACACCAGGGAAATTGTTGTTTTGCCATAGAGTTGAAGGTTTGTTTGTTCAGTTAATTCAAATAAAAGGGAGATGATTCCACCCCTTTGCTCTGCTCTGGGGAATGATTCCACCCCTTTGCTCTGCTCTGGGGAGACCCTACCCTGGAGTACTGTATACAGCTTTGGAGTCCTCAGCACTGGAAGGACATGGACCTGTTGGAACAGGTCCAGAGGAGGCCACGAAGATGCTGGGAGGGCTGGAGCCCCTCTGCTGTGAGGACAGGCTGAGAGAGTTGGGGGAGGGTTCAGCCTGGAGAAGAGGAGAGAGCTGAGATCTGAGGAAGGAATTCTTTGCTGTGAGTGAAGGAGGTGAGACTCTGGCCCAGGCTGCCCAGAGAAGCTGTGGCTGCCCAATCCCTGGAGGGGTTCAAGGCCAGGTTGGAGGGCCTTTTGAGCAACCTGGTCTGGTGGGAGGGAGGTGTCCCTGTCCGTGGCAGGGTATTGGAACTGCATGTTCTTTAAGGTCCCTTCCAAGCCAAACCATAAGATTTCATAGGAGGCAGCTTTCTGTTTCTCTGGCTCCATGAGGTGACCTTCTTGGACATGTCTGCCTTCCTGGTAGGTTTATCCAGAACGCTGCTCTAGTTGTGCAGGCTGAGATGCCATACACTGGTGGCCCTGTATTTGATATAAATCGCATGCCTGCGTACACCTGTTTTGCTGAAAATAACTTTTTATCCCTTGAAGATGCTTGAGAACTAAAGCCAAGAAGCATCTTTGGGTTCAGCAAAGTACGGACAAGTACAGAAAATGCAGTTTTTGTTTTGGGAAACTTATGGCTGTAAAGGCAATTTTTTTTGTGTTTTGAAATCTGATGTTAATTAAGTACTTCTGGTTGCTGTTGCTGGGTGAGTTACTCTTTCTTTTAGTTCCCCATCTGCAAAATGGGATAAATATTTTCCTACCACATAGAAAAATCATGTTAAAAATGTACAAAGTCCAGATACCAAGGTAGTGGAGACCATATAAATATATAAGATAAACACACACCAGAATTGGAAAATGCGTTTTATTTCTAGCAATACTCTTTCTGTCCTTTTTAACAGACTTGGTAATTTGGAATATTTCTGTGTTGAGAAAGCCATCAAGGCAGATTAATAACACTGTAGATGTTTTATTTTTGTACATGGGCAAGATAATATCATTAATATCTGTCTTCCTTTGGCTGGCTTCATGTGGATTTTGCACAGAGCACTACATTAAAAAGAGATTACCCTGCTATGACCCACTGCGTTTCCCTTTCCACCCAAAAAAATATGGGAGAGTGCCAGTATGCTTTAGTTCAAATATAAACGGATGTGCTTCACCAATGCTCTGGTATGCTTTGTAGTTTTTAAAATAAAATTAGAATTGAATGTAAAATGTCTGCTTTGCTGTGGCATTGGGGCTGTGATGGCCCCGATGGAGGAGAAGCGTCGGGGCTTGGTCTCCCTGCTCAGATGGCTTGCGCTTCCCTGTGGGTTTGCAGCCCTTGCCGAATGGGGTTTAGTTCCTACACCACGTTCTTAGAAAATAAGACTGTGATCTTAAGCCAGGGGCAAACCATGGCAGCCGTCCCGTGGAGGATTTCTAGGGGCTTTGGATCAGGTCCTCTCTGTAAAGAGGTCAGGGTGGCTTTTTTTTTTTTTTTTTTTTTTTGAGGTTTCTACAGTAACCTAAAAAACACAGCAACATAAGCTTTGTTACGTTAGCCTTAAAACCCAGGGAGAGCTGTCAGACCTGGAAGGTATGCGTTTGAGTTCTCAGTCACCAGGGTACACATGGATTTGCTTTGGGTTGAACTTCATCCTGGTTTCCTAAATATTCACATGTGGAGTCTCCGGGCAAACCTCCTGTCTGTCCTGTGCAGCACCAAAGACTTTGCAGGGGATGTAAAAATTTTCTTAGCTGAGAAGGACTCCAGTGCCTCCCTTTTTATTGCCTTCATATAGGAACTCGGTTTGTGGTGTTATTTTTACTGGTTGTGCTGTTAAGAGAGGCAGGATGGGTGGTAGGGGACCTTGATGGTGGACCATTGCCTTGATGGTCTACCAATGCTTTGGCCATCAAGGCAAAGCTCATCTGTAGGAGTCAGGAACTGGATGCGCTTCTTGGAGCTTTACTGGCTGTGGCACCTTGCGTCTTTCTGTGAAGACTAATTATTTCCTCTTAATAAAATTGCCACTTAATTGGGCAAGATCCAGGGTTTCAGCTTTTGGCCTATGCCAGGTTTTTTTTACTTTGTATCCTTTTACATACCTTAATGTTTGAGCTGAAACTTAAGAAAATATTTTGGGTTTAATAAAAAAAAATAAAGTAAAATCCAGGTTACGAAATGGAAATTTTTGACAAAATACTCTATTTAATATTGGTTCTATAAATACTTCAGTACTGCTATAGGTGCTTCCATGATTGAGCATTTTGACAATTTCAAAATTATTTTAGAAGACATCTTAAAGAATTGTGATTTTTAAAATCTTAGGATAAATATAATTTCAAGGAACTTGGAATTGTGAGGAAATTATTCGTATGATCTGTTATTGTTATTTAGCAAAGTATTTTGTCTTCTTTAAAACTAATTTTTGTGTACTGGTGTTCAGGGTAGAAAGCTGTTTTGTCATCTCAAGCTGTTGTGGGACAGAAGTCTGTTTCCTAATGGTTCTGGCCAATAGGTGACTGAGAAGGTGCTATTTTCGTCAGTCTTGGGGAGAATAGTTATTTTTTCTTAGAATTCTTACCTGCTGCTTCTCTCACTGAGCTCTTGCACATGGCTTGATATGGTTTGTGTATGCAATAAATTCTGTTCCCCCTTAGGCCATCTACATATCCAGTTGTCCATGTTTTATGGATTAGTTAACAGGTCAGATACCTGAGTTAACAACATTTCTAGCCTGACAGGTACTGAAGGTATTGATGTTGAAAAAATACAGATTTTGGGCCTCTTTTTCAAGGGAAGGTCTTGCCTTGACAGAACCTTGTCTTGCGGGGAGAGTGGAGCCCACAACATGGGAGCAGAGAGAGCTGAGAGCACGTCCTTGTTCATGGCACAAGGAAAATGAGGTGGATGTTTCCAAAATGGAGGTTCTTAGGAAGAAAACCCATTTGGTTTCTGGAAACAAGGGCAGCTGGCCTTCTGCATGGTGTGACTGAGACTTGTGGGACTGGTGGTCAGTCTGGGACTTGGAGAAAATAATTAATGTGCTTTGAGGTATTTATGGAAGGCAATCACAGGAGGAAGTCTTGTCAAAGACTTGCTGTTGAGGTGTGCCTACCTCCGAGGGGCGAGGCAGTAGTTGTTCAAACCTGTGATGTCACAGCAGGATGGGTTGTGTCATGTAGAATGTCCAGGGTGATGTGTAGGTGGACTTGCACATTCGGGGCTCATAGTAGGGCTGGCCCATCAAAGGAACTGGCTGAAGCCCAAGCCTGAGATGCAAGTGCCTCAAATTATGGGGTGTGCAGTATTCAGATCCAGACGTGACATTAGGCTTGAGCCTATATCTAGAAAAATTACCTGTTAAGAGTATAGCCATGAAGCCCTTTGGGATTCTTCCAGCTGTAAGTGCTAACCATGATCGGTTCCTAGCATCGCAGTCGGGATCAAATTCCTTCTTCTAATACCATCCAGCACCAAGCAACGAGGGGTGGCTGTGTGCAGTATGAGAAACATTGCTGCAGTTCTGAGGTAAGAGAAGAAAACCAGTATTTTTCAATCAACGCTCTTGAAAGCTTATACTTTGCTATACTGTGAGTCTCGTAACCTTGATCGGGTTTCTCTGGTGGAGGACCAGTGTGGCTATTGAATGACGTGGTGTAGTCTGAGGCTGTGTTGATGTTGTGTGTCACTCAACACCTTTTGTCATTGCCGCCTCCCTGTATCACGTTTCAGAGGAGGATGCTAACAAAAGCGAACCCAGAGTTCTTTGCCACATGGGTGACGCGACTTGCCCAGTTCTCATGGGAAGTGTGTTTATCCTTGTCACCATTGCATTTGTTTGGAGGTCTGTTGGGAACGTCTCTCAGGATTTAACTGAGCTGCTGCTTTCAATTGAAAGAAAACGCACAAACATATGAAAAACTGCCTTCAATTATTCTCTTTGCTTCCATGTTAGTAGAGACCTTGTTATTTGGTAATTCAGAAGGCTTGGCATAAATGCAGAGTGTTATTTATAGAAAACTTGTATTTTCTGTTCATTTGGTGCATTAATTTCCCTGCAGGCATGCATTAAGTTATATTTCAGGTGTAGCTCACTGGATGGCCCACTTTTCAGACTGAATGAACATCAGGAACTGTCCCTGATTTTGGTCAAAGGCCAGATGAATTTCTGGGGTCCACGCTCAGAGGTGTTTAACTCTTCCCAAGACTGTGTTGCAAACCAGGGGTGGAAACCGCCCGGAATGCTTTCTTTCACATGTGACCCAACCTGGTTAGAGGTTGTATTTACCATGTTTTAGGAATGGCATGGATCATTTATTCTCACTGAAATATTTGAAATACTGTGAAATGGTTAGTTACTCTAGGGAAGGAAATTAGAAACTGTCAGCTGAAAGAACATAGTTACAGAAATAGCCTGCCTCTGTTTTTTTAGAAACTAAGTGGGTTCATCCAGGAAATAGAGTACATGGAAGTCACAGGTTGCAAGAGTCATTTTGATTGCTCAGCTCTCTGGTCAAGTAGAATTATTTGCTTGGCAACATTAAATAAGTTTACTGGTAGTAAAAGTGTGGGGATCGGACTGGTACCAAGCTTGGCATCAGCTGCCCAGCTGGAGGCAGAGGACAGTATGATACGTCATACTGGGGGGGGTGGATTTTGCAGGCAGGAGACTTGTTTTTCCTTTGTATTACTATGAACATCCAAATGAGTTTTGATGATAATTACAGCTGTTTAACACCTTGGGGAGACTACCTTAAGGACTCCTCCAAATATATTGTTGTTTGCGTTGTTTAAAGTTTCCTGAAATGATTTTGAGGGGATTGTTTAAGATAGCAAAGTGTGTAGCTGTGATATTGGGCTGGAGATGATGATAGACCGCCTGATGCGGATCAGAAGAAATCCTATGTTCAAACAGCAGAAAAAGGAGGTCTGAGCATCTCCTTGGAAGAGTTTGAGAGGGATATTCAATCAAGGACAATTTGAATTTAAAATACCAGGATACAACAGAAAAGAATGGGTTAAAATATATTTTGAAAATAATTCCCCAAAACTCATATTTTCCTCATATTTTCTGTCCATTTGATGCAGATTTTTTTAACGTGACATTACACTACATTTCTGTCTTACCTTTATGGAGAACAGTCACACAGCCTGCATCTCACACCTTTCTGGGAAGCTGGATTAGGCTTCAGACACGCAGTAACGAGTTCCAGTTTGGAACGAATCCACTTCTCTAGAGTCAGTATGTAAGGAAAAAAAAAAAAAAGGCAAAAAACCAACACCCAAAAGATTTGATGAATTTCACGTTTAGGAAGATCTCTGCACAACTGTGGTTCCGTTGATGTTAACTGATTTGTCTTGGCAAGTAAGTGGGGAGAATATGAGAAGGTTGCAAATTGCAAGGTTATGTGAAAAGCCTATGACTTCACTTCACCAGATAGAATAGAAGACGAAACAAGGAGAACCTATTACAATAATTAGTCAGTAGTCTGATTGCTGTACTCGGGGATTAGTGTCACAGACAATTCATCACGAGTCAAACATATGTTCTCTTGGATGTACTATATTTCCTTGCTCATAATTACACTTTCATTGAGCACACTAGTCGGAGGAAAAGCTCTTCCTCATTAATATTTGGTTGAACATACTTGTGCCAGATGTAGATTACTGTGGGGTTTTTTTCCATCTGGGATAAATCACTACAGATATCAGTTTAGCTTTTAAAGACAATGGGCAGATTGTATGAGGGTATTTTGTACCTGTTGAGGTTGTGTATATCCCTAGCATCATTAATTCGTCTAATCTCATTGGTTTCTCGAGGCAAATGGCTTTTCTGTCAGTTTTAATATTTTTTGCAGTGGGTGTGGAAGAACTAATGATTACTGCTTCATAGGGCAAGGAAAAGGCACAAGCCCTAGAACTGGGCACAGAAGTTGCAATTCTGATCTGAAAGGTACGGCCCTAGAGATCTGCAAAAAAAGATAAAACCCTCTTGCTGGTATTCAGCACTCTCCTGGAGCCTCCAGCTTGTACTGTGATATATTCATCAGTGTATTCTTGAAAGGCCTCAGTATACAGAGCTTTGAAATTTCTCTGGGCAATGCAGAAGTATTCAAGTAGCTGTGGCTGCCCCATCCCTGGAGGGGTTCAAGGCCAGGTTGGATGGGGCTTTGAGCAACCTGGTGTGGTGGGAGGTGTCCCTGCCCAGGGCAGGGGAGTTGGAACTGGATGATCTTTAAGGTCCTTTCCAACTCTAAACATTCTATGATTCTACTTTAACTGTAAACCCATGATACTTAGTTAGGACTTTCAATGCTTTAAAACACCTCATAGCCTGATGTTCAGCGTTTCTCAGGGCTTTGCTAATTTTGAGGCAATATTTCCACACTTAGAAGCTGAGCTATTCAGAAGGTTCACCAGTGCAAGAGTCTGGTCCAGTTTTCCAGGAACTGTATTGGATTGATGCCATGGCAGACAACAGAAATGGTACGGCTTCACTGATGTGCTTAATGATGATGCTTTATGAATTTATGTACCTTTAATTTGAAATGGTCTCCTGGGTCATGATGTTGTGGTGTATGGATCCGCTTCAGGCAGATGAATCTAGTGTAAGAGCAAGGTATGGATTGAGGGATAAGTTTTTCTTTATATTTAAACAATGTGTGGTGCCCTTTGGGATAAGTGCGAGGAGGCTCAGTAGTAATCAATGTAATATTCTTATAATGATTCTTCTTTTATATAAAAACTGTAAGCCTAAAGCATATTTTCTAAGGCTTATCCTCCCCAATGAGGGAGTTTACCTCCCCTTCTTCATCTGTTCCTGGAGGATTAGGTGTATATGAGTTGCAGGAGAACTCTCAGTGGCACTGGTAGAAATACATGCTTGAAATGCAGATTTATGCTTTTGGTGTTAAAAAAAGCCAACTGTTTTCTAAAGCCCTGCAGATGGGTTTCCATCCGGCAGCTTCACATTGATCATCTTTGTCAAGGACATCTTCCCATCAGTAATTTTGCGTAACACACAGAGGCATCTAGTGGAGTAACAACATACTGCAGGTCCCCGTGGTGTAAAATGATGCGTTACTGGAACTTGTTGGAAAGTGGGTTCGTTTTTCCTGCAATGCTAAGTAAAAGAATAATTGGTTAATAGATGTTTGACATGCAACTGAAGTTGAGTGTTCTTCAAGAACATTCCATACTTTTAGCTAGATTCTCCTGTTTTTCATTACAGTCCTCCCAGGGCTGGGTGGCCTTTCTTTAGCCTTTCTTTCATTGGCCTTTTCAGGACTACGGATAGGCCTCTCCTTCGCAAGTGCCCTTCTCTTTCAGCTCTACAAATGAGCCGTGAGTAACACGCACATGTAAAGGAGAATTCACAGCAGTAATGTTTCTTGGTTGCTTTCTCTGTGCTTGTTTAAAACAAAACCCCTCAACTTCTGTACCTTCTCAGGCTACATCTGTGGGTTGTATTTCATGTCACAGAATTGTCACAGAGCTGCTGGAGTTGGAAGATCCTCCAGTCCAACTCCCCTGCCAAAGCACATCACTCAGGACTGCATCCAGGCAGGGCTTGACGGTCTCTGGAGAAGGGGACTCCACACCCTCCCTGGGCAGCCTCTGCCAGGGCTCTGCCACCCTCACCCCAAAGAAGTTTTTTCTCGTATTTGAATGGAACTTCCTGTGTTCCAGCTTGTACCCATTGCCCCTCGTCCCATCACTGGGAACCACTGAAAAGAGTCTGTCTCCATCCTCCTTCAACCCACCTTTCAGATACTTGTGAGCATGAAGGAGGTCTCCCCTCAGCCTTCTCTTCTCCAGGTTAAAGAGTCCCAGCTCTCTCAGCCTTTCCTCATGAGGGAGATGCTCCAATCCCTCCATCATCTTGATTGCCCTACACTGGACTCTCTCCAGTAGTTAATCTACTCTGATACGTGTCCCTGCCTCTGTAAATTCAGTCTTCTGCAAATCCAGCTGACCAAAGTGCAGCAAATTGTTTTCAGGCTTGAGCACTTTTCTGAGACCTTTGTCAGAGAAGCATGATCCCTGTTTTTCAGTTCAGATCTGATCTAAACTCCATGGATTGCGCTGTGAAGCCACTTAGAAATGTCTATTGTCCAATGTGGACCTCTCATCCTGGGTTGGATCCTCAGCAGGCGTGAGCTGCCACAGCTCCATCCCTGCCCAAGGCTGCAGTGCCAGGTGCTTGAAGTCTTCTCAAACTATGTCAAAATTCCTGCTGAACTGGGTATAGTGACGAGTGTTGGCATTGTGACAGTGCGTTGTATGGCCTGCAGTCCCTGGTGGGGTTCTCCTCTGCGTATAACAGGACTGAGTTTTCATGCCTTACGAGAATCTGATTCTGACGCCTTATTCCGTGTGACTGAAGTAAGAAGAAATTTTGCTACTGGCTGGATGGAAACCAGGTCTGGACCAGGTGAAGGGAAGTTGTGCGTGTTTGGTGTGCGCCTTGGTAGAAACTGTCTTTGAACAAGACCAAATACTGTTTCCTTGTAATGTTTTTACTGTAGCACTTGTCAACTCAAAGTTATGTAGAGTCTTCTCATCGCTAATTTGCTCTCGAGCCCCGTGGGTTCACTCGTCTCATTTTGCTTTGCTTTACCTACATCAGCTTTTAATGCTTCACACTGAGCTCCCATAGTGAGTGCTCCTGAGCACCTCAGGGTTGTGCCCTGGATGTGCCTGTATTTTGTCCGCAGTAAAAGGTGAGTGTTGAATGCCATGGAAGTAGAGATCTCTGTGGTTTTCCTCAGAAATATCAAGGAAGTTTTTTTTCTCATTTTTCATAACATTTGGACTTGTGGTTTCACAACTAAAGCTAGCTGGGAGAGGAGTTGGCTGAGGACAGGTGAAGCTGCTTTTTCTCCATTCTCCTAGTCAGGGACTGTGTGTCTTTACAGCCTGAAACTTTGGGAACTCGATGGCTCCCGCCTTTCCCTGTGGGGCTGGGGATGTCCTAGTGGAGCTGGCTCCAGGCAGAAGCCCCGGTTGGCTCGGCAAAGCTCTACCCTGGAGCTGGTGGGATGGGGTTATGGCTTGTGCTGGCACTGGGTCCATTCCAACCCACTGGTCTGCTGATGGTTGACTCCATTCCCAGCAGAAACCCTCTCATTCACGCGGCTGAGTTTTCGGAATGGTGAGCTGTGAAAAAAAGGAAGATAGCATGTGATTAATCGGGTGCTTTGCTTCATGTCAGGGAATTCTGGTGGGGCTGCCGTAAAATGTGCTCCAAGACATCCCTAGACATCTAAATCGCCTCTGTTTAAGAAGGCCAAATGGTCTTCCAGTTACTGTTCTGGGAAGCTCATGTCACCAAGTGTATAATTCATTTCACTTGGAATTTTCAGGTCAGACATAAGTATCGTTATCCAGAGGAAAAGCTTTAGAAAAAGGAGGGAGGAAGCTGAATCGATATATGGAAAAATGGAAAATGTTTAAAATATTTTTGCAAAATAATAAAAAAAAGCCCTTTGTGAATAGTCATCCCACTCGGCTTCTGGCCAGTCTCACATGCTTCTCTTCCAGAATGTCTGAGTATGAATGAATCACGACAGGATCCTGGGAACTCTGCAGCCGTGCTCGTTATTCTGCGCATGGCAGCAGGTACCTCCTGCAGATGGAGAGACTGGGAAGCTTCACAGTTTCTAAACCTCACCTCGTTATACCACAGCATCCAATTAGGCAGCTCGTAGCTCCTGGGAGAGAGAATAAACCAGCAGTCTCATAGAATTCACAACAGGACTTGACAGTTGATACTGTGGCTGTCTTGGAAAACTAATACAAGGACTAGGTTTTGTAAGAGGTCATGGCCAAAAAAAGGTCTTTTAAGAGAGAAGGGGAAAACCAGAAGATAATATGAGTAGTGGACTCTGTTTTGTTTTGGGCTGGTTTTTTTTGTGAGAGTAATCAGAGCAAAACAGCAGCAACAGAGAATTGGAGTCAGTTTTGCCATTTCCAGCATCTCTTTATTTTCCTGTGGACAAAACATCTGACTCTGCCGAATTATTTCCTTTTTTAGCATTGAATGTCAAATTCTTCGGGTAAATCTCCCTAAATGCAACCAAAAACCATTGAGAGGTTGAATTCTTTTCCCAGGAAAGTTTGAATAAATCCCTTAGATAAACAGAATTTGGCCTTGAGCTGGGAGGAAATGTGCTTTATGGGTGACAGCATGAGCATAATGATCAGGATTGAAGCCTTCTGCCTTCCTGCTCTTCCAATTTATGTACTTTTCTGAAAAAAGATCATGTAACTATTGTACCAGTCCATTTGCTCTGCATTTGAGTGGATGTAAATGAATTCAGAAGTTAGTTTTATATTTATTTTATCATCTTGATAAAATAAATTTGAGATGTTTGGCTATAGTATGATCAAATATATAGCACTTCTCTGAACCAATCTGGAGCAAGACTTAGAGCTCTTTGTCTTGCTGGTCTGACAGGTCTGGCAATTTATTGATGGGCATTATTAATAAATGAACATTTAGAAGAATGTGAAAGCCTCAAGAAAAACTAGCTCAGTTCAGTCCTTCCTCTTCCCTAGTCCAACTAGAAATTTTCAAAAAGCCTTGGAGACAATCTGCTGAATCTGGGTGATAAAATATCTTAGTGCTTTAGTGTATAGAAGGAACTGTTGCTAATGCTTGTAAAAGTACTCTGATGCTATTTCAGAATCCAGCCACGGGATTGCCTGCTGGATTAAATTCTGCAGATTAATTGTATGCTGTTTGAGGCATAATGCCTTATTTTATAAGATACTGAGCTCACTGAGATGTATTACGGTATCAATCAGTATAAACTCAATGGGTTTTGAAGTTGTCTAGTACAGAATATTTTAGCAAAACCTCATAATCATTCTGGAGTTCGAGCTATGAGTTATGTTATCTGGTGAGTATGTGCCTGTTGCAGATGAAGTCCTTCCTGGTCCTTCCCCTTCCAGCTGGCACCCTTGCCAGGTGAAGGGCTCACCATAACACTTCTACTACCAACAGCAGTGTGATCCTGAGCACACTCTCTTACCTTGTGGTTTCTCTGTGGGATGTCCCTACTGTGTCAGTCATCTGCTACTATCAAGGTGTCCTCTCCAGTGCTCAGTTTCACCCAGGACCCCAGGGCCTTCCTGTGTTTGTAGGTGGTGTCTCTTTTAGTGGTGAGAACCATCATAGTCATCTGCAGAAATATCCTCCTTAGGCCTCTCCCTAAAATTGCTGTTCACATCTATTTTATTGCTCAATACAAGACTCAAGTCCACCATTAAAGACCATTGTTCTCCAGTATCAGTCCATGCCCTTCATCCTGTCTGCTTTGCTGTCATGTACCAAGTTAATGGAGTTTTCCTTCAGTCTGCTTGCCTTTCATTGTGCTGAGAATCACAACGAACTTGAATCAACTTCACAGAATCATAGAATATCAGGGATTGGAAGGGACCTTGAAAGATCATCTAGTCCAATCCCCCTGCCAGAGCAGGAACACCTAGATCAGGTCACATAGGAACGCGTCCAGGTGGGTTTTGAATGTCTCCAGAGAAGGAGACTCCACAACCTCTCTGGGAAACTCATTCCAGTGTTCTGTCACCCTCACTGTGAAGAAGTTTTTCCTCATATTTAAGTGGAACCTCTTATGTTCCAGCTGGCACCCATTGCCCCTTGTCCTATCATTGGATGTCACTGAGAAGAGCCTGACACTCACTCTTTACATAATTATAAACATTAATGATGTCATCTCTCAGTCTCATCCAAGCTAAAGACACCCAGCTCCCTCAGTCTTTCCTCGTATGGGAGATGCTCCACTCCTTTCATCATCTTTGTAGCCCTACAAACTTCTTGAATGTCTACTTGATCAACCTCTACAATACTGTAATTTGCCATGAATTTAGTCCTGCTGGCCAAAGGTGGAAGAGCAGAGCTGTCATAGTGAGAAAAGTGTTGGCATTTGATGCTTTGCGTTTCCTTAGAAAACACCAGGAATGACCAAAATTAGCAGAAGGAACCTTAGCAGTGTGACTCTGTCAGATCAGATTTCAGGAGGAGATGTGGTGGCTGGTTGTAGAGTGAAGGATCTGGTCCTTCAAAACCTCCTTTGTCATGAGTTCTAGGTGACATCATGGTTTGTGGGCAAAGGTTTTTATGAAGTCACGGAACACTTATCTACCAGGATCTGCCCAACTGATGGGTGGGAGATACGCTGCTGGGGCATTCATTCCTCTGTCCGATGACATAGATACTGCATATGTAAATGTGTGTTAAGGCACTAAATGTTTCCTTCAAAGCATAATGGGGGCAGATTTAGTCAGGGGGAGGGGGGAGGGAGGTTGATGACTTTTAATCATACTGTAGAGCTTAAATTTGGCAAAGCATTTCTGCTAAGTGAAGTCCTCGGCCACGTGTTTTTAAGTCTGGCCATTTCCAACAGGACTGAAACATCTGTTTGTTGTTTTGCAGAGCTCACTTTTTGCCCAGAGAAAAGGGTGTGCTTGTGTATCTTGTGTGCTCTTCGGCAAGGACTTACTAAAAATTGGTCCTGGATGCACCGAGAGGGAGCAGCCGAGTGAGAGGCAAAGCCCAGTCAGTGGTGGGAGCCCTGAGCCAATGGGTTCCTTTGCCTCCGTCTAGACCAAAGAGGTTTGGAAATTTTCAGATTAGCTTTGGATAAGCCTCTGAACTTCTGGATGCTTCTCCCAGCCAGATCAGACCTCTAAAGAGCTTGAGGTTTGTCCGTTGCTAATTTTCATATGCATTACATTAAAAACCCTCGAGTTGAAGTATTTCTTATTTTAAAAATAGAATAATACAACAATAAATCAGAAGGAAAAGCTTGCTGAAAAAAGGAAAATATGTAGAAAACAGATGAAAAGCAAAAGGGAGAACTGAACTTCGAAAAAATACCATACATGCCAGACCCTTCAAATACCATTTCCTGCATATTGCACTTGAAAAAGCATGATATTACAATATGCTCTCGCATGCAGGGGCCAACAATATGAAAGACTAAAGCCTTGTTTGATCTCGGGAGCTGAATGGATGTCATTTGACCCATCCACGATCTGATCCTAGGATATGTCAGCTGATTTTCCACTCGCTGAGTGTCTGCACCGCTCCCTCGTCTCTTCTCCACCCTTTGTGTGAGCAGATAGTGCTGACACGCATCCTGTCCCGGGCTGATGGGTACCGCTCCGGAGCATCCTGGCACCCCAGCGCCTGTGGGTTGGGCACAGGACTTCAAAAGCAATTTTTTTGGCGTGGAAAAGAAATATTTTGAAGTGAGTTTGGGTGCTTCCCAAAACGACCTGCTCCAAGCAAGTAGAAAGAAAGTTTACATTATCTCATGTAAGAGACCCAGAGCCTTTAAGGAGCTTGCCAGAGATTTATGAAATACTGTCTTGCTGCTGAGAAACCTTGACAAACGTAGTGGCTGCTGATGAAAATACAAGACATAAACATGGTGCGGAGGTACTAGCTCAGAACTGTGTGTCTGCTCTTAATTGCTCAGAATCTAGAGTTTGCTTGATGTCTATTTTGCAGATGGTAAAATGTGTTGTTATTAGGCAAAGCTAATTTTATGTGTGGTGGGAGCTACAGAAGGCAAAAGGGAAGGAAGCTTCAAAAATAACATCTGCTTAATATGAAGAAGTTGTAGCCATTAGTAAAACATCTTCTGGAACTAACGTTTCATACAATTTCTCTTTGCTTAGTGAAACTTTGTATAATTAAAGGACATTAAGAGCTTTGGAAAGAAAAAAAAGGTACAGGGTAAAATGCAAATACATGTATTTCAATACAGAAATAGCACTTGCCAGAGTCCTTGAACACATAATCTTGAAACGAAGTGGAGTAATAACTACACTATTTTCTTACCAATGACTCTCCAGATACATAATTTGCGGTTAAAAACTGATTGGTTTTCTGGAGGTTTCCGCTCAACGGTTCCTTTCCCATAGTAAATAAACTGCAAGGTGGCTGCTCATGACTCTGCACTTCAGTAGTGTCAGAAAATACCCTTCGCTGGAAACCATTAATGCAAAAGCTAAAAAAAAAAAAAAAAGAAAAAAGAAAAAAGAAAAGCTGAGCTGTTTTTCTCCTCTGCAGGAACCCGTTTGGCACTTGGTGCCTGAGCTGTGGGAACCAGGAGATGGGACGGGCCATCTTGCATCTCAGCTCTACTTATTAGGAGGGACCAGGATTACGTGACCCTGCAGGGCTGTTGGCTCAACATTTTGTTTTTGGTTTTTTTTTTTTTTTGTAATCTCTAAATGCACTTATTTGTCTGCTTTAAATTAGTCTAGATGAAAAAAAATTGTGGGAAAACTGCTATATAAGTAACACTGTATAAGCAGCAACGTGCCTTCCTCGGTCTTCCTATTTTGAGTACAAGATTGGGAGAGCTAGTGGCTAAATGGGCTGTGTGTGGGATCCCAAGTCGTACATTAATTCCATTCTCTAATGAAGGGCAACAAGGAGAAGGCCAGCAGTAGTCCTATCACATCAAAGAGGTTTTATGAAGGTGAGAGACCCCTTGCCAGACCCTCGCACAAGGTACACCCATAGTTCATCTTGCTTTTCCCCTGTGCAATTTGTAAGGACAGTGCAGATGATGGGGAAACAGCTCCTCGCTCTTCGTCTGCCGAGGGAGAGCATCGAAAGAGAAAAGCTGAGCAGCCATTTGTTGTGTATTGGTTGTGGGTCCCCATTCTAGCAGGAGATATGAGAGCTGAAAGGGCAATTTTAGATGTTTGAAATTAATCAGTCTTCGGAGATGAGTGCTGGGGAGGTTCTGCCTTCTCTAGTAGCAGTCACAAAGCTCATGACAGCTTTCCTGCTGCATATCCAGAGGCATGATCCTGCAGCAGTTGACTTCTCTCTTCAGCACTGAAGCTCTCGATTGCTTCTGTTTCATCTGCATCCTACAACAGGATGCTGAGTTTTCCTCAGCCCTGGGAGCATCTCCATCTTATCCTCATGCCTCTGTAGAACAAACCCTAGGTGATGCTTTTGGTATTGGCAGGCATCAGAGTTTGAAATCCCTTTGTTACGTCCCTTCTGCTGACGATGATCTAGTGGCTTCTGGTCCTTGGCTTTGGAAAGCATCTGACCTGTTCTCTCCAGCTGTGATCTCCCAGTGTAGACATGAGAGGTGTATGTCCATCATTGTATGGCTAGTTTATTTGTTCTCATTGGCAGAAGTGTGCAGAGCTGGAATATGCTGTGTGAGGTGACGTGGGACACTGCTGACAGGTGGGATTACAGCGGGAAAGGCGGATGCTCAGTGTACACTCAGGGCTCCATCACTTTTTTGGGGGGGACTGATGTCCTGCTCTTGGCTTTTTCGTTGCTAGTGTGGAATGGATATAACCAGGTAACCATGCTTATCTCTCTACTTCTTCTGAATCCCCCCAACCTTCATGTTCCTTATAGATTTGTATCACACATTCAGTGGTTGTTAGTGTTGTGTAGTGAGGTCTCAACTTGGGATATTTAGCTTTACTGTGGTTTAAACAGCAAATGCTAGACCACATTGATGGGCAAGTGGTCACTCTTTGGAAAAAAAAAAAAAAGTATTTGTGGGAAAACTAATGCTTGCTTCATTTTGTAACCAATTACCAAAATGATCTAAAAATTACCTGTGCCTAGGCAGGCTGCACTGAATTTTTTTTGCTGGTGAACTTCAGCACATAAACAGCTCGGGTTCCTACTCGCTGTTTGTTGCTAGGTGGAGTGACAGCTCTCACACAGTGTTCCGTTTCCCTACACAGATGACCAAAAACCACCCAGAGCCACAGCATCAACAAAAATAACACTTCCTGAGGAGGCTTTCGAAATTCAGGACCTGTTTTTGTAAACTATCTTTCTCAATAGTCATGAAAAAAACATTACTATCCCTGCAGTAATAAGAGCAAACCACGGAGGGTAGTTTGTTTTTGAAGCCTGAGGTAGTTTCTTGCACAACATTTACCCTTTGCTGACCTTGCTTGTCAACACTTGTAATTTGTTTCTCTGCTAGGAATCCTCTCCCAATATCTGCTGTATTAAATCCACCTTCCGAGGCTTATGGCACTTTCAAATAGCACAGCATTGGCTCCCCTCCTTTAAATTACATTTCCCTTTTGTTACTTAAGCAAATCTATCATATTCTACTGCTTCGTTCCTTGATGGAAGCACCTTTAATGTGTGTCAGACCCTACAACGCTTTCTGGTTTTCTTTTTAGGCTTTCTGTTTTAATTTCTCTAGTCTTTCCATTTTAACACAGGGTGACCAAAGCTGACAGAAACAAGCAGAAATCTGGGCAGAGATGTGTCCAGTGGAAATCTGTGGGTTTTTTTAATCTTTATATGTAGTTGATTTAAAACAAACAAAAATACCAACCAACGAAACCAAAACACACATCTCTCATATATATATATATATTTTTTTTTTTTGAGGATAACTGAGATTTGAAATTTCTTGCCCTATTTCATCAAGTTCTATGAAAAATATGGGCAATCGCTTAATGTTGGCCTCTGTATGACGTAAACCGTGCAGCACCAGTTCCTCCCATTCCAGCCAGGATATCTCTCCCATAGCTGGGGGCTGTCCCACTGTATCCCAGTCCAGGTCCCAGGGACAGGGCAGTATAGGAACTGCCAGCTTCTCTTGTAACGCTGCTCCCTCCTTCTTGGTCAGGAGCAAAGGCACAAACGAGCCCAGAAACTGTAGCTTTGCATTTAGTCATCAGTTTTATACTCTGGAAAATGTTCCATGCAATCTCCAGAGGTCCTTTCCGACCCCAGATCATTCCGTGATTCTGTTTTAGCAGTTGTTTTCTTGTGGCTTTTTAAAGATGCTTTGGGGCACATTAAATAATAACTTTGAAATTACTTAAAAAAATCTTAAGTCTTATTTTTCAGTTTGACGTAGAAAGTATAATTTAACTTGAAAAATCACGGAGGATTGATTCCAAGGTCATGCACTTGCCTTTGAGAACTTTGCTATTAGGCTATTCAGTGCAGAATTTGTTCTTCTTCCAGTGAAGAACCACCTTTTTTTTTTTTAATCTGTCAGGCAAGTTTAGTTGTTTCAGATGAGTATAAATTCACTCACTGACTTTTCCAATTATTTTATCGGTTCTTTGGAGTTGCTTTCTTTTGGTTATTCCCCCTGCTTAACTGATTGAACATGTTTGTTTTGTTTATTAACGAGAACATAATTCTCAAAGTGGAGACACGGGCACTGAATGAAAAATTCCCTTTCCGTGAACACCCTGCAGAGTTCCAGTTTTTTAATCCCCTTAAATATTCCTGCCTATAAAGTTTTGTGGAGAAACCAAGAGGCGGATTTATTCATTGCCGTTTGTAAGTCAGCTGAGGCTCTGGGGAGATGTTTTCTTCTCGTGCTTGTCTGTGACTGCAGGAAAAGGGCAGCCGTAAGCGTGAGGCCGTTGTTCTGTCTGCCCCTATTCTGTGTCAGAGGATACTATTTTGTGCCAAAAACGGGAATGAAGAGTAGCACTAGCCAGATAATGAGTATTGAAAGAGAAGCTGCGTTGTTTGTCTTTGATCGTGTCATCTGCATATCATGCTTGGGTGTAAAATATATTTTTCTCCCCATTCACATTTTAATTTGAAGTAAACCGGGCTTTTTCAGAACAGATTTTTCAAGTCAAAGGGAGGTGTCACAGTACCTCATCCTAGTGCTGTTTTTTTGTACTAGAAAATTAGATGTCAATGCCCATGACCACAAGATGAGCCGTCACTATTGGGGAATGCGGGTCCAACTGCATTAATGGCTGCCCCCTTGGGAACCATGGGATTTGGAGTATGTTGATGAGAACACTGACATGTTCTGGAGATGCAGCCATGACGACTTATGCTGGGACTTTATAGAGTTACCACACAGGCAACACAGTCACAGACTCCTGGAGTGGTTTGGGTTGGAAAGGACCTTAAAGCCTGTGCACTGCCACCCCCTGCCCTGGGCAGGGACACCTCCCACCAGACCAGGTTCCCCAAAGCCCCATCCAACCTGGCTTTGAACTCCTTTAGGGATGGGGCAGCCACAGCTTCTCTGGACCAGGGAACCACCCTGAACCTGGGCCAAGGCCTCACCACCCTTACACCAAAGAAGTTTTTCCCAGATCTCATGTCAATCTCCCCTCTTCCGGTGTCAAGCCCTCCCCTCTCATCTTACAGCTCCCCTCCCTCTCAACGTGTTTCAGCGTTGCCCAGTGCCGCCGATTTCAATGACAGTACTGAAGCCCAGGCTTTCACTGTGGAATGTGTGTCCTTATCACGCTAACTAATTTTCTTTCATTTGTCAGAAATGCAGAATTTTCTGTAACATGCCAAAATAAGTTATCTTCCATCCCCTGGCTTTCAGGCAGGTGTTAGAAAGAAGCCCATGGGTCAGGCTTTCTGGTCTGTCCAAGCTGTGTAAAAACCAGGGAGGTTGAACAAACATTACTTAAAGATATTTTGATGATTGTTTGAACTTGGGACTCATCTGGCTTCTGAAGCAAGTTAGAATTGCTGTCGTTCTCTGCTAACCACGCTTGACTTGAAGGCTTCTTTATATGCAAATACATGTTCCTTATAATTAAACACTGTCTCCCCGTGCTGTGGGCTGGCAGAGCTGGTGTATTCCCAGTGTCCTGGGGAATGCCTAAGTGGTACAGCCTTGACACTGTTGCATTTGTAATCCCTCAGGATCTGCAAAATACAAGTCTGTGGTCAACTCCATGGAGTCCTGTGGTTCCTCATGGAATGGCTTCCTCAGCCTGGTGTGTTCACGTGATTTAGCTCCATTTCTAATGACAGCAGCTGAGAGAGACTCATCCTTGTGCATGGCTCCAGCATAAAGTCAAGTAATGGGCCTGGGACATTTCAGCGATGACTTTCCATGAAGGAGTGAGCTTTTCCCCTTTTCCTAGGCTGTTTGCTTCATGCTGTGGCCTCGTGCAGGGAGGTAATAGGGACAGTAAATTTGCTGAATGGTTCCTACAAGGAGAGATGGCTGTTTCTGAGGGTGACACCAGCAGGTAATGGAGATGCAGTCTTCTCCTCTGCCCTCAGCATTGGGCACAGATCATCTTTTACTCACTGGATGTCTGGGAAGAGCAGGTCTGTTCCTGCTTTTAGAGACAACCAAGTGTCTGCTCTACGTCTTTTTTGTTATCCTGCATTGCTTCCTAGTGGAAAAATACCCCAGAAAACCAAACAAAAATTAACAAACCCTACCTACTCTCCCATGGCATAACCAGAGTTTTTACAGAACCTCAGCCTGACTTTAAATGTCTTTTTTTTTTTTTTTTTTTTTTTTTTTTTTTTTTTTTTTTTTTTTTTCCCCTNTTTTTTTTTTTTCCCCCCTGCTCTTAGAGGTCTAAAATGGGTATTCAGAGGATGCACTGATGGCTGGGAAAGCTGGGCTTATTTAGATAGTGGGAATTCTTTCCTGTGCTAACAGCAGTGGAAAGCCTCAGATAAGGCTGAAAGCCTTGATGTTAATTAGACAGGAATTTCCTTAATTTGTCGACCTCTTTTAAAAGTTGTAAATCCAAGAAGCAACAGATGGCTGAGGAAAAAGGAGAACAGATTAAGACCTAATGCCAGGTACTATGGAAAATATTTCTGAACACAAAACTTAAGCGCTTTGATTGTTTGAGCTATCTGAGTCTTTATCTACTGTCTGTGCCATAAAGCACCGGAGCACATACATCAGCTCGAAATGGATGTGTAATCCCATAACTATTCCCTGCTCTCTAAAGCTCTTAAGCGTGTACTTCAGTCCCAAAGAAATCAGCGGGTTTGAAACACATGTTCAAAGTTAAAGGCACATGTTGAAGTGCTTGTTGAATTGCTGTCCCACACATCCATAACACTGTGTGTTTTATTTCTGCTTAACCTTTTAGCTTTATATTCCAAGCTTAGATGGTAAGAAGAAATAAAATATTTGTAAATGTGAAGTCAAATGCTCAGTGTCCGGCTCCCTAGAGATCAGTGGGATTATCCCCTAAAACAAATACTGCTCGTTTGCATGTGCTGCTTTAGTAATTCATCAGTTTCTGTCATTTTTATCACTTCATGAATTGTGCCTTTGCAGAAACTTAAGGTTCAATTCAGAAAGATAAAAGACAACTGTTGGGGTCAGTTAGGAAACCTGTGAAGTGTTGAGAACAGTTCCTGGGACTTGCCAGATTCCTCAGATTTGAAAAATATGGAGAGGGAATTTGAAGAACTTCTTATCACTTCTGTAATAGCGGTCTCTAATGATGGCAGTTATTTTTTAACAAGTTCTCATATGCTACTGAAGGCAGTAAGAGAAGGAAACATGTGGTCTGGGGTTTTTTTTGCTAGTGGGAAGAATGCCTTTGCTGTAGCACTCAAAGAATAAATATAAATATGATGAGAACATATTACAGATTGCCAGTAACAGTGAAGAGTAGGTGATGATCTCCACTGCCTGAAAAAAAGAAAAATAAATGTGAAAAGGGGACAGACTCAGTAATTTATTGCATAAACAGAAGTCCTTTGACACATTTATATTCCACGGTGAGAAGCTTTTCAATCGGATTTTTCAAAAAGAAAAAAACCAAACAAAAAACAATGGGGGAGAAGTTCTTTTGAGTGGTGGAATTTTTCCAGCCTCCTTTGGGTGTGGTGCTTTCCCCCAGTGAGTTGCTCTGCCTTGGTCTGTGTAGCACCAGTAGGTTTGTACAGCCTGGGGTAGGGAACCCAGGCACTGGCCCATGCCATGGGCTTGGTGGGGTCTTCTGTGTGGTCAAGAGCTGCTACTGATGCTTCTAGGAGCTCTGCACTGATTTGCTTTCATAGCAATTAACACGTGAGGCACTCAGGTTCATTAGTAATGTTAGTCATTATTTGAATAGTTGAGCTTTAGACTGTACTCCTGTAGTGGAGCTGTTGTGAGAGGATATATATTGCAATAACTGACAGTGTAATTACTCTGATGTAAATCATGGAGAAGTACAAACTTTGGTTTCTTCAGAGCAATGTGACAGTTCTCTTAGCTGTAGAGCAATTCTTGCCATTTGTGTGGTGGTTGCAGTACACAGGACCTTAGTAAGACCATAGCTGATAACACCATCCCAGCCCTGGCAGAGTCATTATCCCACCACCTTCACAGCTCTTCAACCTGAGCCTGGGCAAAGCACGATGGACGGGGAGCATCTGTACATACATGGGTTTGTTTGTGGATAGAACACTGTTTGCAGCATTTGGTACAAGATTTGAAACTCGAGCATCTAGAGTTGGTCCCAAAATCAAGCAGTATGTGCTCATTAAAGCAAGTTCAGGTTTGTTAATGACTGTGTTAATAAATTCTGTGGGTTCCAGGCATAAATGCTACTGAACTCATAGAATGGTTTGGGTTGGAAGGGACCTTAAAAATCATCCAGTTCCAGCTCCCTGCCCTGGGCAAGGCACATCTTCCACCAGACCAGGTTGCTCCAAGCCCCGTCTGACCTGGGCTTGAAGCCTTCCAGGGATGTGGTAGCCACAGCTTCTCTGGGCAACCTGGGCCAGGGTCTCGCCACACTCAAAGCAAAAAATATCTGCCTGAGATCTCATCTCAATCTCCCCTCTTTCAGTGTCAAACCCTTCTCCCTTGTCCTATGGCTCCTTTCCCTGATCAGGAGTCTCTCCCCAGCTTTCCTGGAGCCCCTTCAGGGCCTGGAAGGGTCTCCAGGGAGCCTTCTCTTCTCCAGGCTGAACCCTCCCAACTCTCTCAGCCTGTCCTCCCAGCAGAGGGGCTCCAGACCTCCCAGCATCTCCATGGCCTCTTCTGGCCCTGCTCCAACAGGGTCCGTGTCCTTCCCGTGCTGAGGACTCATGCAGAACATTGGTCTGTATCTTGAGTGTTGTAGTGGGACTTCTACTGAAGGGAAGGAAAGAGGGAAAATAAAGATCTTTAGGGATAAAAAAACCCATCGAACCTAATAAATAAAAAGACAACTCAGTTCTGCTGTCTGTAAAGGGTCTCAGAAACTTTAATAATGAGAACATTAAAAATGTATCACTGTATAATTTAGTAGTTTGAGGTGATGGTTACAGGCCAGTTTGCTGTGAGAGGCAGGCTAGCTCTTCTCTGTGACTGAACCTTCTAGCCAGTATATACAGTGAGAAAATCCAGACTACTGTGTGATCAAGCAGTGTTTCATATTTTGTCTTTTCCGCATGCTTCGGCACACCCTTGCTTGAGGTGGGACTGGAAGCGAAACTTCTGGAATACGCGAGGAAGACCATTCTTGTGGTATTGCCATCCCAGCCAAAAAACAGGAAGCACTGGAAACCTTGCCAAAGACAAAAAAAAAAAAATCTAAAAATCAGACTGCTAGGGAGAGATTGCCAGCCTGGTTTCCAAGCCAAGGGGATTTGGAAAAGCATCTGAATGTTTTAGAGGTTATCCAAACCAGAGCAGGAGACTTTTGCTCACTATCCAGTGTGTGAGCACAGCCTTCTGCGCTGTCATTGAGGAGGTTCCTATATTTGGTTAGTTATTAGCAGCCCTGACCTACCAACCATAATAACTAACTTCCCCATAAGCAAAGGAGCCTGCTGTCCTGCTGTCCAACCAACCTCAGACTGCACCATGAAAGGTCTTATTCTTGAGA
>VXBJ01005765.1:200328-216150 GCA_013400055.1 Nycticryphes semicollaris | reverse complement strand
CCCAAAAAGCCACTCCTGAAGCTGTTCTAGAAGTGTCTTTACCCCCTCACCCTCTCCAAATATAATTTAAAGGCAAGCACCTTCTGTCCTTTCTTCTTGAGCTTTCATCCACCACCAACTGGATCCCTCCTCTCCCATGGCAATGCCATTGCTTCTCCAGCTTCTCTTTGCTTTTCAGAATATCCACCTCTCTTGGATTTGCTGCCTTTCCATGCCAGGAGATGCCTTTCTGGTTTTCACAGCTCAGCTGTGAGACTCGATGCTCTGGCTGGTAGCACATCCTGAGCTCTGTTATTGCTGTCTATGTTCAGGTGGGACATGTCTCTCAGGTGGGACACGTGTGTCAAGTGGGGCACTTGACTTTGCTCCTCAGCAACGCTTTCAAGCTGAAGTTCATTTGTAAAGACTGGTTATTCTTATCTTATTGCATCCAGAGAGGTACAAACCACTGATATTTGTGACGTACTATTGAGAGGAAAGTTGGTGACAACTTTGCTGAAGCATGCATTTATAGAATGGTTTGAATTTTGACTTCAATATTCTTTTGAGCCAGTCTTAGCCAAATTACATGTGCCAGTTTTACAGACCCAGGGTGAAGACAGCATTAACCTAAACAAACCTCTCCACCCTGGACTGCTCCTGACCAAATGAATCATGGTTGAGGACCTGCATGTCATCTTCAGGCTGCATCCTGTGTCCCCAGGCCAAAGAGGAGGTGTGCTTATAAATTACCGAGCTGTGACATTTCAGTATCTCCTCACGCCTTGCAAAGATAGGAGCTAAATCACTGGAAACATGGAGAATAGCTGGGATGGAGAGTGGAAAGGACTAGTGAATCAAAGCATCAAGTAATTATTGTGAACCAGCTTTTTCTGCTGAGTTGGTGATGTAAAGAAAATGACCAACCTGAGCCAGGAGGTCTTGATAGACACAGGTTTTTTGCTTGTACTGGAAGCACCTGGTTGCAAAAGACTTGTCATATATAAAGAATCATAGAATTGTCTAGGTTGGATCCTTCCAACCTAGACAATTCTATGATTCTTTATATATGACCTTTAAGGTCATAGAGTCCAACCATCAATGCGACACTTGAAAAAAAAACAACCATCACTCAACCATGTCGCTAAGCACTATCAGTGCTTGAGATATGAGAAAAAAAAGTAGTAAAAAAATTGTTATCTTTCTAGTGTTTTAATTATATTTTATAAGTTAAGTAAGTAAAGCAATATTCAGGCAGAAAATAATCCCACCTCAGCACATTCTCATTACTCAGCCATTCAATTGCAACAAAACACAACAGAACTTTGTGTTAGGAGATGGAACAAGGACAACTTGTCACCCTGAGTGTTTATGGCAGAAGGTCTCCTTCTGTAGAGGAGCTATTTTCAAGATCAAGATTAACTTGGCAAGTTGGTTCAGCAAACCTCCTGATTAGTTATTGGCTATTTGTTAGGATGAAATCTGAAGAATAGTTTCAAGTTACTTCTTTAGTCTTTTGAGACCAGTGTCGGAAGATATGTGGTGCTTTCTCAACAGAGGGACCTGAAGTTCATTCCATGCTACAGAACACACCTAACTCCTTCCCTTATGCAGAATGGCATAAGATCTACCACTGAGAAAGTACCCTAACAGCTCTGACACTGCTTTTTGCTTTTCAGTTTCTACCACTTTGCCAAAGGACCAGCAATTTAGCTTTCCCTGCCTTCTATGTGTAGCTCATTTTCTTAAAAATCATTCTGAAAAGTTTGAAAAAGTGGAATACTCAGTTTATATTTGAATAACATACTGACTGTATTAGGTAAATATCTTTTTTTTAAAAAAGATTTTGCTAGGAAATGCAAGAAAATTAGTATTTTTTGCATCTCTGCTTTCCTTAGCTTGACTGCAAAAGATTGTCTTTAGTGTATGCAAAAACTGAGGTAGTTTCAATAGTAGAAGTCAATTTGGAAAACTTGCAAATTCAAGGTTCAGTAGTTTTACAGCCAAGTGAATATGGTGGATTAGGAATTATCCTTGTTTTTCTCCTTTTCTCCTCTCGAGGCAGCTGGGTCCTCTGCCTAGAGCTCTGAGTTTTCTAGCTAGGAAGATTTTCCTGGTAAGGGACTTGCTCATCTTTTTTCCCATTTTTATCATGACATTATCAGGAATAATAAAAGCATTGAGCTGAAAGACTTTTACCTTAACTCCAGAAATGAGCTATTAGGGTGTATTTTACACCTTTTGCTAGAACCACTGAGGGATAAAAAAACCCCTCTGAAAGGAGTCTTCTTACAAAAGGACCGTTCACGCTATTGTGGTTATATTTCTGTTTTCAGCTTGAACGTGATAGGAAAAAGAACATTTGTTTGCAACAGCTTTTTAAGATAATGAGCTGCATGTGTGAAACTTTTCCAAAAGCAAGAATAGTGTAAGAATAATTACTTACCTTTTGGTTTGATTTTTTTTTTTTAGTAGAAAGAGAAAGGAAATGCACCTGCATTTCTGAATGATTCTGGTGGGACAGAGAGGTAAAGGCGGTGGAAAAGGGGGAAGTGGAGAAGATAATTCTCGGCATGTGCTGTAATTGTCAGTGTCTGTTATGTCACAAAAGAAAAAAAAGAAAGAGAAATGTTTTTAATAGTTGGTATGCACTTGGTCCATGATGCTTGGCAACAATTACATCCGTGTGAGGTCAAGTTCAGGCCAGTAGAGTTGTCCTCTTCAGCGTAACATTAGACTAGTGAGGGCTTATAAAAGGTTCTGCTACTGCAGTCACTGTAATTATATGTAATTATTTCTGTGAGGTCCATGAGAATCAAATGCTTGAGATCTCTGATGTCTGCAGTACTGCATGCTTGCGAAACGCCCAGGAGGATGGCTGGTTACTCTGGCCCGACAGCCTTCAGCAGTCCTTGTCTATTAATGGGCTAACTCAGAGCTCCATGTTCATTACACAACATCGTTTCCCTAACTGGGGGGAAAGAACCCTACATCTTGTTTAGCTCTTAGTGGGAACTAAATTATCTTCTTGCTTTAGTGGAGTTAAGCCAGCAGAAGATGTGACCCTGTAGTGGCACAAGGCCTTGTAAGAAGCCATGAGCTCTTGAATCCAGTAGGAAGTGTTGAAAATCTCGCTGTAATTGTAAAGCAGAGGGAATATCTCTATTGAGTCCACTTTCTACAATCTGTATTGGGTTATTCTTTGGTAGTCCCAACACAGGTGAATAAGATTTCTTTATAATTTTTTTTTAAGGGTGCATGTTTTGGGGTGACTGCCAGTCCTTAAAGAGACACTGAGTGGTGGTGGGGCTTGGTATCCTGCTGCACAGTTGTGTAAAGCAGCTGTAATACTGTCAGATGGAGTTATTTAAGGCCTATTGAAATTTAATAGAATTATCAAATAGCCTAGTTTTATCTGTGTTTGCTAATATGTGGTCATTTTATTTTTTCCTCTTGCACAACAATCCAGAAGAACTGTACTGTTACTGGAAAGAAAATATTCAGTATATGAGTACAGACCACAGCAGAGACCTCTTGCCTGTTAGAATGATGACATGCTGTTAACTGAGGTACACTGGGGATCTGTCAACAAATAATCAAAATTAATGATGTAGGTATGTTGGGCTGCTATCATAACAAAATTTAAATGTGGAAAAAATGGGTGTGTCTGCAGGATGGGACTCGATTCTCAACACAGACCTGACTCCGCTCTTGTTAAACTCAGTAGGTTTATCACTAGGGGTTTTGGCGAGAACAGGGCTGAGCCGTGTTGAAAACTTTGCCTGCATAATTAGTACAGGAGACATGAAAGCGTAGCTTGTTGGGCTCACAGGGGCATTTAGATCTGCTGCTTTGGGAAGTGACACTATCAGAACCTAGAACAACACTAATATTTAAGGCCTCTATTTTCTAAAGCACATACTCTGTTTTCTCTTTATTAATAGAACTGTATTTTGGCACTATTGAAAGCTGCTGAGACATTCTTGTAGCGTTGTAGGGGAATTTGGAGCCACCTTTGGTGTTCCAAGTAGCTCAGTAGATGTTTGGTTGACTTAAGGTTGATTCCGGTATGAGAAGTGGAGCTGTTCTGCAGACTTGACTTGAGGTTTTGTCTGCTTGTGGTGGAAAGATGGAGGAAAAAAAGTGTCAAGACTTTATATCCATTTCACTTTCTGTTGTGGTCCATGCAGGCTCTGTGGGCCTTGGGTTTGGAGCAGAGCAAGTATGGATTCTTCAGAGGAAGACTTTGTTATCGAGATAAAAATGTGCATTTCAGAAGCGAAACACATCTGTGTTGAGGCACGGCAAGTTCAAAGCTGCTCAGAGAAGTTTATGGGAAGCAGCTGTGGGTTGTCTTTGCTAATTAGGACCAGAACCTACTTGAGGATTTGACACAACAGGTTTACATGGTGCCATTAGGTAAAGAAAGTTAATGTCTGCTTTTAATAACAAGAGCAAGTAGCAGAGGTGGCAAAGTATTTTTAATGACATCATTTGCCCAGCTGTTTTACACATCTGTAACGCGGAATGTCGTTCCAGTTCTGTAACACTTCATCCTTGCTCTTCCACACCTTTGGGATAAGGGATAAAGTTACCTGTCTGGAAGGGAGCAGCCTGGGAAACATTTGTATTTGCGGTTAGTTATCAGTGGTGGTTACAGTTTAAACATGGGCCAGAGTGTACCGAATTAGGTATATAATTTTTTCCAATGTGCTAATTACTTCATGGTGAATTTGGCTCTTAGGCAGAGATCCCTGTGCTCTGGGCCAAGCCTACATCCAGGAATGAGACATTTGCAGCAGCTGCAAAAATGTTTTTACTTATTTAGAGCATTGTAATGTTTTATAGCCACGAATAATGACATGTATATAAATCACTCATTAATTTGTAATGTTAGATGCTTCCCTTTACAATATCTGAGACGATGACGGCACAGAAGGGATACGTTAGGTGTCTAAATGGCATTTATATGCAGGCACATGTGTTGTCTACATATATGTGGTCTGTTTCAGCTCTTGTTAAATTCAGTGGGCTTTGGTTCAGGTTCCTTCTCTCTCTTTCCTTTGTACTGATGATGTAGTTCTGCAGAACTACTGTGAAGGTGGTGCCTGGTCTCCTGTTTTCAGTAGAAGGCTTTGTTTTGCAAAGATGCTGTGTCTGAATAAGGATGGGTTCCTAACTGCATCCAAAGAATTCCTACAACAAATTTAATTGATTTGTGGGCTAGAGAAAAAAAATAAAATCTTATGTTGCATATTTTTTTTTTTTTTCATAATCCCAAGCAGTTTGCTAGCTCAGTGAGAAACAAGGGGGAATTTTCTTTTACAATAATTTTGAGATTTGCCATCTCTTCGGATAAATCTCTTGTGCTTCTCAGCCCAGTAAACAGGGTTCAGAAAGGCTCCATCAAGCTGGTGTACTCTGTGTATCATTGGGATCCACTTTCACATAGCTATGTGTTTGAAAATTGTGGGTTTTCCTATCCAGTGTTTCTTAGGACATATTGACTTTCTTAAAACATGAATACAACGATGGATTGTGTATGGCTTGCTTTGTGAAAGTACCCGAGCCGTAAGATTTCATTACAGTATGAATTAGCCTTCGGTTTGCAAGAAATAGTGAAAACATTGACTGATGCAAAATTGTAGTGTGCCTGGAGAGAAACAAGATTGACTAATATTTAAATTCAAGATAAAAGAGATTTGTGAGAAAGAATGCTGTGGGGTGGAGGAGGAGGGCACTATTCGTTGCAATACGATAGTAAAAATCTTGTTGTTGTCTTTATTACCAGTGCAGGTAATGATCTAAAACTTAGGGTCCGAAGAGATGTCTTATGTATCCTTTAGTAAAGATATCTTCTGTTTTTTAAAATAATATAGAACTTGCTGAAAGGCTTAGGTAATTAGTAAGCTCATGGGTAAGTCTAATGAAGCTCCTTTCAGTTTACAGCTCCTTTTCATCACAACTGCATGTTTTCTGTTGTTGGTTCTATATGTACATTTGTATTTAGTTGTGTGTACAGTAATGGTTGACTTTTCATAGGCTTCATTGCAAAAGCACATTGGTGTTTTTCAAAATCAGAGGCTTTTAACAGAATCATAGAATGCTGTGGGGTTGGAAGGGACCTCTGGAGATCATCCAGTCCACTCCCCCCCAACCAGAACAGGTCCACCCAGAGCAGGTTGCACAGGAACGCGTCTAGGAGGGTTTGGAATGTCTCCAGAGTCAGAGACTCCACCACGTCTCTGGGCAGCCTGTGCCAGGGCTCTGCCACCCTCAGAGCGAAGAAGTTCCTCCTCATGTTGAGATGGAACTTCTTAAGGTCAAGTTTGTGCCCATTCCCTCTTGTCCTCTCCCTGGGCACAACTGAAAAAAGCCTGGCCCCATCTTCCTGACACCCACCCTTGAAGTATTTATAAATGTTGATCAGAACCACTTTAGAACTGTTTCTGAGCTGCTGAAATGAGCTTTAAAATTCCTACAGGGTTGGGAAGTCTGAAAATCTAAATTGCGTCTGGAAACTTAAATTTTACTTTATGCTGCGGAAAGAAAATGAAAAGGTTGAGGCGGATAGCACAAGTCTTAAAAGACAAAATACAGTTTTAGAGCAGGAGTATAGATTCAAAGAGAACATCTTTTTTTTTTGTAGTGAAAGATGAACTTTTTATACCTTGAGTTTACCGTTAATAAGTTAACATGCAATTTTTCCTCTCAAGTTTCTTTAGGAAATATGTAAGTGATACAATTTGGAAAAAAAGAAAAGAAAAGAAAGCAGAAAGCAGTGATAATTTGTATCGGTGAGAGAGCTACCACGCAGAACTGGTGGAAAATGGCATGTGCTGTACACATTTTCTAAGTGGGAACGTCTGGCCAGGTGGTAAGAGAGTTGAGGTTACACAATTTGATTCCCCAGTGCTTTTGAACTGTAACGCGACCTTCAGACGAAGATCTTGGGCTAGAAGCCAAGTATTTGGGTAATATTTCAAGGGTGTACTCAGTACTGAAATTCTTTGTGTTTTACACCTCTGTGGCACAGGGATGGTGGGAGGTGGCAGGTAATCTGTCTTGCCAGCCCCTGACCTCACCTACGAGCACACCTGCATGTAGAAGGCTCTTTGCATGAGCTTCAGAAATCTGCCTCCTTTTCTAAAGAAAATTAATCCCAAGCTAAGAGCTGTCTTCTCTTCTTGGAACAGACAGGCATTTCCTATTTAATTTACCTGTATTTGATTAGAAATACTGATCATAGAATGATAGAATGGTTAGAGTTGGAAGGGACCTTAAAGATCATCCAGTTCCAAGCCCCCTGCCCTGGGCAGGGACACCTCCCACCACACCAGGTTGCTCAAAGCCCCATCCAACTTGGCCTTGAACCCCTCCAGGGATGGGGCAGCCACAGCTTCTCTGAGCAACCTGGGCCAGGGTCTCCCCACCCTCAGAGTGAAAAATTTCTTCCTAATATCTCATCTAAATCCCCCACCTTTCAGTCTGAAGCCATTACCCCTTATCCTGTCACTACAGGCTCTTAGAAAAAGTCCCTCTCCAGCTGTCCTGAAGGCCCCCTTCAGATACTGGAAAGTTGCTGAAGGTCTCCCCAGAGACTTGAATGATTCAAATCAAGACTGAGCCTTTTTCTGAAAAAAAACTTATTTTATCTGAACCAGAACAATCTGGCCTCCATCCAGGAAATTCTGTATGCTGTGTGGTGTGGCTGATTAGCTAGATGATCATAGGTTTTCCTTTTTGGCTTCATTAATGCTTCCTATAGTTTGAAAATATTACAAAGCTTAATAAATCTTACTAAGAAAGAGCTGGTGAAAAATTCATTGGTGCAAAGCTGATGTGTGTCTGCAGTGTAGATCAGCAGAGCAGGGGTTAACAGGCATGAGCAGGCTTTCTGCAGAGGGCCGTGGATGCAACGGCATGCAGAAGGATTCAGGGCTGAGTGCATGGAACCATTGGGATGCAGAGGGATTAGGGCTGGCGGCATGCAGAGGGATAAGGGCCGGGTGTATAGATCTGGCAGGATGCAAAGGGATCAGGGCTGAGTGCATGGATCCAGTGGGATGCAGAGGGATCAGGGCCAGATGCATGGATGCGGCAGGATGCAGAGGGATCAGGGCTGAGTGCGTGGATGTGGTGGGATGCAGAGGGATTAGGATTAGGGCTGGGTGTATAGATCTGATAGGATGCAGAGGGATTAGGGCTGAGTGCCTGGATCCAGCAGGATGCAGAGGGATCAGAGGTGTGTGTATGGATCTGTCAGGATGCAGAGGTGCAGTGGGGTGCAGAGAGATCAGGGTTGAGTGTGTGGATCTGGTGGGATGCAGAGGGATTAGGGCCGGGTGTATAGATCCAGTAGGATGCAGAGGGATCGGGGACAAGTACATGGATCCAGACGGATGCAGAGGGGTCAGAGCCAGGTGCATGGATGCAGTGGGGTGCAGATGCAGGGATGTAGAGAGACCAGGGCTAGCAGGATGCCGAGGGATTGGGGCTGGGTGCATAGATCCAGCAGGATGCAGAGGGACCAGGGCTGCCTGGAATGCGGCATGCTGCAGTTCGCAGAGCGCGGCCGGCTGCCAAGCCATTTAACAGGCGGCTGGTTTTGTTGAAAAGGCAGCTTGAAAATTTAAATCCTTGTGATTTTTTTTTTTTAAAATCAGCTGGAGAACATTATAGTCACGCAGAACTGAAGGCAGACAACTTGTTAAAATTAGCGTTGGCTGTAATTAAAAACATGCTGGGGGAAAAAGACCATGAGAAGAAACAGACTCTTGGAAAGCTCCTGACATTGCTAGATGTCTAAATGGAAATGTAGCTTGCTAATTGATTTAAATAATTGCTAGGTTACTACATGCTTCACCCGCTGCAGCAGATACCAGAGCTGTTGGCCTGCTCATGGTAGAGGTAGATCATAGGTAATCGGGTTCTTGCAAGCCTGGGGGCAAATAAAGGACCTTCACAGAGATGTGCAGAGAAACCAGGTGCTGCCTTGCCGGGCTGCACTGCTCCGTGTTGGGGAGAGACCTCTCCTCCTTTCCAAAATCTGGTACTCGTCTCCCATTTCTCTCTGCGACAACTTTACTTCTCGTGCCAGTTAGCAATCGTCATCGCTTAGGGATGTGCTTGGCAGTTTGCGTCCTCTAGTGCTCTTCTAGAGGTTGCATCTTACCTCTGAGTGTTGTTTTGGTCCATGTCATGATGCAGGTTCACTCCTGGTCCACAGTTAAGACTACAAGCACATATGCAGAAAAGAAGATTTTAAGGAAGGTGGGGAACTCGGAATTGAGTTTAGCCTTTGCTGTGGGTGCAGGTGATGACGACTGGTAACACTGACAGGCTTGATGTCAACTTTGGGAAGAGTGGAGGGGAAAAATGGACATTCCGGGTCTGTACCAGCTTATATTGTGGTGGGATGGGGTGTTCTATGACCACCCCAGCCTGCTTCCCATTGCTGGGTCGCTGTCTGCAAGACTAGAGTTATTATTTGTCAACAAAATGTCATGGGTTTCCACTCAACCTGCTGCTCTCACCCCTTAACCATAATGGTCAGGAAAACTGGGTGTAATGGTGAGCCTCAGGTCTATGAGTTTTCAGCCGTGGATGTGCTCACAGAGGCCGTGGCATTAGAAGACAGTAAAGCTGAGGAATACAGGCTGTGTCTCTTACAGGTGGTGATGCAGATGTGTGATGGCAAGTCAAGGAGCTCACCTGGCATCTGTCTGCTCCCTGCTCTGGGTCCCTAAGGGTGCTGTAGCTCTAAGTACAGGAAGAACAGTCAAATTAGCATTATCATCAGGTGCATTTGGAGTAGCGTGGCTAAAATAATGGGGCTACCAGCATTTATACCTGCATGAGGAATTTCTCTGATGAGTAATGTAGTGTTTCTTTTCACTTGTTCTGGAAAATACACTTGGTTCTTAGCAAAATTATCTTCAGAAGCTCCTGTGGTAACTTCTCCTCAAACACTGTTGCAGTCTGAACGATCCCTCATGCTGTCTTTCAGGCGAACCAGCAGCCCAAGTGAATCTCCCTCCTTAGTGTACTATTAGGCCTGATTTTGCAGTGCTGCAAATTTTACATCCATCCTGCCCCATTTAGGAGGAATTTTTATTTCATAGCTGTTGCATATGGTTAGGAAGTGTCCCTTTCCACACATCATAATTCATTTTTTCTGTTGGCTTCTATTGTATAACACAAGTGTGAAAAATCCTCTTCTTTTGTCTGGAGAAGCCCAATTTCATATCATCGTGTGGTTTTTCTGAGTTTTCCGGAAGATAACAAATCCCTCTATCGTGGCCTTGTGTAAGACCTACTGGCTTCAATTATGCCTTGTAACTCACTGATTACCCTATTAAAATCATAACACAATTTATTCTGGCGTTTACTGCACATTGTAACATGATGATAGACCCTTTTCATAGGGTGCCTTTTGGCTTTTTGAACAAATCTAAATGTCCCTGCCCACCTTTTTATATTCTAATGTAATGAACTCTTTCTGCAGCTCCATCTGATGTTTATTGGTTTCTAGGAGAGATCCTATTCCTAATTTAATGAGTCCCTCTTTGCATCATAATGTGATCCATGTCAGCTTTTACAGCATATCCTCGCGCACTGGTGCCAAAGAGTCTTGTGTCATAGAGCCAAGTGGCTTCTAATGGACATCACACCTCTGTAACCCTGTTGTGCGCTCTCACCCTTGTCTCTGCTCCTCTGACACACTGCAGAAGCCCAGTGGCTCCACAGAACGTCTGCCTGGGATGTGTGCTCAGCCCCTTCAGGCTCTGGGTGTGCAAAGCTTGCGTCACGGGCATGCTTTAAAGGCTGTTTTAGGGAAAAGTTACCTGCCAGACTTTGATGACTCCCTTGGTCCTCCTTGGTTATTGCACAAATGATGGGCTGAGGTCCTTTTCTCTCTCCGTGTAGGGTTTATCTCAGTGCTGCTGATAAAAGCACCTGCTGTTCCAGAGGTCGCCAGGGGAGTTAACACAGTATTTCACTGGCATCTCTGAAGCCTTTAAACGTTCTTCAGAAGCAAAGGATATACAAATATTCACTGGTCCCAGCTGGAACTTGAAATAGCATTGGTGTCAAGAGTGAGTCTGCTGATTTAAGGCCCTAAAACGTCTCTCAATAGGGCTCACAAATCTGAAATATTATCAATATTGTAAAGCACATGGTAAAAATGGGATTTATTTTCCCAGACCTCAAATGTCTGTATCTTGTCTAAACCCCTTAGTCTGCATTTATAGGTGTAAGGGAGAAATGACAGTGTCGGTACATGATCATCGGATTTAGTATGGAAAGCTCCTTGTAGCTGAAGCATATTGCTCTCTGAGAAGGTTTTCTGTTCCCCCCTCCCTAGGCACCTTTTTTTGCCCCCTGTCCAACACACGTCCAATATGATGCTGGTTGATACTGAATGCTGTTTGCCAACATTCAGTAGGATCTTCCTTCTCCAGTTCCCGGAGAAGAGCTGGAGAAGTGCAGTTCAGCCTCAACATGTGAAGGTGGGCAGTGCTGGGAAAGCAGGTGCTGGGGAACCACTGAAGGATTAGGGATTGTAACACACGCCTGGTCATTTCTGAATCCTCTTAACGAGCTGTGCGTTCTCTCTCTGATTCTCCCTGGTGCTATAAAGAATAATCCTTGGCCAGGGCTTCAGGCTGACATGGAATGCGGTCCTTCTTCATGAGCTATTGTTACAACTCTTTTTAAATGATCTGTATTGTTAATTACCAGATTATAGATCCAATAGCAGTAACTTTATGACTGAGCTCCTCAATTTTTCCTCAAGCTTTGGTAAAAGAAAAACTGCTATGTCAAACTTTTTAATGGAAATATGAGCTTTTAATACTATTTACACTGCTCTTCCAGTTGGAAGCTGGGACAGCTCGTGTCCCTGTTCTTTTCTTTGGGCTGGGTTCATCAGACAGATTATATTGATGTTGACTCATGATGGCCTGATCTTCCCATGAGATCTATTTTGCTAAAGTGGGAGGGAAGGTCATGGTACATGGTGGAGTATGAAATGAGATCCGTGGAGGGTGGTGGAGTCAGAGGACTCAATCATAGAATGGTTTGGGTTGGAAAGGACCTTAAAGCCCATCCAGTTCCACCCCCCTGCCCTGGGCAGGGACACCTCCCACCAGAACAGGTTGCTCAAAGCCCTGTCCAACCTGACCTTGAACCCCTTCAGGGATGGGGCAGCCACAGTTGCTCTGGGCAACTTGATGACTCAAACTCCTGTAAAGCTTTTTCACCAACGCAAAGACTGTCTGTGCAGCTGAGGTTCACAGGGGGTCTGGACTAGAGGTCTTCAAGAAGTCCTCTAGTCCAGCCCCCCTGCCCAGGCTGGGTCATCTAGAGCATGTGGCTCTCAGGAATGTCCAGTGAGATCCTGAATTAGCACTGAGGATGAGACACCATGGCTGCTCCAAGCAGGCTTCCCAGTGTTTGAGCATCTCACAATAAAACCCAAGGTTTTTCCTTACCTGTAAGTGGATTTCATTTCCTGGGTTTCAATTTGTGCCCGTTGCCTCTTACTTTCTAACTGGGCTCTACTGAGTAGACTGTCCCTCTTCTTTCCTGGCCCCATCAGGTATCTGTATGGACTGATGAGACCTCCAGAGCCTCCATGCTGCAGGCTGGGCAGCCTCAGCTCACTCCGGCTCTCATGTCTGGCAGATGCATCTCTACCTTTATCATCTTCCTGACCCTTCGCTGCTCCAACAGCTCCCATGTACCACACGTTGATGGTGGAGAGACCATTGTGTCCCCTGGACCTTAGCTTTAAATGAAAGCTGCTGTGGTCACTGAATGTAAAACATAAGCAGAGTTCATTATTCAGTGGTACATATATATATTTAAAGCGATAACTTGTATGGCTGGGGTCAGTGCAGCAGGATTACACAAATGTGTCAGTGCAGGTAATTGGTGAAGTGTGGTGTGGACAGAGCTGTGATGAAAAAGAACATCACTGCTAAGTGATGTGAGTGGAAGTGCTTGGGGAAGCGTGTCTGGAGCTTCCTGGCAGAAAAGGACCTGGGGGCTCTAGTTGACAAGCGGCTGGATATGAGCCAGCAGCGTGCCCAGGTGGCCAAGAAAGTCAATGGCATCCTGGCTTGTATTAGACATAGTGTGACCATCAGAAGCAGGGAGGTGATTGCCCCCCTGTACTGGGCACTGGTGAGGCCACCCCTTGAGTATTGTGTCCAGTTCTGGGCACCTCAACACAAGAGAGATCTGGAGGGGCTGGAGCGAGCGCAGAGGAGGCAACGGAGTTGGTGAAGGGCCTGGAGAATAAATCTGCTGAAGAGCGATGGAAGGAGTCTGGACTGTTTAGTTGGAGGAAGAGGAGGCTGAGGGGAGACCTCATCGCTCTCTACAACTGCTTGAAAGGACATTGGAGAGATGTTGGTGCTGGTCTCTTCTCACAGGAAGTTAGTGATAGAAGGAGAGGGAATGGCTTCAAGCTGCACCAGGGTAGGTTTAGGCTGAACATTAGGAAAGACTTTTTCCCAGCAAGAGTGGTCAGACCCTGTAATGGGCTGCCCGGGGAGGTGGTGGAGTCCTCATCCCTGAGTGTGTTTCAGAGTGGTTTAGATGTGGTGTTGGGGGTTGTGGTGTAGGGGAGAACGTTGTAGAGTGGGGCTGATGGTTGTACTCGATGATCCCAAGGGTCTTTTCCAACCTGGATGATTCTATGATGCTAAGTACCACTGTTGTGTCAGGTGTGCTGGTATCATGATGATAAATTGGAAGGCATTGTTATTTTAACATTTAGAGTTTTAGTTATAACTATAGATTTAGAGGTAGAGCTTGGTGCTCAAAGTAATTTTATCTTTATTGGCTGCACCTCACAAATTCAATAATTGTACCATCTCCTCGTCGATGTGAGTTATTACCAGTTACCGGGCACAGATTGACTTGCTAGTCCTGTAAAATAAAATCTATGCACTGTATGAAAACAAGTACATGTAATTTGAATAAATAATTCATAATTTTATTGATTATTTTATAAATACTGATATTGGAGCTAAAATAGTAAAAAAAAAATATAGAAAAAGTTTTATAGTAGAATATCTTTCCAAGTAGCAAATATTGCCTCCGTGTGTGTCCTGATCCCAGCTGAGGAGGCTTGACGTGAGAGCTCTGTTGCCCACCCTTAGAACACCTGGGGTGGGTGATTCTGGGAAATGTGAGATACTCCTGTCCAGCTCTTCTGGTTTTATAGACAGTATTTTGGCTCTCAAGTCTGAGCTAGCTTGTCTGAATCAATTAAGAATAACACTCACTTGGAGTAAGTTAAGTGATTAATATTTTCAAGTCATGTGTTAGATAGCCCTCAAATTTTTGGGGCAAGTAGGCAAGAATGATGATGCAACTCTATCTGTGCCTGGACGGAACTGCTCAGCCGGTCAGTTTGGGTGGCCGCAGAACTGGTGAAGGGCAAACACACAAGGTGAGGGGGGAAGAAGTGAGCTGTGTATGCTCCCAGCTGCCCTCCCCACTTTCAAGTCTTGTTTTACTGATTGCAGGGAGCTGAGCAACTGGTCACAGCTGTACCATGGACTATGGACAAGGTAGCTGGATCCCACCTCCTCATATGGGAGCAGAGGCAGGGCCGGGGTCTGCCCCCCTTATATATAGATCCAGAAACTTTTGGTCTGAAAACACAGGCACTGCAGGATTTAATGTTATTTATTCCCAAGCCCCAGTCTTACTAATTACTTCATTTTACAAGTTGGAGATCTCTGTGCTTGGTTGGGAATTCCAGACAATTTATTTACTAAACTCTTCTGGCTGCTTAGATACTGAGCTGGTTTGTGTGTTCAGCCCTTTTGGCGGTGAATGGCTCCCTCAGGTACAGTAAGCAGAACCGATAAATACCAGTTCGTCTGCCAGTGTGGGCACTGCTGCTGGAGAGCTGTCCCACCAGTCCCAGGGCAGCAGCATTACCCTCTCAGTGATCCCCACAGGGCAGAGAGCTTGCAGCCGTGGTGACAGTGGAGAGTGGGGACCTCAACCAAATGAAGCGGTCGGGTAAAGTGGTAAAGAGAATGAATATTTTGTTAATCCTCTGGATTTCAGGTCAGATGTGTGCAATAAGCTTTGTCTATGCTGGAGGATCTCGCTATATATCTACGTATGTATCTACAGCTCCCTGAATGGAGGGTGGAGCGAGAGGAGGTTGGTCTCTTCTCCCAAGGAACAGGTGACGGGACAAAAGGAAACAGCCTCAAGTTGCACCAGGGGAGGTTTAGGAGGGGTATTAGGAAAAAATTTCTTGAGAGAAAGGGTTGTCAAGCATTAGGACAGGCTGCCCTGGACGTATTAAAAAGCTGGGCAGTGGTGGTGCTGAGGGACATGGGTTAGTGGTGGACTTGTCAGTGTTGGGTTGATGCTTGGACTCAATGATCTGAAAGGTCCCTTCCAACCTAGATGATTCTATGATTCTATTGTGTATTTATGGGCATTATCCAAGGCAAGGCTACTACCTGATACCCTGTTTCCTTGCTGCTCTCTCCACCCTGCCAGCCTCTCTCCTTTGGGGGTCCTTATGCCAAGAAGAAAAACGGTGTTTTGCATAAGAGAAGGCTCTCTCCTGCTGACAGTGAGCTCATGCACCTTGCAGAAGTGAAGCACAACTGAAGCAAGACCACAATAAGTAACAGCATGGGTCTCTTCATCTGTAGTAGATGACACAGGGAGCACTCCATTCCTGCTGCTCGTCTTGCAAAGCAAGTTTTATCTCCCACGCCTGCCCAGAGGAAAGAAAAATGGAGATATCCGTGAAATTCCCTTTATGTTCTTTCCTGAGACAAGCTCTTCCCCCTT
>VXBJ01005765.1:116684-200262 GCA_013400055.1 Nycticryphes semicollaris | reverse complement strand
CCAGTAAGTCTCTTGTATAAACATCTGACATCTCTGCTGAGATGTGCTGTGCTCACGGGGCTGTGGTCCTCGTATCTTCTGCTGGTCTGGCCCCGGAGGGGGGCTCTGTTCTCCTGGCCCCTGGCATCTTCTCCCTGCAGCACAGGGCAGGGAGGAGAGGCCGTTCCAGGCCCTGTGTTCCAGGAGAACATCGGTCCTCAACCTTGTAGAAAAGATGGTGGTGGGGAAAAAAAAAAAAATAGAGTTAACTGCTGGTGGTGTGTTGCTGTCTGGGAATTCCATTGCTAAAATGGAGATTTTGGGGGCGTGTAGAGGTTATGTTGCAATGATGGGGGTTTTTTGATGATCATATGGGTTATGATTTTCCTAGAACTCATGGATTATAAGAATATAGAACGGTGGCTTGATGAGGTGTTCATCTTTCCACAGTTTGCATTGCTTTTTCATAAAAATTCTTACCGTATTATGCTTATTGCCTGTACTTAATACATCAGGATTTGGTAGAACTGTGATCTTGGAAGTAACAGGTAAAGATACAGAAGAAAACGTTTGGTTTTCCTACATTGGAAGGATATTGTGGAACCTATTCAAGGTAGAGAAGGATTTCTGTGTCGAGTTTCAGCCATGGTAGGAGGTTTGATAGAAAACCAGGTGAATTAAGCTTCAAAAGCTTACAATCAGATAAAATGAGGAACATATTAAGTGAAGTAGACTGGCACTGTTTATTAGAAAATGGCCTATGAAGGAAAATTGGCTAAACTTTAAAGAGGTGCTGGAGTTGGCTCGGGGGGGAGTGAATATATCTTTACATAAAACTAAACATAAAACTTTAAAACCAATGTGGATGAGTGATAAGTTGTTAAAGTTAATTGTGAGTGAAAGTGGAGCTCGAAAGCATGCAGGGAGTAGCAGAGCATGGGGTTGTTGGAGGGAGTTGTAAAGACAAAGCTGCTCTACAAGTGGAGGATTTCAAGGGTAAAATGGAGAGTAAGCAGTTAAGGCCATTAAGCTCGAGAGTACCCCGGTGAGTAAAGATGTGAACCAAGGGACTGCTTTTGGGGTGCTTACTCTTCAAACTAAAAAACCCCAAATGCCCCCCAAGGATTTAGTTCCATTTAACGCTGGACCATTAAATAGTGCAACTCTTACAAGGGGTTGTAAAATGCTTTTATTTTACTACCTATTATACCCGTTGTTACTATAGAATCATAGAATTGTCCTGGTCAGAAGGGACCTTTGAGATCATCTAGTCCATTAATTACTAGTCTATTAGTTACTAGTAGTTAATATCAATTATTATATCGTCATTTTTAGATAACTACTACAAGGTAATGCATATGGTTATATATTCTGATATTGCTATAGCTATATAGTAATGTATATTGAGATACAGTGCATATAGTGTGGTATTTATATGATCTCATGCTTATCTAGCTTATAAACAAGCTTATGCATGAAAAGTATCCTGTAGGAGATTGTTACATATCCTGTAAAAGTAATATAATGTAATATATCTTTATGTTAATGTTATTTAATTTATACAATAATGGTATCACAGAATGATCAGGGTTGGAGGGGACCTCTGGAGACCAGTCCAACCCCCTGCATGAGCAGGGTCGCCCAGAGCAGGTTGCACAGGAACCTGCATCCAGGTGGGTTTGAATGTCTCCAGAGATGGAGACTCCACACCCTCTCTGATCAGTCAGAAGCTGCCCAGGGCTCTGCCATCCTCACAGGAAAGTTTTTCCTCATGTTCAGATAGAATTTCCCTTGTTTCCATTTGTGTTCGTTGACCCTTGTCCTGTCCCTGGGCACCACTGAGTAGAGCCTGACCCCCCTCCTCTTGCCACCCACCCTTTAGATATTGTTGGGCGTTGATGAGATCCCCTCTCAGTCCGCTCTTCTCCAGCTCTCTCAGCCTTTCCTCAGCAGAGAGTTGATCTGGTTCCTTGATCATCTTCACAGCCTCTGCTGGATTCTCTCCAGCAGCTCCCTGTCCTTCTTGAACTGGGGGACCCAGAAGTGGACCCAGTGCCCCAGATGGAACCTCACTGGGGTCTTTTGACCTGTTGGCCATGCTCTTTAGTGCACCCCAGGAGACCATTGGCCTTCTCTGCCACAAAGGCACATTGCTGGCTCATGGACAACTTGTTGTCCACCAGGACTTCCAGGTCTCTCTCTGCAGAGCCTTCTTCCAGCAGGTCAGCCATAATGTGTACAGGTGTATGGGGTTATGGGGTTATTCCTCCCCAAGTGCAGAGAACTGGAACTCCTCATGACTGCCTTCAGGTGCGTGAAAACAGATTGTTCTCTGCAGTTGGACCAAATTATGTTAGCACCTAGTTATCCATCTAATAAGAGCAATAAAGTCACTATCAAGAAAAAAAAAATGGATCAAAAAATAAATAAGGAGCTTGGATGGACTCAGTAGCAATGAATTTCTAACACAAATGTAATGCAGACACAGGAGCAGTGGGAGCAATCACTGAGCCCTTTTCATCAAAAAAGGTTGATCTAGGAAGCCTTTTTTGAGTTATACAGTATTTCGGGTATAGTCTTACTCCCGTGTTTTCTAATGTCATTAATATTTACCTCTCTGTGGAAAATAGTTCTGGTGATGCCCCACTGGATACTGTTTACCCTCCTTCACCTGCATTGTTTTGGCAGCCCTCAGTCATCACCAAATTAATCCTTTTCTTCCTGAATCTTGTCTTTATTAGTGTTAAGGATATTTATTTGCTCTAACTTAGCTCCCCTCTTAGTCAGATTGGCAGTAATATTGCTCTGAATGGGAAGAAGCTATTTTTCCAATGTGTTGGAACTCAGCAGGATTTATTATTGAAACCCCTGAGATTCCATTTAAGATAACTGAAGCTATTAAGACCAGAGATATTAAAACCTAATTCACAGTCATAGCTGTCTGTTGCTTTGGTCCCTTTTCTTCCATGTTCTGGTCTACTGGACTAAACTTGATGTGGCACCTGCATAATTCAGCAGAATTTTCTGCATTCAGTTGCATTAGTGGTAAATCCATATATGAGGGAACTCAATCGGACCAATGTGATCTTTAGAAACACTTACCTCAGTGTCTCTTGAATAAAAAATAAGTTGGAGAAGACCATGCCAGGAAAGGAGTATTTGCCGATTGGATTTATGAAATGCATCTGAAGTTTGGGTTGGGTTTTTTTTTTCTCTTGATGTGTGCTGCTGATTTTGGTGGTTTGAAGAATGCAAACAACATTAAAACCCCCGGTATGGATGGTAAGGACTTGGCAGTCATCTCCCTCTGGAAGAAATCCGTTTCGAATGTTTATTTGTGGCAATAGTCACTGCCATTATTGGTCTACTGTGTTATGTCAAGTCAGAGAGCTCTGTATATTTATTTTATAGGGATTTTTGTCTTTTTTCTCATCTCTCAGTGTTTTTCCCTCTTATGCCAGAAATATATCTCTTGATAAAATGATTCCGCTTCATCAGTCAATATTTTGCTTTTCATCCTAAGTGTTCTATTTAAGACTCAATTTGTTGGATCCTTAGGTTGTACTTAAAGCAATCTGTTTTGGTTTGTTTTTTTTTAATGTGAGGAGCCAGAAGAGCTGCTGACCGGAGCATATATTGAGCCATAGAGCTCTCTTTCCCGCTCGCACAGATACGGGCACCAAAACTGCACTGAAATATTCATAGGCATTGAGTAGCTGGTTCTTGTAGTTCTGTGGAAAATTGTCACCACTGATCACCCCTTGTGCCTTGGAGGGATCTAATGTCAGTCCTCCTGCTAACCCCAACCCAAATGCATTTACACATTATACCGTAAATGCAGTATTTAGCCATGATTGCTGCTGCTTCTGCTGTCTTTTACCCTGGGCCTCCTCTGCTTGCACCTGCACCATCCACGGTGTTTTAACGAGACAATGATGAACACTGACATATGTTTTTGTAGATCTGAGCCTAAGTACTTTATCACAGAAGCACAGAATGCCATGGGGTTGGAAAGGACCTCTGGAGATCATCCAGTCCAACCCCCTGCAGAGCAGGTCCACTCAGAGCAGGTCGCACAGGGACATGTCCAGGCAGATTTGGAATGTCTCCAGAGTCGGAGATTCCACCAGCTGTCTGAGCAGCCTCTGCCAGGGCTCTGCCACCCTCACAGGAAAGAAGTTCCTCCTCATGTTGAGATGGAACTCCTTATGGTCAAGTTTGTGCCCGTCCCCTCTTGTCCTCTCACTGGGCACCACTAAAAAGAGCCTGGCCCCTTCCTCCTGACACCCTATAAGTATTTATAGGTGTTGATCAGATGCCCCCCCAAGACTTCTCTTCTCCAGACTAAAAAGACCCAAGTCCCTCAGCCTTTCCTCCCAAGAGAGTTGCTCCAGGGCCCTCATCATCTTTGTGGTCCTCTGCTGTACTCTCTCCAGCAGCTCCCTGTCCTTCTTGAACTGGGGCGCCCAGAACTGGTCCCAGTGCTCCAGCTGTGGCCTCCTCAGGACAGGGGATGACCTCCCTCGACCTGGTGGTCACGCTCTTCCTGATGCTCCCCAGGATGCCACCGGCCTTCTTGGCCACAAGAGCACATTGCTGGCTTATGGGCATCCTGTTGTCCTCCAGGGCTCGCAGGTGTTTTTCCTCAGAGCTGTTCTGCAGCATGTCCCCCCACTTTATCTCGTTTTTTTTTTTTTTTGTCCTCCAGAAATGTTTTTTTCTGCTTACTAACACTATCCTCACATGCTGCCTTTTGAGTAATGTGTGTATTTGCTGTGCTTTGCCAGCGGAATAGTTTGGTAGCTGGTGTGACACACCTTGCTCATCAGGTGTTCCTGCCAAACTCCTTACCTTATCCTTAAAGGAGAATGGGAACAGCAAATCTTGGGCACTGGGCACAGCCCCAAGGGCTGAACGCCTTTGTTTGGAGTCCCGACATCCCCTGCTCGTGGAGGATGCTGTGGATGTGGGCAGGAGTAAGCCTTCTGTTGGACCTGGCTGTGCCTTGGTGGCATGGCAATGCCAGCCACAGAGCACGACCAGAACCAGGTCTGCAGGTCCTAGCTGTAGAGGATGGGCTGTTCTAATTGCTCTTAAATATAATAGTGCCCCTGTGGAAGCAGACGGTTTGCTTTTCTCTCTGTGCCAAATACATCCTCAGTAGCTGTCTCCTGCCAGATTTTTTAGGAATGCGTAGCTTTTTAATGCACAGGAAGGAATGTACAGCTTTTCAAAGTAAGGCATAGCATTTAAAGTGAATTAGAGTTATTATTTATTTTTAGGATAAATGCAGAATAAATAATTGATTCAATCATTACCTCTTTGCTTTATGAAATGTCTCTTCCATGAAAAAATCCGGCACACAGTCCCTCTAGCGCTACCAGCTGAACAACAGCAGCTCCGTATAAAACCACTGATGCCAATGATCCACAAAAGGATCACAATTTACTTTTGTCCTGGTTCCGGGAGGGATGGGGTTAATCCTCCCTTGGCTCTACAGGTATTCCATCCCCTGGGAGCCAAGCCCAGGGGGTAGCTGGTTCTGTTAAACTGCCTTTGTCCCAACCCACCAGTTTTGCCTTTTTTCTTCAGATTTTGCACTTCCAGCCTTGGATGGGCTCAAGTGAGAGCGACAGCCCCCTGGGTCTCTGATGCCCTCTGAGGCTAAACCACGACAACTTTCGACATGAAAACAAAATTTTGCTCTAATTCTCTTCATAAACTGATGAAATATGTTACCCATTTCTGACCTTTGAGGTTTGAGCTAGGTGAATTGGTTTGGATTGGCTGAAGAGGTCTTGTGATGGGTGCCAGCACATGGGTTACTGTCGGTTTTGTCATCCGGCCTTCATCGTAGGGCACTGGTTGAGCTCTGGTGTGACTGGGAGCATGCTAGAGAGAAACAGGTCTATGAGGTCCAGAAGTGGTAGGGTAATTTATGGAATGCTGGAAGGGTGGAGGCCAAAGCCCCATCTTGACATCTCAACTTGTGGCTTCTTTCTTTTTAGAGTAATTAGAATATGGCATTGCTAACTTTGCATAGCTGTTAATAATTTTAAGCTGTTGCCATGGGATACCACACTTCATCTATACGTGGCAGATACACAGACTCTGCAAAATGCAGATCTGGAGGAGATTAAAAGGTGCTTTGGCTTCGTTTCTGCAGCATCTTAAGTGAGGTGGAAGATGCTAAATCAACTGAAAGAAAATATGTCTTTAATAGCAGTGTTTCAATAAATGTAGATAGAAATGTACTAGAATGTCATTATATTATTTCATTGTATTTTTTGTAACATAAAATACTTTGTTAGTCTTTACTATTTCTGCAATGTATTTTATAATTATTCCAGGATCATTAATCGTGATGTGAGTCAGAGTAAATACTGCACAAATAGTGAGAGATGCTCAGCAGGGCAGTTTCAGTGACAGAGGTTTTGTACTCTAAAAAACAGAAGAATTATTCAGAAATCCCATTCTCTCATGAGACAGGATAAAAAAGAGGTGCCAGTATTTATTCATCTTCACCCACCAACTTTGTCCTTCAGCTGGAGCTTTGGCCAAGCTGATGTTTTCAGATGCACGGTGACTGCTCAGAGAAGTGCCCGGTTGGCACCCTCAGGTGGAAGAGATGTTGATAAATGACAGAGAAAATCCTCTTTAAAAAGAAAGAGTTAAAACTAGGGAGCGGTGGTCATCATCTGCCTATTCAGATGCTGAAAGCTGTCATGGTTTATGGTGTATGAGCTGGTATTTGGCACTTTGTCCTTCTCCTTGTAGTTAGATGGTAGCGAGAACTGACATCCTTCATCTTACTCACAAACGTGTTCTTGGGCTTCCAAGCTTTTAAAGGGCCTCATTTCAATACTGTCATTATGGCTTTTAGTCTGAAGGGACCAGAAGAATATTTCTGAGAGCTCAAACCTGCTTTAAATCATGTGAGCGCTAATGCCCAGGCAAGTATCATTACAGTGAGCCAACGGTGATGAAAACAGATCCTGGCTTTTTTTCTTGCACCTTTTGAACCATGGTGGTAAATCTGGAATGAATTCACTGTCAATTACTCTGATTTACACCATTTCAGCAGAGCAGAGTCTAATGTGTTTCATGGATTTCTGGGTTTTAAGAGCAGGAGCAGTCTCAGGCTGATCCCATTGTGTAGAGAAAAAAAGCCATGTTTGGTTCTTTTCCCTAGATACTGGTGCAGCAATCCCAGAAACATACAGTGAAATACTTTGCCATCTCAGTTGGCATTGTGGATCACAGAATTGCAGAGTGCTATGGGGTTGGAAGCAACCTCTGGAGATCATCCAGTCCAACCCCCTGCAAGAGCAGGGCCACCCAGAGCAGGTCTCACTGGAACACAGCCAGCTGGGGTTTGGAATGTCTACAGTGGTGGAGACTCCACCACTTCTCAGGGCAGCCTCTGCCAGGGCACTGCCACCCTCACAGGGAAGAAGTTCCTCCTCATGTTTAGGTGGAACTTCCTCTGGTCAAGTTCGTGCCCGTTCTCTCTTGTCCTGTCACTGGGCACCACTGATAAAAGCCTGGCCCCATCCTCCTGACACTCACCCTTTAAGTATTTATAGGTGTTGATCAGATCCCTTCTCAGTCTTCTCTTCTCCAGACTAAAAAGACCCAAGTCCCTCAGCCTTTCCTCATCAGAGAGTTGCTCCAGGTCCCTCATCATCTTTGTGGTCCTCTGCTGTACCCTCTCCAGCTGTCCTTCTGGAACTGGGGCGCCCAGAACTGGTCCCAGTGCTCCAGCTGTGGCCTCCCCAGGGCAGAGCAGAGGGGCAGGATGACCACCTGCTGGTGACACTCTTCCTGATGCTCCCCAGGATGCCTCTGGCCTTCTTGGCCACAAGGGCACATTGCTGGCTCATGGGCATCCTGTTGTCAGTTCTTACAATTCACTGTAAAGAAACTCGAGCACGTACGATATTTGGAAGCAGCGCCTGGTGTAGCAAATACTACCTGTTCTGTTGCAAGAATCTGCGCTGGGCTTTGGTTAAGTGTTTGTTGTGAAGAGAGCTGGACAGGAGGAGGCTGGTGACTCAGGACGGCGTCGGTGGGAGGCATTACTCAGATCCGTGTGAACCCTCAATAAAGTTCACTACAGTTTTTCAGCTGTGGTTTTGGCCAGGTCTGTCTTCTTCTGTGTCAGTCAGTTCCTTTGTTTGGACCATGGTTGATTTAAACATTATTTTTGTGTGTGGATCCACTGATTATTTTTTTTTTCTTTTTTTTTTTTCTTTAATTTTTTTAAAATCCTTGGTTAGAAATAATTTAGAGGGAGATGATTTAAATAAGGAGTGATGTGTCCTGGCTGGGCTTCCTGCGGCTGAGAAACACATTCTTCGCCACTGAACTACAGGCTTTCTGTCTGCTCGCTCTTTGCGGCCGACCGGGATATTGAACATCTTGGAACATGGAAAGCGTTTGCTTCTCTCCACAGGGACACCCACTATATTTTACGACAAAGGCTTTATACCAGCTTTAGCTGTCTGAGTTCACAGACCCCGTTTCTTCAAAGTATTTCAGGAATTTGACTGGGATAAGAAAGAGAACTCCAGTGTCTCCTTAAGGCTAAGCAGATGAATTAATTTGAGCAGGAGAGTACGCAGGGTTATTGGTTTTGAGTCCCGTGCGGTTTTGTTGGTGTGGATTTTCTGGCCTTTTTGTGGAAGCTGGAGAAAACCCTGTGACTGGATGGGGTGGGGTGGATTTTTTGAAAAAGGCTGTGCTCAAGAGCAAGCAACATGTTATGACAACTAAAAGCTTCCAGTGCAGAGAGTGCTCCTGTGGTTGGAGATGTGGCCTTACAATGGGGATCCCAGATTTATATTCCTCTTTCCACCAGTGCTTGCACGTGCTGCTTTGGGAGAACTTCTGACCCCCTGGGAAAGAGTACAGTGCTCTTCCCTACAAACTGATTTACTTCATGAACAACTCATGTTCTAGTTTATTCATGGAGGATACACTATTCCAGGAATTTAACCACCTTTCAGGTACTACAAGGGCTTCTTAAGTGTTGGAAAGCTGTCTGGAATCTTTGGGGCTTAAATTATAAGTTTTCTCACATCAACAGCTCTGCTGGGTCAGTTTTTCAGGACATTGCTGTAGAGAGCTGAGGGCTGATAACGTAACCTAGGCAAAGCCAAAAAGACACCGCAAAGAGATGTGCATGGAGCTGTAAGAGTCTGTTTGGTGTATTTGCCCTGAAAAGCTTGTGGGTATTTCCTTACAGAGCACGTCAGCTTGAAATACAGAGCGGGCAGAGGAACATGCAGCAGGTACCAAGGAATCGAGGAACCAATTCATGACGACATGAAAAAAGTTGATGAGCACAGGAAAGGAAAGGAAAAATGAACCAAGAACTCACCCTCTGTTTTAATAACCCTTTTAACCATTACGAAAAAGACACTGAAGTGGAAAAGGTGATTCTCTTTCTCCCTCCAAAGCATGTGTTGCCCCTTAAACCTTTTTTTCAAAGCTTTTAGCAGCATGAAATAGGAGAAAAACATTCTCTGGACCTATGTGACTCCATGTTGGGACCGCTGGTGGTTGCTGTGATGCGCGAGAGAGTCGATGCGTGGATTTGAGGGAGTAAAGCTACTGGAAGGGAGCGAGCTGCTCCTTAGAAACTAGCTTGTGCTGAACGAGTGTAATAGCTGTCTTCAGTGTAATTAATGACTCGTTTAGCACATAAAGGGAATTGAGTAGATATTATATTCTTGGCTCTTAGAAAACAGTTGATTTCCTGCCATACACAAATCGATTAAAAAAGCTGGATGTAAAGCAAGCAGATACAAATTCCATGGTGTGGATTCTCTCTTGGCTGACGCGCAGGGAAGAGAGGAATCGCTAACGCTGAGACCTCAGTGTGTGGTTTCTTGCAGGCGTTAGTCCTGGCCTCCAAATTGTTGCATCTTTTATACATGAACTTTCTAGCGTTTTGGGTTTTTTTGACACTGCACAAGGCTTTGTAAAATCAGCCTTGCAGAGCGTGTGATGGAAGCGGTGCCGAGTTTGAAAATCCCAACGACAGGCAGTGAATAACCACATCATAGACGTCTCCTACGGTATTTGCAAACCAACCATTTCAGCGCTGAGCTTGTTTGAAACCCTTAAAATGACACCGGAATGGAAACAATCATGAATATGCCAATAGTGTCACTGACATAGAGGACTCCAGAAGAGTGACCCAGTGTGAGCAGAAATAAGGAAGGATACCATTTGTTTCTTATTTGCCCTGCTGAGGCCCCATCTGGAGCATTGGGACCAGTTCTGGGCGCCCCAGTTCCAGAAGGACAGGGAACTGCTGAAGAGAGTACAGCAGAGGACCACAAAGGTGATGAGGGACCTGGAGCAACTCTCTTGGGAGGAAAGGCTGAGGGACTTGGGTCTTTTTAGTCTGGAGAAGAGAAGTCTGGGGGGGCATCTGATCAACACCTATAAATACTTCAAGGGTGAGTGTCAGGAGGAATGGGCCAGGCTTTTTCAGTAGTGCCCAGTGAGAGGACAAGATGAAATGGGCACAAACGTGACCATAAGTTCCATCTCAACATGAAGAGGAACTTCTTTCTTGTGAGGGTGGCAGAGCCCTGGCAGAGGCTGCCCAGAGAGGTGGTGGAGTCTCCGACTCTGGAGACATTCAGATTCACCTGGATGTGGGTTCCTGTGGGACCTGCTCTGGGTGGACCTGATGTGGCAGGGCATTAGACCAGATGATCTCCAGAGTTCCCTTCCAACCCCATAGCATTCTGTGATTCTTTCACTTGGGAACCTCAAGAACTATTGATAAATAAGATAATGTATAAACAAATGACAGTAATAGATATAATCAGAGTAACAGTTGGAAGAAATAACTTGAGGGATGCAAGTTTTTCTTTAGATGACAAACACTTTAAACCAATATGAGAGTTGAGAACACTTGCTCTGATTTCTATTTCTCTGAGGACTTCAGGATATTGAGAAGGCCCGTTGATATTGAGAAGGCACAAAAGGAGGGCGTTGGAAGAGAAGAGCAAACAAAGTTGTGAGAACCTGTAAAAAAGAGGCAGAAGTAAACTGTTTAAAATGGTCATGTGTCATCTCATTCCTAATGCTGTCTGAGGAGACGCCAGTTGAGTTCCTGCCTTTTGCTACCTCCTGATTGCCAAGTCAAAAAGCAAGTGGTGTAAAATTCGGTGGGAATAGAGTAGAATTAGTTCTTCCATGAATGTCCAAATACATGTGAAGAGTGTTACAGTCTACTTCAGGGACTTTTTCGAAATTATTTAAACAGGTGAAATGAAACACAGCTTTGGAGGATTTTTCAGCATGTATCTATCTTCCTGTGGGTACCCAGGAGGTCTTCTGGTAGTGAACGTGTGGTACTATCCAACTCCCAGAGCGCATCCAGCTTGGAAACACACTTTGTTTTTGCTTGGCCAACTGGTTTGGCTCATTCTGCTGGATTAAAAACTGTCTGGAGGGCTGGGCCAAAAAAGTAGTGGTAAATGGACCCCAGGGCTCGGTACTTNGCCACCAGCATCCTGGCTTGCATCAGGAGCAGCGTGGGGAGTAGGACTCAGGAGGTGATTCTTCCCCTGTACTGGGTACTGGTGAGGCCCCACCTTGAGGGCTGTATCCAGTTTTGGGCCCCTCACTACAAAAAAGACATTGAGGGACTGGAGCAGGTCCAGAGAAGGGAAACAGAGCTGGTGAGGGATCTGGAGCACAAGTCTTGTGAGGAGCAGCTGAGGGAGCTGGAGGTGTTCAGCCTGGAGAAAAGGAGGCTGAGGGGACACCTTGTTGCTCTCTCTGAAAGGAGGGTGTAGGCAGGGGAGGTTGGTCTCTTCTCCCAGGGAACAGGCAACGTGACAAGAGAAAATGGCCTCGAGTTTTGCCAGGGGAGGTTCAGATTGGATATTTGGAAAAGTGTTTCCATGGGAAGGGTTCTGAAGCCTTGGAATGGGCTGCCCAGGGAAGGGGTTGAGGTGCCATCCCTGGAGGGATTTAAAAGGCAGGTTGACATAGTGCTGAGGGACATGGGTTAGTGATGAGTTGTTGTTTTTTGTCGGGTTGATGGTTGCATTAGACGATATTAAAGGTCCCTTCTAACCTAGACAATTCTATGATTTGTGCCAAGTTGTCTGGACTCAACCTCTTTGCTCCTCCTTTGGTCAACATCTTGTGTTGCAGACCCCATGGGTGGTGCTGGATCTCCTTTGTGGTAGGTTTTGCTTTGGCCAGACCTGGTTTGGTGTGGGCGGTGGGGCAGTGCTTACACCATCTGTCCATGGAGCATTAACCTGCCCGTGGGCGGTGGGTACGGTCAGCTGGGGGGAAGGGGGAGAGGTGGCTGGACTGGGTGGTGTTACTTCAGAATGTACACGATAATAGTGGTTTTAAAATTAAACTTTGAACTGCTGTAGCAATTATTTCATTCTCAATCCCACCCCAGAGAGATCTGCCATTGTCTTTGCAAGCCTCTACTAAGGGCAGAGATTTGCCTAGATTACACTTTATTGCAATCCAAAGGAACCGTTGGACAGCTGCAAGAATAGGAAAAAAAGCTGCATTAAACCAGTGCTAGATGGAAGTAGGGAAGGGTTACTGCATGTAAAACAGCATCCCAAACTCTTGATATTTTACAGCCAGGGCAACCAGACTTTCCCATCTGCTGAAGAGGTGGGTTTAGAGAAACAGAAACCACATCCCGCCTGCAGTATTTCATTGTGAAGCTCGAGAGAGGCCCGTCCCTGAGAGTTTAGTGATGCAGCTTTAGCCCAGCTGCTGCTGCTGAGCTTAGAGGGCACCTTGTTAAATGCAGGGGGAAAAAATCTCCAGGCAAAGAAGTGACAGCACTCCAGGTGAGGTGTCCCAGACTTTGAGGAAGTTCTGAGGATGGGCAAAGATACAATATTTATGCGGTCACCAAAATGAATAAAGAAACTCTTCCTCTGACTGCAGTAGAGTTGGTTGGAAAATAGTGGTTACGCTGTGTACCGTCACTCTGAGATCACTTTGGAGCACAGTAATTTTGTAAATAAAGTCTGAATAATTTCAGGCTTTAAATTCAGATGATACGCTTTTTCATTGTATTTTTATCTCTTTTTCTGTGTTTTGGAATGGTGGAGGTGGATCTTGGGAGTAATTTTTATTTTTTTTTATTAATGCCAGACACCCTGTTTAATTTTAGCACCACCTTAAGCATAGCTTTGATTGCGTTCTGGTGACTGATGAGACTTTGACTGCTAAGGGCTTTGAGCTGTGTCTGAACTAGACTGGATTTGCCTTGATGGTTTTAATACATCAGTATTACTTCTTTTCTGGATCCTTGAATCAACCACTTCCCTGCTCTTCATTCTGGTTGCTAGAGCTGAGGGGTGCTCCATCAGACCCCGATTTGTAAGATCAGGCCTGGTGATTTCCAGTAATTCAAGATATTTGCTTTTAAATCAAAGAAGAAGGGATAACCTATCATTCTGTGGTATTTATCTTCCTTTTTCTTTGCCTAAAGGAATAAGGACGAGGTGCCTGCTGGTTGGGGTGACATCCCAGAGCTTCCCGCACAGCTTAAGTTTCTTGTTATGTAACAGGAAATTCTAAAATATGGTAAAAATTCACTTTCTAACATTTTGGCATATAAATGAAAATCACCATGCTTCCAATTCAGGCAGTATGGTCTCGCATATGTTTTTTGTCTCATATTGAAAGAATTTGTGCTAATTTGGCTCTGTACTTACTCCACCCAGAGCTTGCATATTGTCTTCGGTTTGATGGTGGGATTTGTCTAGGAAGCAGAAAGACAAACTAAATGCAAATTACAGATGCAAAGACATCTTAGAGGCTGCAGTGTAGGTCAGCCAGAGCTTGATTTTGGGTTTTGGTCTTCTGGATCTCCTGGAGTGAGGAATGGGCAGGTACCTTACAGACAAGGCTTTTTTATGGCTCTTGTTCTGGTGACAACTCACCTTTGGTTTTCTCTGCCTCTCTTTTTACTGTTTGTACAGATCTCTATCACAAAATTTCTAGGAAAGCTTTTTTATTGTCCAGCTAGAATCGAGTGGTCTGAGCTTAGATCTGAGCACAGAAGTGCCAGGAAAAGGGTGGATTTGAGGGCGTGGGTCAATTTTTTTTTGCTAATTGATTTTTTTTTTTTTGGGGGGGGGGGGTGGGGGGGGTTTGCTTTTGTTTTGGGTTTTTTTTTTTTTAAACTGGCATACCTGTCTTTTTTTTTTTGTTTGTTTCTGTTATTTTCTCTACTGTGTTTCATAGAATGTTTTGGGTTGGAAGGGACCTTAAAAATCATCCAGTGCTACCTCCTTCCCTGGGCAGGGACACCTCCCACCAGACCAGGTTGCTCCAAGCCCCCTCCAACCTGGCCTTGAAACCCTTCAGGGATGGGGCAGCCACAGTTTCTCTGGGCAACCTGTTCCAGTGCCTCACCATCCTCACAGCAAAGAAATTCTTCCCCAGATCTCATCTCAACCTCCCCTCTTTCAGTTTAAAACCATTGCCTCTTGTCTTGTCACTACATTCCTTGATAAAAGAAAGGTGCAGCCCTGGCTCATAGTGTTGGTACTGTAGCACTCTGAACCGCTCGCTGCTTAATCCTGCAAAGAGCAGAGGAAGTTGTATGTGTCCCAGGGAGAAAGGAGCGTCTCGTTACGTTGTGGACTGTTGAGTTCAGCTCAGCATCAGGGCAATAGGGTCAGTGAATCCTCGCTGCAGCGGGTGCAATGCTTTTCTTTTAAGGAAACTTCCTGCCCCTCACACGAATTGCAGCCTATTTCTGCAAAGGACTTTGGTCATCTTCCTTATATGATAATAATTACTCTCCCCCTATTTATGTCTGCGGTTATGCTGTTTTATCATTGTCCATACATATCCAGTTCCTCAAGAGATGCTTATCTCGGCCCAGAGGGAGGAGGACTTTGACATCTGGAGGAGCAGCTGCCCCTGGGGTGATGCAGTTTCCTGACCCTTGGAATCATGCTTCAGTGCTCCCTGTAAGGAGGTTTGTATTTCGACCCTAGTTAGATGAAGATCTCTGCTCTACAAAATAGACCTCTTTTTCCCAATGAAGCTACTCGCTCCAACCTCAGCCCGTGCGTAAGACTTGTCAAGTAATTAAAGCTATTCTAGAATGATTATACAAGTAATTGAGGCTCCTTCATTCCTGGCACAAACCCTTCTCTTGGCTGAGGTCCATGGGAGTGTTTTATATGCAAAAAAAAAAATCTGTCCCATTGGCACAGACTGAGTTCTCTGGCCTGCAGGAGGGATGCTGACCTCATGGCATGACCGTGTCTTCTTTGGTTCGCAAAAGAAATCACTCTTTTGAAATGGAAACAGCTTTTCGCCCTCTGGTGAGGATGATATTGCCCGTTTCTTCAGGCAACCTGGCTTGAATTGCTGGGTGGCAAATTAAATAGGAAGTAGCAGTGGGGATAAACTTCAGGAAAGAACTTTATAATCTACAGATATGAACATAGTCCCAAAAGACTCATTTCTTTGTGAGGTAGTGGGAAGGATTTTGCCATTCTCTCCAATACTTTGCTAAAAGAACTCTATTTAAAAAAAAAAAAATTTAGCATTTTTTTCTTGGTACAGTTGTGTTTGCCTGTTGCTCAGTGTGTGTAAATGTTACCTTACTCAGCAAAGGAACTGCTTTTTCATGGAAAGGCTTTCTTTTCCAGTCCCAACTGATAGAACCCAGGTGGGAGAGTTGTGGGTCATAGTGCTGCAACTCCTTGCCACTGACTATTTTTTTGTCTGAAGGCATCGCCTTGCAGCAGGTGAGATTTTCCCGCTGTGCTGGTTGCCGTAGAGCTTTCTGCTCTGCTTTTGTGTAATGATATCTGCTGTTCTCTCCAAGCTCCCTCCAGTGAGGCAGCCGTTGTGCCCGCACAGATATACCCAGAAGGATCAGGCTCTCCTTCCATTGTCGTCACGGGTTCCTCGGACCTGCTCCATCCTCACCGTGGCTCCCGAAGCTGAAGAAGAGCCGAGCAGTAATGAATCTATCTCTGACAGATCTGGATTCAGCCCAGGCCCAATTGGCTGAGTGGTTTTCTGGCAAAGCCTCTTTTCCCATCCACATCCATTCTTACACAGGAGGCTCTCCCCATTCAAATGTTTTGATCTCGCTGAAATGTTTCGGTTCAATATTTCTTTTGCGATGCCAGTTTCCAAAAATCAGTATGTTCCTGTGGAAAATTTGGATCGTGCCTAAAATACATTCCTCAACTGGAAGATACAGTTAGAAAAATGCCAACCAGCCCCTCTTCAGAGAGGTCCCATTCATTGACCAGGATCTGCAAACCCTCCTTTTTTCTCAGATAAATTTACTACTTTTTCTGTGTCTTGACACTTCATGGGACCTCCCAGGAGAATCAGGATATTGATGTTCCTTGAAACAAGCTCTGAATCTCTTTACGCACTAGCCTGGGCTGTGTATTCTTCACCCATGGTTGTCCTCTTTTGGGAGCCAGAACTCCATCTGCACTGCCACCTGAGGAGCCTCAAAGGTTTGGAGGTTCCTCTGTCCCTCTGACTACTTGTGATAAAAGCTAGGCAATATGTTAAAACACATTAAAAGGCCTAACAGTCTATATATGCAGATTATGCATGAGGTGTTTGCCCTCTGTAAGCTGAACCTCTGTGCCATCAGTAAGTTACCACACAAATTTGGGACCTTAAGATATTGCTGAGGGGCTTTTCGTGGGTAAGAGTCCTAATCTGTTCTTGAAGAGATGTGTGTCAAGAGGGAAGCAGCATGGAGAAAAGAAAGGGGAAAGATACTTGCAACTGGCCTCATAAAAAAAGGTATAAAACTGAGAAAAGAAAGAAAAGGGGGTCCAGGCGAGAAAGCTGGGGAGGAGGGACGAGGAGAAGGAGGATCGCTGTAGATTTGTTGCACTTAGCATTAGGAATTGCTACAGAGCATGCAGGTTGTAGTGATTTTCTAATACTGAGTAATATGTCAGAAAGGCTATTCTGGATTTAGACCAATATATACAGTTTCTTGTGTAAGCAGAACCATATGCTCAAATGAGAGATCATTTTATTTTACTAGGATGGACAGTAAGTAGAAACACATTCCAGATTTCATGAGGCTTCTCCCCCCTTGCGCCCCCCCACCCCTTGGCAGCCACAGCTGCTGCTTGTGCTTAGTCTATGGTTTTTCAACTGTTTGATAACTGTCTGTTACTTTAGGGGACTCCGGATCCCACTATATTGTGATGTCTATTGAGCTGTGACTAACAACTGTGTCACAAAACGAGTCCAGCAGGTCGCCCTGGCTGTAGCTGGTAATTGCTAGTAATAAAACAGCTCAGACGCACAATATGCCAACATGCTCTGCAAGTAGAAGATGTAGCTTTTGTGTCCTTCCTTGAGTTAAGACAATGTTCTGTGTTCAGGGCCTGACCTCATCCAAATCCTTTCTGACAGCCCAGAAAGATGGGGTGGGGGGAGAAACCACCCCCAAAGCTTTTGTGGAATGTGCAAGCTGGTGTTTAATACATGAGTCCTACACAGAGCAGGTTGAACAATCAAGCATACATAGATATTTATACAACCCGACATTGGTAAATATTCCAAACCAATCTTCCCTTGCAGCCACTGATCATTCTTCTTCCAGTTCTTGTATACATTGCTCCATCTCTGTAGTTTAGTGTCTGCCACTCCCTGTGCCTTGGTTCTCAACCATCCAGAGGCATGACTAGACATTTTTTGCCTGACCCAGCCATATAATGGACTCTCTGGTGGCTCACCTGGGGGCTCCTCAAGTAGACCAAGGACTTGGTGCCTGTTGAGCTTGCTCAGGTTCCACAAGAAGGAAATCCTGTGCCGCAGGTCTGCCTGCTGTCCTCCTGTGGACCTTCTAGCAGTGACTGCTGACCATAGAATGCTGATACCCAGGGACTCTGTTTAGCTTGTTCAGGGAGTCTTTTGACATTGCTTTGAGAAGGGATGGTCAATTAGGGTTGACTTGCAACAAAGCAACTCTGGGATAGCTGAAAAAAACCTGCATTATACTGCAGGTTCTTGAAAGCAAAGGCCTTGTGTGTTATCTGTGTTGTAAAACCATGAATTCCCCACATGTACAGCAGTCTCTCATGAGCAAGGACAACATCAGAGTGGTTTTAAAAGGGATATTTTAATTAAAAATAGAAATGCAAGCTGAGTCATGGGCATGTTTACCTCAATCAGGAGGACAAACAGAACCATCTACAAGAATTCTCAGTGTAACATTGTGCTGAGTAAAGTTCAGAGGATGGCTGCTGGGTACCGACCACTTTAGCTGTCCCCAGGAGCCTTCTCATCTCTTAATGTATTGGGCTTATGTTCTGGGGATGTGTCTCTCTTCTGCTCTGCGCTGAGGGTGAGCTTCTCTCACCTGGGTGGTGGTGCCAGTGAGACACAGAAGCCTGGTACTTGCTGACCTCTAAAGGGTCTCTACACACAAGCCATGAGAGCCTGTTTTTTTCTTAACTGGCTGCTGGGATCTGGCAGTAGGCATGCTCCAGAGGCAATTGCACTCAAATTTTCAGTTTCATAGCTCAAAAAGAGATTTAAAAAAAAAAATAGAGATCAGACAAAGGGAAAAACATTGTACATGGTGAAACCACAACGGAACAGGATAGTACAGCTTGTGGCATGTGAAACATCCAGCCTGGGTGTCCAAACCTCTCCAGTGTTCCTGGACTTACAAATACAGTTATATCTGTTTCTTCTCTGCTTTTTCTGTGCAGGTCTGGATCTTAGGGAGAGGATGGGTCATCCTGTAGAGATGTCATAGAATCATAGAATGGTTAGAGTTGAAAGAGACCTTAAACCACCGCATCCATCCTGGAAGGTCGTTTGTCAGTCCCCAGGAGGATGTTTCTCCCTTTTAGCAAACAGAGTCCAGCAGGATCTGGTTTTATCTGCTCCCTGCCTGCCTCAGCCAAGCTGTGAGACTTATTTGATCCCAGATGTACTACACAACTGCCTTTGGTTTGAGGTTTATTTTCTAAACAAAACGTGTGTTCCCGCTGGGGAGGTTACACAGAACTATAATACAGAGAGCAAGTTTGCAGGCTCACCTTTGCTTGGCACCTCTGGGTGATGGACCTCAGCTGGAGCACGCAGTGGGTGAGAGGCTCTCAGACAGTCCTGGTGGAAGGAGCAGATGCTAATCCCTGCTCTGAAATGGTTGTAGTACCCGACTGCTGGTTCTTCCTGTGCTGTGCTCTACACCACAGCTTGTTGCTAGATCTCTAGCTGTGTTATTCTACTCCGTAAACCAAGTGTGAACCGGCGTGAGGAGGTTGAACCAGGCTTTTTGTAGCTCTGCTTTCCACTTAGATCCTTATGCTTTGTTTCTGCTCTTTGGCAAGACCTCTTTTAGCCTTGCCATGAGAAGTCCCCTGGGCAAGCGTGTCCTCCCCAGGGGGAACTTGTAGTCCAGCTTCCAAGGACGGGTCCACCTGGCTGAGGTTTCCTGATGGAAATTCTGGGCAGCCAGCTCAGCCATGCCAAGGGCTTTCACCTTTGGAAAGCCAGGGTGGACACCCACTGACAGAGAAGCAGGACACCCTGCAGGGAGCTGTTGCGAGGACGTTTTGGATAGACAAGGTCCAAAAAGGGAGCTCTCTTAGGGAATTTTAGTAAGTGGTAGATCTTCTTAGGAAATCTGGTGCGAAGGGAAATTATGACACTGCTGCTTCTTTGGCAACATAATTTTGTTGAATGTGGCTGTTCCCATTTACTGTAATACCTTTAGAGAAAACTTTTCCTGCTCTATGCCTTTGTTATCAGAAGCATTTTTGGACGGGTAGGCTAAAAGAACCCCTGGGAAGGGAAGTGTGTGTACGTCTACACTGTACATACAGTATACATGCATATGTAAAAAAATCTATCAAAACACCTTTGCCTATATTCATGGAACAATTCTGCGTGGTTTGAAAAAAGACCTGCTTTGTTTTACCTGTATTTAATTCTTAGGTATTTTCAAAATTCTCATTTCATACTAGACCTGCGTTCGCATGATCTTTGTTACCAAACACCTAACACCCGCTTGAAGCGAAATGCTTTTGGAAACCGTGGTGTGTGTTCTGTGGTGTGGATGAGTGACAGTGGCAAACAGAGTAGCTCCCAGGTTCACTGCTAAGTTTTATTTCCTAAGTTTGTACCTCCCTTGTATAACCAAGCCTGTCCTTTTTAGCTCACTTTGCGTAGCGATCCCATGCATGAGAGCAAATGCTATTGCTGATCCCCACCAGTCAGCCATCCAAGAAAGATCTGAATCTGTTGGAAAAAACCAATCCCGAATGACACATGCTCTGCAGGGCCAAAGAATTCCGTGTATTCAAATGGGATATTTTGCCTTCTGTTGTGGCGAGGACCTGCCTTTCATTGTGCTATTGAAACATCATCAAAGCCCGGGAATCCGAGGGACATTCCAGTGGAAACCTTTGTAACGCTGAAAGTGGAGAAACTGAAATTCAAAGCAGGGCTGTGGACTTGGCATGGCTGGGAATAACAATACAAGATGTGCTGAAAAGCCCGTCGTGAAGCAGACGGGAACCAGGGCTGTGCTGCTGTGGAAGAGAGGAGTGGGGCTGGCTCCCGTGATTTATTCACACCGAAATAGAGGAAAATTGTACTGAAAGTTGTAGGATACCCCAGGAAGCGACTGTTTAACGTGTTGGCAAAACTCTTCAAGTGGTAGGACTAATCTGTTTAAAATGGTTTCAAGGAAGGTAAATATTTGCACGTATTATCTCCAAGTATAGAGATAAACACAGTTGTTTTATACAAATAGTGGTTTGACCTCCGATTATTTCATTAGTAGCAGCATGCAGGGCTGATTACACGTCTCCGAAAGCAGCTGCCAGCTCTTGTGAGCATCTAAAGTTTGTCGTGTGGGCTCCTGCTGATGGTGTGTACCTTGCTTTTTGGTTGGGGAGGAGCGAGCTTAAACCTTGCTCCATCCCTGGAGGTATTTAAAAACCAGGCAGACGTGGTGCTGAACGTTTTTGTCAGGGTTGGGGTGATGGTTGGACTCCATGGTCTGAAAGGTCCCTTCCAACTTGGACAATTCTGTGATAAATAAGAGGCAGGGTTAGATCATGATGGATATCAGATGCTTTTCCAGCAGTCGTGGTGCCTGGAGCAGCTGAGCACCAAAGTAACTTCAGTGGCTTTGTCACAGAATTAAGTGCGTCTTTTTTAGCCTGCACCCTTAGTGCCCTTTTGCATGGAAAAACCAGATTGTTACTCCGTTTTCAATAAACTGTAATCCCTTCGTTTAATAAAACTGGAAGATCAATCATTCACAATGCTGGTAACACCGACTGGAGTATGTGGGATGCATTTCTGACTTCAAGATTTCTGCTGAGCAATCAGTTTGCATGAAAAGTGCTTGCACAAATGGTATTAAGAAGGCCCGCTGTTCGGTTTTACACAGGACCACTTGCTTTGCCACGGTGAAAGGACTCTTTACAATATTTACCAAGCACAAGCTTTTGTCTCTATTGCTGTGTCCCGTAATTTTATTTTTTGTAAAGAAAGGGACAGGAGAAAGGGATAAAGTTTCAGTGCTCTTTCAAACAATGGCAACAGGCAATTAGTGAACAACCTAGTCCAGAATTTGTACTTTGTGGCATAAATTGTATTTTACTTACACATACACCTGCTCCTGCCTTGTGGGGAGGGAGAGACCAGCTGGAGCAGCTCTGGCGATGGCGATGTTACCCTCTTGTCAAGATACATTACATGTATATTTTTTGGTGCTGTGCCTGCAGCCTTAAGATCTGATAGCAGTGCACAAAGGCAGTGTATTCTTAATGCTATATAAATTTGTGTATTACCAGTTTTGTGATCAGGTAGCTATTTTGAGTGTCGTCTGTTGTTACAGGCAGGCAGAACATCTGTGCTGGGATGTGCAGGGAGGGCACTGGTGCTTTCACCATGGGTGAGCCAGGCGTTTCCATCAGTTCCACCGGTTTGTGCTCCTATGAAAAGCTGGTGAAAATGCTGTTTGCAAAGCTGTGCCAAAGCTGATACAATGAGGGAAGAAGGTATTGACCTTCATTCTGCCTTTGGTTCTATAGCAGGGCAACTGCAGTGATTTTAACGGGTATTTGTGCTCGCCTGCAGCTGCAGAGCCTGCTGGAGACGGTGCCTGGAGCAGGCACTGTGTCCCGGCAGCTGCAGCTTTTGCTTCCTTCTCTACCTAACCTATTCCTGTCTGTCTCTGTTAAATGCCTCTTAAATATACAAAATACATTCACAGATGTGTCTACATAAAGAGTAAACTTATAGCATATGTATCAACATATACTTCCTGAGGCTTGTGTAAGCATGGAGGGGCAGGAGAAGAGCAGTGAGCGGGCAGGGGTCTGGGCAGCCCCTGAAATATTCCCAAAGGGAACATCTCCAGCAGCTCTGGGGCTGAGGAGCAGGAAAAGTAGGAGATGGGAATGAGGACTTCCTCCTTACATCAGCAACTGGCTACATCTTCAGAGATTACGTGGTAACATAGTGCAAAAGGAACTGCAGTTTGATGTTTTGACCAGCACCTTACATAAGTGAACTCTGACCAAGCAGAATTTCTTTATAATTCCATATAAAGCCCTGAAAGGAAGGGATGGCCATGCATGATGAAGAATCTTAATCACAAGAGTTAGCCTTGGAAAGTAATTGTCCACCATTTTTGGTTTTAAATAAAAATAAGCTTTTAGCTGTTGGAGAAGATGAGACTTCACTAAAACTTGTGGAATTATCCAGTGTTCAGGAGGTGGTGTCCTGTGAGGTGGTTGTGTGCCCTAAAAGCGTCTATTTTCCAACCAGGCACTTGTGATTAGTGAAAAAAATCGTTTAAGGACATGAAGTTATCATTAAAGGGGCTTTTTTGAACCACTCAACACTGCCACTATGTGCTTTTATAGTTTGGGTTGTTGTGTTCTGGTTTTAACTTTTCTATCATTCTTGGCGGGGGAATAAATCATGGAGGGGGTAGAAACTGCCAGTAAACCCTGGTGGGGAAGATGCGATGCTAAAATGTAAAAGAGCATGTCTTGTTTCACCATGGCTGGCATCAGAGGGCATTGTCTATTGGGTGATTTGCTAAAAATAAGAGGAAAAAAAAAATGCAGTGTTGTTTAAAAAAATCATTGATTTCTGAGGGACAGTTGGAATTTGCTTCGTGGCAGTATTTAAAGGGATTTGTAACAGGACAGAAAATGGGAAAGCTGAAAAAAACCAACCTCTGCTGTTTTTAGAGAGGCGAAGTGTGTTGTCCTCTGAATCCAGAGCTGACTTGGGATCTGTGTCACCGCCAGCGTCCCCTTCTCTGAATCCTTTCTGCTTCCTCACAGGTGATTTTCTTCCATGGTTTTGGCCTGCTGAATTGTTTAGAAGTTGCTGTGCTTTTTAATATTTTCTAATTCAGAATTAGAGGGAATAATATGAAAAATATCGTGCAAAAAGGAGCTTTTCTAACTGAGCTTACGGTCAGCTCCCAACCAAAATGGGACATGGTGGGAAACTGGTTTGCCTTTGAATTTTGAAGTCTCTTGTGGGAAGTTGTAGTGAAGGAGGAGCCAGGGTGGGCAGGGGAGCTGTGGGTTGGGAACGGGAGGAGAGTAATTACCCACCTTCCTAAGGACTCTCTACTTGCCAGCAGGAAAAAAAAGTATATGATGAAATAAGGGAAACCGTGTTTATGAAGATCATTGACTTAGAATGGTGGTACACCTAAAGACCATCCTTGGTTGTTTAGCGTCTGGCTGAAAACAAGAACAAGTTTCTATTTTCCTGATGCTCATTTGCATTACTCGTATTCTGCTCAGCCATGAGCTTTGTTATCGTTTCTCAAAGCCAAAACCATGGAGATCAGTATGAAATGCAGCAAAGTTCAGTGTTTGACACCAAGTGAAGGGCGGCGCTGGTAAGAGTTTATTACAGTTCATAGTTTTTCTCCTTCAAATATTCATCTATCCTGCCAAAGCCGTCACGTATCCTTAGCTCTTGTCCCAGCTATTGTATCACAGTGTGACGGTCGCTTAAGAAAAGTCAGTTTAATCAGAAGAACAGTCAAAAAAAAACCCTTTTAAAAGCCCCTCATCAGAGACAAAACTACTTACAGAGGCAGTGACTGAATGCAGACAAGCTTTGTTGTTCCCTTCGTGTGTGTATGGGGAGCCAAGATGTTTTGTCCTTGGGGAACTGACTCTCTCTCAGGGTTAATGATGGACTGGGAGAATTTTTCTACTCCAGGACTTCCTCATGCAATTTTGTATACGGCATCTTGGAAAGACAGAAAATTGGTAAGTGAAAGTAGCAGTGAGTATAGGTTTTAATGTGCGACTTCTGTACCAGAGTACCTTTTGAATGGAGGTGTGAAAATCAGGAGAGACTATTCCCCTTTCCTACCTGTTTCCTCTTATCCTTGTTTGTTCCTCCTGATTTTTTCCCCCATGCAGTGGGTTATCTGTGCAACTGATTCTCGTTCTTTGCCCTTCCTACAGCAGGGAACAATATACATCGATCTGCCATTTCTGAGTCCACTGGTGTAACGTACTTCTCAGTTTTAAAATGATGGTTTCCCAGCCGTTACTACCCACTTCCTACAGCTTTTTCCCACTGCTTTTGAAATTAGAACTTCTTGTGGTAGAAGGTAGATGTGTTTTCCAAGCTCACGATGTCCATGTAGTTGGGAAACGTGTTTTATCACTTTATTTCTACCTGTATCGGTAAGTACAGTCATAACTATATTTTCTCTCTTTATAGCATAAAAGGCTTCAGTGCAGATTCACGTGACTTAATCTGTGCTTTAGCAGTGCTCAGTACGTATGGTAGTTGGGCTCCTTAAATATTTGAAAGCTACTTCCAAATACAATATAATCTTTTAAAACTCAGGGGACCGAGGTATGCCAGCAATTTAATTTATTGAGATTTTATGCAGGAAGTCAGAAAAAAGCTGAACTAATGCACCATTTACCTGGTGTAAAATCAACTTTTTGGTCCTGTTTGAATTTGCACTTCTGTCTTCAGCTTTTATGTGCCGATCCCCTTAGTTTTTGGAGAGAAAGGTTGTGTAATCTATGGAGTTAGCTTGGCTGTAATAATACCGTCTATCCAGCTTCGGGCTCTGGGAATGCCTAAAAATAGCTACATCTTATTCCATGAAATTTCTGGCCTGTTCCACCTTGGTTTTCCTTGAGAATATCTGCTGGGATGGTGTGTATTGACTGGTATCAGGCAAGGTCCGCCTGATTTTATTCTGGATTTCAGAGCAATCAAAGGGAATTGCTACACATAGTGCACGAGGATTACACAAGGCACTCTGCAGAAGTAAAAAGAAAATATTCATTTGTGGATTGGTTTATAAGGTTTATGGTCTAAGTGGCTGTGATAAGAGAGTCAAGAGCAGAGGAGATTTTACCGAAGCCTACAGCACCCAGGGAGGAAATCCCAGCTCCCCTCCTGCATAGCGAGACCCGACAGGCTGGAGAGTTGGGTAGAGAAGAACGTGATGAAGTTCAACCAGGGCAAGTGTAGGGTCCCGCACCTGAGGAGGAATAACCCCCTGCAGCAGGACAGGATAGGGGTGACCTGCTGGAGGCAGCTCTGAGGAAAAAGACTGGAAAGTCTTGGTAGCCAACAGGATGACTGTGAGCCAGCAATGTACCCTGGTGGCCAAGAAGGCCAGGAGCATCCTAGGGGGCATCAGGAAGAGTGTGACCAGCAGGTGGAGGGAGGTTATCCTCCCCCTCTGCTCTGCCCTGGGGAGGCCACAGCTGGAGTACTGGGACCAGTTCTGGGTGCCCCAGTTCAAGAATGACAGGGAACTGCTGGAGAGGGTACAGCAGAGGGCTACAAAGATGATGAGGGGCCTGGAGCATCTCTCATGAGAGGAAAGGCTGAGGGACTTGGGTATGTTTAGTCTGGAGAAGAGAAGGCTGAGGGGGGCATCTGATCAACACCTAGAAATACTTCAAGTGGGATCAGGAGGATGGGGCCAGAGTTTTTTTCAGTGGTGTCCAGGGACAGGACGAGAGGGAATGGGCACAAACTTGACCATAAGAAGTTCCATCTCAACATGAGGAGGCACTTCTTTCTTGTGAGGGTGGCAGAGCCCTGGCAGAGGCTGCTCAGAGAGGTGGTGGAATCTCCGTCTCTGGAGACATTCCAAATGCGCCTGGCTGTGTTCCTGTGGGACCTACTCTGTGTGGACTTGCTCTGGCAGGGGCTTGAACTGGATGGTCTGCAGAGGTCCCTTCCAACCCTATTTCAATTTGTGATTCTGTGATATAGAATTGCAGTTTTGATTACCTTCTTTTCAGGTTTCATGTGTAGGTTGGCACACTAGGGTGGGTAGGTAGGACATTATAGCCACTGGTGTGGGTTTTTAGTGATGTTCTTAGTTTCAACCAGCAGCAGTCACCATGGGGTTCCAGCCACCAGCAGAGCTGGTTCAACCAGTGTCTTTCCTGCACATGATAAATGTTTTAAAACTGGAGAGTTACAAAAGCAATATGAGATGTGTCACCACCCAGCTAAAATATCTACTCGTATAATACCTTGGAAGAGATCACCCCCAGTACATGGGACACCCACCCATGGGAGGTGTCCCTGCCCAGGGCAGGGGGTTGGAGCTCGGTGACTTTAAGGTCCCATCCAACCCAAACCATTCTATGATTCTACATGAAGCTGGGACTGCAGGCAGAAGGGGCCACGTTTGATCCAGTCGGCACGAAGAGTCGAGTTAACCCATGGAGAATCACAATCTGCCCAGAATTAATTCAGTTTAAGTTTTTTGGTGTGTTCCCTCCCTGGATTTTTATAGTAATACCAGCAGAACTTTGCAGCGTTTGGACACTCATAAAACAGAAACGCTACAGCTTGAAAAATACTTTAGCCTGCTACTGAGATTAAAGCAAGCCCCAGATAGCTGTATAACTGTCAGGCAAATCAAAGTGTGGCACGGTGTGCTGCACAGGAAGATATACTGAGGCTGTTTAACAAACTCCAAAAGCTGCCTCACAATTTCCAGCCTGGTTGCACAGGACCCTTCAGGAGAGAAGACGGATAACGACCAGATGTCCCAGCGCGATGAAGATGTACTGTCCGGTGAGCTCCTTGCCGACACAGATTAAGGCTCTTCCCAGGGATCCACGGGTTGGACTCTTCCCGTCAGCGATAAAGAGAGGGCAAAACACCGAGGTGCAAATGAGAAATATAAGCTGAGAAGGTTATTGATGGGGAAAACACGGTCCCTGTGCTGCATGAGTCATGTAATCCACAACGCTTTTCAAGCTTAATTTGAGAGAAGCAGAGTTGCATGGAGGATGGTTTCAATTTCCAAGCAGTGCTTTTTGACCACTCATGCTTTTGAAAAGTAAAAATAATATCTTGGCTCCGAACTGCCCGCGAAGCAGAGGTATTCTGCTCTTGGCCCGTTGCCCGCTCACCCTCTTGAAGTGGGAGCTTATGTATCGTGATGGAAACATAACAGCTCACCCTGCCAAGGAACAGGTCATTCCTACCGGAGCCTGCGAACGAGGACTTATTGCTGCAAGTAGAAAAGTTGAACCAAATGACATCAAAGAGGTTGAATTCTGGGTAAATTTGCAACTGGGGGTAGGGGGGTTACACCTGAATTTCTTTTAAGAGGAAAAAACTTTTGGCTCGCCTTGAGGTTCCTGTCCTGATGAAAGCATCTGGAAAATACTAATTAAAAAAGAGATTAAGCCTGATTTTGAGGCCAAATGCATTTCTTTAGAGGTTCTTTGCTAGTGTTTTCACTGTGAACCTTTATACTCTGCGCATGTTCTCCCACAAGACTTCCCTTCCACTGGTGTAAAACTTTTGACTTTAATAAATTCCTTCCCACTTTATTCTCATAGACATAAGATTGCACTGAAATTCCCAAGCCAAATTAAATCTTAGGTATGGTCCCAGGATACTGTCACAAGAGTTTAGAAAATTGCCATTTTTACTGTAGTTCTTTCGTGATCTTGGTTAAATTTGAGATCAGGCAACTTATATCCTTACCTTTAATTTTCTTACAAATATTTGTGTCTTTGTTATCATACAAGTAGATGATACTGAGGAGCACTTAGGACGTGTGCGGGTAGGTGGCATATTACATGCTTAAACTTTATACATAAGAAGATGACTGGAGAACCTGGGTTAATAAATTTTGCAGAGTTCAAAATACCCCCTAAAAACTTAGGACCATCCCTTTGGGTAAGATGGAGAAGCCTTGTGAAAGTCAGCAAGTGATGGAGCATCTTCTGTACCAGGGAGGGAGTTGCTCCAGCAGTTTGTTAGTGGAAGCAGTGATTATAAAAAAAAATGGTTATTCTCTGACTATTCACATTTATTTGTAAAGTGTGGATCAAATTTGCTGCCAGTGGAAGGCAGTTGGTGTTTTCAGGGATATAGCTACATATTGCCTGACGTTTTGTGCTCTGATTCAGACGTCTCAGAGGGTATTTTGGTTTTCTGGCCCTGGATTGCTTCGCTTTCTTTAGCACCAGACTATGGGAAATACTGGAAGTTAAGACTGCAGGTTTCCCTACTGTGATACTACCTAAATATGAAGACTGTGTTATATAGTATAGAAAACAAAATAAATCAGTTGACACTGGATTAAGCTTTGCATCTTATAAACAACTTTTTAATCAGATTTACAATTTTAATTAGTTTATATATATATAATATATATACATATATATATCTCCATTTGCCACTGAGAGCAAAATGAGTTTTATTTTGAAGTTTACAAAGGTAAGTTCTGATAACAGTGTGTTTGTACCAAGGAAAAAGACCTACAAACACTTATTTTAGCCCCAATACAAAATGTTGGCTTCTCTCTCAGCCTGAATCTAAAACTGTAAAAATACCAGATCTGAAGTGGCAGAGTGAGGGAGGCGAAGCATGTAAATACGTGGAAAAGCAAAACATGTGTAGAAAAAGAGATACGTCAGCTTGTAAACCAATTCCTCAGTTAGTGAAAATGTACAGAAAGAGGAGGAAGGCAGGAGAGAAAGAGATTTATACATAGAGAAATTGTAAGTATAAGAAATGCTGAAAGTAACTGCAGAAATACTCAGTGAGGGGAGTTTTATTGGGGAAAATGAGAACGTTTATGTAACAGGATTATTTCTCTTAAGGGAAGGAAGATCAGGCACTAAAACCAAGCATGCTGACTAAGGCTCCATCCTCCAACCTTGGGAGGTTGTAAACACAGCTCCCTGTTTTCTGTGTCCTCCTTGGTGGTAGAAGAGCTGTGTGGTTCCCAGGGAGCTGTACGGTCCTCAGGGAGCTGCAGCATCTCCTGTCACCAGGCAGAAGATGTGAGGTTAGAAAGCAAAGCCAGAATTTTTATTTCCTTTTGTCAGTCCGGTGTGGGTGATGTTACAGGCTTTGGAAAACCAATGGGTAGCCTGGTCTCTGCTGCTGGAGCGGGAGCCCTAGGGCACCACAGCTGCTTGGGTGGCTGGGGTCTCCAGCTGCTGTTGGAGAATGCTTGGGGATGGGAGTTGGAGGCTGGGTAGACAAACACAGGCTTGGTTGTAGCTATGCTGTAAAGTGTCCTTAGCTCTTGCCATAAAGCCATAATGTTCCTCTGTTGACTTTCATGGAGTTGGGATTGACCTTGAAGAACCCAAGGCACAACCCTGAAGGTGTGAGCAGGGAGAGAGGGCAACCTGGGCACTGTGGCTATGTGCCGAGACCCTGCATGGTCCTCCCGGAAATATTTCAGCCTCTCAAGTTAAGGCTTCAGTAGGGTAGGATTTCTGTATTACTTCAGTTATATGGAACCAAAGCACCTGCAGATTGGAAAGATGCCCAAAATACCATGGTTCATAGGGCTGTGTTGTGTAGCCCAGTGCCAGCCTGGGAATATTTATTCCATCCTATAAAGCAGGGAATATTGATGGTGTCAGGGAAAGATTATTAGCAAAACAGAGTATTGATTTTGTGTAATACAGCCAGCTGTATGACTTTGAGAGGACTTTTGTCTGTGTATAGAACTGATGTTACATGTGGATGTTGAGTTATCAGTGTGAGCCTTTTGAATGTCCATCGCTGAATGGTAGCACCCAAGACTTTACATGGTTGGTTCCACTTATGTGCTTTAAAGTCCTCTTATACCTAAAATATGTGAGCAGCTGTGTGTATTTTAGATAGAAGTAGATCATTGTGTACATCACCTTTCTTTGCTGAGGACTCTAGGCATGAGTGTAGAAGGAAGGACCTTCTTATGAAGACGTGGGTTGAGACTTCAGCTGTACCCCCAGTATGGCCCTGGGTGGGGCTTCCTGAACATTTATTTTCAGCAGCACTGAAGTAATAGCAAAGCTGGACAACATGTGAATTACCTACCCTGACATCCAAGGGGTTACTCTGCAGTTGGCGGTGACATTTATATCCATTAAAGCCAACTGGTTGTTTAGTTGTCACTGGGGGATATTTAGCGAGAGCCATGGAGGTTTGGCTTGTGGGACTGGTGGCTCTGCAGGAATACTTTGAAACACTGAGGGGAGGGAAAGGTGATCAAAAACGTGAGTCTGGCAAATACATACAGAGCAACCTCTGTCTGTAACCTCAAGAAATGAGAAACCAGGTGAACGTCTCCTTGAGCGTGTACTGTCTAGTTATAAACCAGCTGAAGGAATGCCATGAACTTCATGGAAGGGCAACGATTTGGGGAATCTACTTTAAAAAAAAAATAAAGTACTATAAAACTTACTTTGTTTCAAGAGAGAACTATGGAAATAGAACAAGATTCACAAGTAATTCATCTCATGCTCTGGACTGGTGTGTAGGTCTCTGCAGCAAGAACGTTAATATCTGCTAAATTCTCCAAATTAGCTTAAACATTCCAGAGAAAGGATGTAATTCTCAGTTGTATAGGGAAGGAATTCGCCCTTCCCCCAGTCTTTCTGCTTCCCAGGGACTCAAGAGAAACACTAATATCAACTCAACCTTTTTATTTTTGCCTTGCTTTAGTAATTGGGTCCAGATTGGTAGTGGCTGAAACACAGTCCTGTTAGAGGAGTTGCGTGTGCTGGGTCAGAGAGGGTTGGTTGCCCTCAGTTTGGTGGGCCCTCAGTGTCCAACCCAAGCTGGCATCTCGCTCACAGTCTTAACAGAGATCTAAATTTAAGTTCTCAGGTTTGTGGACCATTATTTGCCTCTTACTGAGGGAAAACTTGTAAGCTGCTTGTACTTATAAAGTAGAGATGCAGTGCGGTACTAAGGAATATTTATTAATCTCTCATGACTGTTCCAACTCAAATTATTCCATGATTCCGTGACTCCTTCTTTCTTAACTGGGGTGCTGCCAGGCTTAATTTGGTTTGGGGAAGACTTTTGCTTCTTTTGACTTGTTGGAAGATGAAGCAGGAAAACAGTCTGTGTCTGTAGCAATGAGAAGGAGAAGCACCAGGAGGAGGTTGTTCAACAGTCTTTAACTGAGTGGAGAAAACAGATTTCAAACCTGTCCCATCTACCTGGCCTCACCTTCAGCCCCTTAATGGTCAGCGGTGCCATCTTGTGTAAGTGGGTGGTATCGTGAGGGGTCTAGAGAACAAGGCCTATGAGCAGAGGCTGAGGGAACAGGGCATGTTTAATTTGGAGAAGAGGAGGCTGAGGGGAGACCTCCTTGCCCTCTACAGCTACCCGAAAGGAGGGTGTAGAGAGGTGGGTGCTGGCCTCTTCTCCCAAGGGAATAATGACAGGACCAGAGGAAATGGGCTGAAGTCGCAGCAGGGAAGGTTTAGATTGGATATCAGGAAGAATGACTTGACTGAGAGGGCGGTCAGGCACTGGAAGAGCCTGCCCAGGGAGGCGGTGGAGTCACCCTCCCTGGAAGGTGTTTAATACGCATCTAGATGTGGCACTTCAGGGCATCTCTAGTGGCCGAGGTTGTAGGGAGTGGGTTGTGGTTTTGTGTATGGTTGGACTTGGTGATCTCAGAGGTCCTTTCCAACCATATCAATTATGTGATTTTTGGGAAAATAGGGATTCAGGTGCTGCCTCTGGGGAAAGCGTGTTGGAAGAGCCCTTGAAAGCCTCAGGTGTGAAGTGAGAAGAGCAGTGAAGCCCAGAGGACTCTGGGACAGGAAGGTGGAGGATGAGCAGTTGCAAAGTAAAAAAAAATCTTTGCAGTTAAGACATGACTTCTGCACAAGAAAATTTAAGAGTAGATTTTTTCATTTAAAAGGCATGGTTTCAAGTATGTTTAACCATCATCACATCAGAGCCTTGCTAGAGCAGCCTGGGCAGCAGGTAGCATCCAGGTCCTTCTGCGACTGTTATTTCAGATGCCTGAGGCCTTTCTTCCAAGATGCTGGTACAGCTGCAACTCGCAGAATTCATTATTGATGAGTTTTTGTGTCCTCAGCAATGGGATTTTATGTGCTGAGTCCTTGTAGAAGGCAGACTGCTGATTTGCATCCATACAATACTTGGGTCAGCCCATGGCAAGGGAAATCCTGTATTTTCTTGGAGAGTTATCAGTTCTCCATGGCAGTGTAACACTTCCCTGCTTTACATCCATAGTGCTCCTTTACGGTTCTCTCTGGCGTGAAATTGTACACATGCATCTCCTCTGCGTGATCTCTCACCGTTACTCTGTAGTCAGAAGTTTATCTGAAGAGCAGCGTCCGAGCCCTGTGCACTCAACGAATCTGTCGGCACTTTTGTGATGGCCTCGTGCAGCACCTGGGGTAAGATAGGTAAGACCCATTTTAGGGTCCCAGGAGGAGGAGGCAGCGAGAGGTGGTGCACACACAGCCCCATGCTTGCTACTCACACCACCCTGCAAACAGATGGAAAATAGACATTAAGTCACCAAATCTATCCTTTTTTTGAGGGTCTGGATTTTTTTCCTTGGTTGGTTTAGTTTGTGTTGTTTTTTTTTCCCCATGGCAAAGCTCACTTTGTACCTAAAAGCTGCCGGAATGTCTTTGTGTCCTCCAAAGAGTCATCTCCTGTGACCAGAGGGGTAGGTTGTTGCCAGGCCTGTGTCCGGGTGCTGCCTGGTCTCAAAGCAGAGAAGCACAACACAGAAAATAAATGGGGAGCTGAGGTCAAAGGCATTCTTAGTTGCACTTTCAGCACAGTGTCCCACGGTGTTCTTCATGCTGTCCTTTTAATGATGCTTTTTTTTTTTTTTGCGAGAAAAATAGTAGGTTCTGTCATTTGGCGATGCTTTTGATACTGAAAATGGTCCTTTACTAAGTTTCCACTTAGTAATACTGCAGTGGCATCTAGGGACTGAGCTGGGTTGAAAGCCCTGTCATTGGAAGAGACTGAAAACTAGTCCCCACTCCGAGTGTTGAACTGGACAGGTACAGAGAAAGTGGCACTACCCATCACTGTATCAGAGGCATCAAGCTGAGAGGTGGGGCTGAGGTCTTTGCAACCTAATCGGTAACTTCCAGCTCTCTTCACTTTCAAAGTAATTTTAACTAAGGTGTCCAAAAAGTTTTGGTTTTCTACCACAGAGACTGATTTTTCAAGGAAAGCTAATATAAAAGGGAAAAAACAATCAAAAAGAAGATTGGATTTTCTGTTATGGGAAAAATTTAAGTGGAAGTGATTGGAGCATCAAACATTGATTTGAGGCATTTTAGGTATTTAATAACCAAGAAAATTTTCAGCAGAACCAGAGTGTTTCTGTTGTAGCTGCTGACCAAGTTAGAAACACTCAAGCTGGGTAATTTTTAACTAGGTTGACCTGCAATTAGTGTTAGGGGTCTTCTGACCTCAGAGATTTCAAAACTAAGGGCTGATTCGGGTAATGACGTTCAACCTGGCAGCTTTCCCCCTGGCGACCTGACTCAGCGCATGAGGTCTCTGCATCGAGGTCTTGACTCCAGGCGGATCAATTCCTGCATAAATGTCTGTGTGCTGAAGCCTGACTTCAGCGCGTGAAGAACTTTGTGGAGTAAAACTTTGGGGACCACATCTGACCTTTGCGTAGCCAGGCCGGTCCCTGGGAAATCCGGAAAACACAGGGCCCTGCAGATGACGGTTTTTTTGGTTAAGTGGGGTTCTGGCAATGAAAGTTTATAACTGTACAGGGAAGGGTTAGGCCATAAAAGAAGTGGGAAAAATCCCTGAAAGATGCTGGAGGATCTATGAGATTAACATTTCTGAGTGGGGAGGATTATGTTGTGCACAGAGGTTTCTGTAGATACAAATAGCAAGCCGGGAAACAAAGACGTTGGTAGGATGAGTCTCTCCAGGAGGCCAGCAGAATGGGGAGCAGACAAGGCATGAAAACAAGAGGTAATTAAACTGAATAATGTTGTAATAATGGAGGAGTGCTGCAGCTGAATACAAATGGTGGGCTGCTGTCAATGACTGTTTTTGGAAAAGAAGAGGATTTTACTGCTAAGCCAAGCAATGGTATCCTTTTATTCTTCCCAAATCACAGACATGAAAAGTTTTATTTACTATGGCACACTTAATGAAATTCAAACCAAAAGGTTAATTTTGGTGTTGTGTGAAAGTCAATGTATATGGTGTAGGGGATCCACCATATCGTAATGCAGACATGCAGACCTTTTCTTTGCATAAAATCGCATCTTCCTGCAGCCTCCTTGGCACGTCCATTGGCAGGGTGGTCTACACTTAACCTCCTACCCATGTACCTGGAGGGACTAAACACCAGTATTAGAAGTAAACCACAAGGTTTCCAGTTTATGCATAGTTCAGTTTCTACCTCATGCCCCTGATGAGCTCTTTAAGAAAGAGTAATTCCAGTTCAGTGCTATTTATCCCTCCCGCCTGGAGCCGCCTGGCGAAGCTCCAGTTTCTCTCCGCTGTCCCCGGAGGGATGCGCTCTCCCCGGGCTGGGTGCCAGGCGCTGGCGGGGGGCCCAGCCCCGATTAGGGTATCGCTGCCGCAGCATCTCTTCCCAAACACAAACACACCTCTGGGGAATGCCCGATTCAGCTGCGAGAGCCGCAACGGAGATGGTATTTGAGTAACGTCACTTTGGCTGCAGGCCATTTTAGCAGATGATTTATTATTTTCTCTACGAATCTGCCTTTAAAGCCTCTCATATAGTGTTACGGATGATATCATTCAGTGCTAAGTACTTACAAGATCTGTTTCAAACTTAGAATGTATGCAGAGATACGGTCTTGGCAAAAATAATACTCAGGTCCTCTCTGTTTGTTGGTAACGATGTGCAGCCTGCACCTCTCCCGTGCTGGGCTGCAGAAGTAGAATCTGGAATTATTATTGTGTGGTGGTGTTTTTATTTTTTTGCTGAGTGTATGTGGGAGTGTGGTAATCCAGTCCTTTTTATTTATTATCATATTGGGTAGGCCATTGCAAGTGCTGTGGAAGTTACAGGTGATGATGGAGAATGGCTGGAGAGCAGCCCTGAGGAGAAGGACTTGAGGGTGCTGGTGGACAAGAAGCTCTCCATGAGCCAGCAACATGTGCTGGCAGCCCAGAACCGCCCCCGCATCCTGGGCTGCATCAAAGGAATTGTGGCCAGCAGGGTGAGGAGTGCTTCACCCTGGGGAGGCCCCACCTGGAGCTCTGGCTCTGGCTCTGGAGTCCTCAAGAAGGACACAGAGCTGTTGGAGCGGGGCCAGAGGAGGCCACGGAGATGCTGGGAGGGCTGGAGCCCCTCTGCTGGGAGGACAGGCTGAGAGAGTTGCAGGGGTTCAGCCTGGAGAAGAGAAGGTTCCAGGGAGAACTTAGAGCCCCTTCCAGTGCATAAGGGGGCTCCAGGAAAGCTGGGGAGGGACTCTTGATGAGGGAGGGGAGCCATAGGTTGGGGGGGAAGGTTTTGACACTGAAAAAGTGGAGATTGAGCTGAGATCTGGGGAAGATATTCTTTGGTGTGAGGGTGATGAGACCCTGGCCCAGGTTGCCCAGCAAAGCTGTGGCTGCCCCATTCCTAGAGAGGTTCAAGGCCAGGTTGGAAGGGGATTGGAGCAACATGGTGTGGTGGGAGGTGTCCCTGCCCAGGGTAGGGAGTGGGGCTGGATGGGCTTTAAAGTGCCTTCCTAGTCTGACTGTTCTGTGTTTCTATGAGTATTGGAGACCTGTGCATGAATATCTCGATGCATAGAAGGAAGCCACCCTTCCTTTGGGTGGGTGGGCACATGGTAGGATGAGGGTGGCATGGCTGAAGAAGTTCTGGGTTGTGCCGGGTTAAGTATGAAGACATCCTATAGCTCTCACTGATTATTAGTGCAGAAAAGATCAAGTGTGCCAACCTGAGAGTGGGAGTTACTCCTTTGCCAACGTGTCTTCCTCTCTGTTGCTAGCTTGTGATCTGAACACAGGGTTTATTTTCTCTTGGATGCAGTGCTCACAGCAATCGGAGGTCTCAGAGCTGAAGAGGTTTGTGCGTGCACCTACCTCTGCCTTCCTTGAGAGGCCAATGGTGTGGATGATCACAGTAGACCTCTTCACCCACCACCGTGGGTGTCATTGTGCCGAGCCCATGTTCCTTGGGGTGCCGTGGAGCAAGGTCAGGACAAATGGGGAGAATACATGCTGTGCAGTGGGTCTGGTGTCTCTCTTCATGTCAGTGCGCATCTTCCAGTGCCAACGTGCATCTTCCATTGATGTTAGATGGAAGAAGAAAGGATTTCTCAGCCTACTGCAGCATGGGAAGAGAAACATTTAAAGGGTGCTGCAGAGTCTAACCAACCTTGCACCTTATCTTCTGCATCCTCTTATGCCTATCCAAAGTGTTACCTGCACACAGCTCATTACTGACCATGCTTGTGGAAGGAGGTCACAGCCCTTTTGAGAACTCTGCAGGGATTAAAAAACTAGAAGGGAAAACAGGGAAAACTTTCATTGAATTCCTGGGTTTGCTGTGAGCTTATACCATATATTAGCTTATACAGCGGTCAATACGGTAACAAAACCAGATGTGCTGTCTGGGGTGTGTGGAGTGGAGTTAACTTGTTTTTTTGATGGAAGAGCAAGGAGTTAAAGAGCAAGGGGTTTGCAGATAGGTGTCTGGAGAAAATGTGGAGCACCGGTATACTCTTGGATGCTCCAGTTATGCATTCCTGCAGCAGCAAACAAAAGCTTTGGCACCAAGAACTTTGGCTGAGCCTGCCCAAGGAGCTTACCTTGGTTTGCAGTATGGACTTGCTAATGAAGGGAAGTTAAAACGTTCATTACTTATGCAAGGTCCCAGGAAAGATTAATGGCTGTGTATCCAGCTCTTCTCATAGCCCACTAATCTTCACTGCAGTTAATGAGTCTTTATTGATTCTGTCAGGTCGGCTAATTTCCATTTCTTTTATTGAGGCTTCTCAAGTACATCCTTATCTCCATTTTTTTTCTGGTTCTGTCTTTGTGAGTCTGACCAGCTCTGGAAAAAGGAAGATGGACCAGAGCTGTCATTGATGGATTTGCTGGTTGGAACCTGGGCTGAGCCATTATGTCACATTTAACTGGTGGAAAACTAATAAAAAAAAAAATAGGCTTTTTTTTTTTTTCTCTGCATTGCCACCTTGAAAGGACTTGGCAGAGGTTCCCCTCAGTGCTGGCACTGCCACAAGGATGGGGACAACAGCAGAAGCATCCTTGAATCCCTCCACAGAGCAGAGGGCAGAAGCAGACGTATGACTTCATGGAAAATATTGGGCTGGTAAAGGGGGATAGCTGTTGTTTTTTGATTAGGCTGGCAGAAGGAACTCAAATACAGTGATTTTTGTTTTTTCCTTTTATTGATTTTTACCAAATAGCTTGTTACCAACCTGTTGGCAAAAACCAAACAGCCAACATTCTCTTGGCTTGTGAATCCATCTGCAAGTCCATCACATTTATCAGCATATACATAAGTCTTCCATTAAATGGAAGCAAGACATACTGGAGTAACAAAGGGGAAAGCTGACAGTAGAGCTCTGCAGCTCTCACATTAATTGCCTATTGTAATACAGCCATCAAAATCTAAGAATCTTGTGTAAACTGGACTTTTTCATCTTGTGTATCAGATGTTCTCACAACAAATATTTTTTTTGAAACAAACGATCTCTGGGCACCAGGAATAACAAAAACAAACATACCAGTAATTTCAAAGAATCTAGTAATTAGAATTCGTAACTAATTTGTATATTAAAAAAATCAGTTAATGTAATGATGGATTATATATTTCAGAGTATCACCATCTCCATCTATCAGCGTGGTATCAAGAAGCTCTTTTTCCTCCCAGTTCCTTTTTTCTGCGTACTTCAGGAAACTTTACCCCATCTCTTTTTAGACCAGAATTTGTAATGGGAAGGAGGGGTGTTTGGGGACCTCCAGACTAGAGCAAAGGGAGAAGTGGCAGGTTAAGATGCCAGTTGTACAGTTTAAAGAAGAAGAGCTGACCTGAGAAATCTGTAATAGGCAGTCTTGTATCGTTAGAGACATTGGATGATCTAGTGACTTTTTCCCATTGTGAGCCCACTTTCTGGGAAATTGTCCTTTAGTCAATCAAAAATCACAAATTGATGACCTTATGAGTCGCAAGAAGAGAACAAGGTGTATTTGTGGTAGATAGAAAAATGGCTAAGGCTCATCTAATAGGCGTGGTTGAAGCCTACGGAACTGCAAATTTTAAATCTCTTACAAAGGCTGTTTCCTTGGGGACAACATGGTTCAAAACAGCTATCAAAAAAGCTGTAAGAAAATCTGCCTAGAGATCACTTATGTGCAAACTCATGTTCTGCAGGAGATTAGGAAGAGCACTGCATTTTCTGTTGGGTAAACCAATGCCCATGCTAAAAAATATTCTCTCTGCAACATTAAACTGAGCATGTGCTGTCCCTTTGAAGGACACATGTTGAGCTGCCAGGTCATTAGCTCCAGATAATCTAGCATGTTATTTTGTGCCACTGCCTTCAATTTGTCATAGGAACTTGCTGGTAGGAAGGACTTTGAGATTTAAAACAAAGAAAAGAGCAAGAAAAGAAGACCAATGTATTTTTTTGTGATGAAGTTAAAACAGTCCCCAATGTCCGTGTGCTCTCTTAATTGATCCCGGGAGGTGCCTACAGTTCAGCTCATCCTGAAAACTGTACTGAAAGCAGAAACACCCACTGCTTCTTTTTGAAAAGCAATTATTCACAGCCAACCACAAACAAACTGGCTTTGCACATAGTTTAGGAAGGTGATTTGATAGCTGGAAATGTTAGTAATGCAGTCAAGAATGTCGTGTGCGGTGGGTGATGAAGGTGATGTGGGTTTGTGTCAGCTTCTGTGGGGCGGCTATGGCTCTACAGCTGTTAGAAGTAGATACCCCACAGAGACCTTTGAAAGAGACCTTTGGAGATCATTCTGTCCAGAGCAGCATCACCCAGAGTAGGCTGGACAGGAACTTCTCCTGGTGGGTTGGTGTCTCCAGAGAAGGAGAATGATATGGGGTCAGATGCGACCTCTGGAGATCATCCAGTCCAACCCTCTGCCAAAGCAGGGTCACCCAGAGCAGGTCCCACAGGAACACAGCCAGGTGCATTTGGAATGTCTCCAGAGACGGAGACTCCACCACCCTTCTGGGCAGCCTCTTCCAGGGCTCTGCCACCCTCACAGGGAAGAAGTTCCTCCTCATGCTTAGATGGAATTTCCAGTGTCATGCTTCGCGCTTGTTGCCCCTTGTCCTGTCATCACTGAGAAGAGTCTGGCCCCTTCCTTTTGCCACCTGCCCTTTAGATACTGTTGAGCATTGATGAGGTCCCCTCTCAGTCTGCTCTTCTCTAGCTGAACAGCCCCAGGGCTCTCAGCCTTTCCTCGGTGCAGAAATACTCCAGTCCATCATCATATCTCTCCAGTAGTTCCATGTCCAACACACCTTCACCTGGCTTTACAAGACAGGAAATTATTCTGTCTTCCCTCATTCTTCTGTCATTCTCATGCTGATCATCAAAAGAAGCATCTGAGTGAAACCTGTTGAGAAAGTGTCCATTGGCACTGTTGGGAACAGCAAGGGAGTTTGCTGCTGCTGCAGGTGCTCAAATATTTGGGAGTTTTGCCCCTTATTTCTAAGGTGTTTCTAGTAGAGGGTGGGAGGAGGAAGATGGTGAGTAGGAAACAGGGCAGAAGGACAGAAAAAAGTGTCTAATTCTAGCACTGGTGGAACTTACAGAGCAAAGCTTGTGTAGCTGTGGAGAAGAGCATTGGGGAGTACAGGAATTGGTCTTAACCCAATACAGACCCTCCTCATCCTCCTCCGTGGAGGTGTTGGCGGACATTACTGTGGATGAGCCGTTCCTGGCCTACCAGGGGCCAAGAAGCAGAAGTAGCTGTGGATGCCAGAAGCCTCTGTTTCTGGTTCCAAATAGCAATGGGCTGCAAAAGTGAACTTGAAAAAAAAATAAAAATCCATCTCCATCCTAGAAACATGCACACATCTGGACGAGTAGTTATGAAGATTAATGTAATGCGCAGGGTCAGAATTCCCACTGACATTTACTCAGTTTGTCCAAACAAGTTAGTGGAAACCTCCTGTGAGTATGAACTGTGCTCTGCAGCGCTGCGCAGGCATTTAACAGCTTGGATGCCAGTTTTCTTGCAGACACATCTGTAAGATTCAGTCTTTAAGTGCTGTAAAATACAATACTGGGAGCAAAAAATCATGGAGAGAGTGTGGAAGGTTTAAGACGAGGACAGAAAAATAGGCAAAAAATGAAGTTATCCCTATCTCATGACAATACTTGGTTGTAAAATGAGTCCTGATGCAGCCAGGTTTTCAAGGAAGATGGGAAATGCACGTCAGCCAGACTTGAGCAACTCGTCTTTCTGCATTAACGATCGATGCTTAAAATAATGCTGAGATGCAACGGTAGCTCTGTAAGATTTGCAGAAAGCATATAGGCTCTTAAAGCACGTTAACCTGGCATAAAGGACTGCTGTCTGATGCTGAATGGTGACCCTTCTGTCCAAAAACTGGCCATGCTTCAGTGCAGCCACTCTATTAAAGGGCTCTTGGATCCTTTGGGATGATGAACATTGTATTAAAACAAGGCATTTTGGGGGTCCTATGAGCAGGTAACGTGTGCATTGATCTCAGCGGGCAGGTTTGGACTCTGCTGCCATAAGGATGTTATTTGAATTTGGAAACGTTAGATTTGCTATACTATAAAATCAATAAAAATGCTTTATTGAGAATCTGCCTCCCTCACAGACCATCCCAGCTTTGAGAATATTGTCATTACAGCAGTACAACCTGTGTAACGCAGCTTTTAAATCCCTTTAAAGGTGCTATGCACTATGTGCATATTTCCATATGGGAAGAAATCGGATTGTCGGAGAGCATCTTCCTACAGGTGTAATTCCAGGCATGTTGATGTTTTCAATAATAAAACGATGATAACTGTTTTAAAATTGACAAGGTTGCTATAAAAGAGTGCTGTGTTTATTTGGCAGCCAGCTCAGCAATACATGAAGGATTGACACAAAATAGGGTGAAAATACCTTGTCCTGCTCCCAGGTCCGATAATACCATGGGTGTGTGACGTCCTGTCAACTGCTTTGTCACAACATCTCATACTTTTGTTCTCTGACCACGTCTGTCTGCTGTAATGCCGTAAGACGAGGTCAAAATCACCAAACTGTAAAAATTCTTAAATTGGCGGGTTTCACCACAACGACTTAATCCCACAATTTGCTACTGTTGTTATTCCAGCCTTTTTTCAGTAGGACCTGTACGGGCTCACAGAGTGAAGGCAGGATGATCGTTTGGTATCTATTAATGCCTGTAACCCGTTTTACCAGTTGTTCTGCCAGTGCTGAGGGCGGAATCTCAGACAGGAACGTTTAGGGTCCCGTTTCTGGGCCTGGTGCAGAGCCAAGGGAAGATAACCTGCCTTTTTCCATGTCTGGCATTTCCCACCCCCTGAGAACCGAAATCCTGCCCATGGAACTACTGTCTCTGCGACGTTAACAGGAAGATAAGGTGGTAAGAACTCGTTCATATCCCCAAATGATAGAAACCAGGAGCAGGTCTCACCATTTGCAGGTGGCCCCCTGTCAGAGGGGGACTGGAGGTGAGAATATCTGTTGAGCTCTCAGCAGTGATTAACAACAGTAAACCCTGCGAGAGCACTGGGTATAGTCCTGGGTAGGAACACTCTTCATTTAATTTACGGGGCTTCTGATACAGCTCTGAAAAGAAATTATTTCCTGTTCTCTGTCCAAGAAATCAACATGCATTTATATATTTTTTTACACTTTTATGTGTGGGAGAGGAATTGAGTACTCCCCTCTTCTAAGTGAAGATTACTTCACCCCCGGCACTTTGGTAAAAATAGATTTATTCTAGTTTTGCGTGTTAATTTGATTCGGTGCTGAAATCAATGAAGTAAATGCAGCAGCCGCCCTTGTGTTCAGTTTGAGGATCGTGTTCTGAATGATGATGAAAGGGAAGAACTGTGTTCCCGTATGCTAAATATCATTGGAAGCGTTTTTATCAGACCTGAGGTTGCTGTGGTACTGGAGAAGGTTGTAGGAATGCGGAGCTATCGGGATGTCACTGGCGGTCCCAGCTGCGGGATGCTGTCAGCTGTTAGAACAGCGCTGATGTGCATTGTAATGGTTCTGCAATGAAAGGGGAGAGGGGCTGGTGGTATTTGGAAACGGAAGCGAAAAGCATGGTTTTCCTGTGTAGGTGGCAAGATGTCCTGCTGTCATTCCGAGTGCCATCCCTCTGTTGGAGGGAGGATGAGACGCAAGGTCTCGTTAATGATGGAGGCTGCCAACAGTGAGACAGCCGCTTGAAAGTTTGTCTTTGCCAAGGGTTTCGGAGGGAACTGGTGGACATCCAGAGGTGTTCTACTGGGGCCACAGAGTAGGCGCCTTGAAATATATTTGGGCTTATGCCAATTTACTATGTGGCAGTGGAACAAGATTCCTCAGAGAGGCTGTTCTGTCTCCATCCCTGGGAGATTTCCCACACCAGACTGGTTAAAGCCCAGAGCAAGCTGGTCTGATCTCACAGGTGACCTGCGTTGAGCAAGAGGTTGGGCTAGAAGACTTCCTGAGGTGCCTTCCAACCTGAATTGTCCTGTGATGATCTCCTGAGTAGGCTTTGCTTTGGAATGGAGGAATTGGTTGGAAGAGTAGTTGGAAGAGGAGGTTGTTGGAAGCCCCTTCTGACATTTGAGTCAACACACAGTTACTTGTGTGGACATCAGAGGAGTTTATCCTTGAGTATAAATCCATGTCATGGGTATTTTGTAGTTATGCCAAAGTAAGCCCAATCTACCTTCCATTTGAACTCCTGAAGTCCCAATTTGGGGGTCTCAGCCCTTGTTAGGATGGTGTGTTACCATGTCACTGGAATTGTGTTGTCCCCGTAGCAGAGGGCATATCTTAGGGCTGCTCATTTCCACCACTTCACTTTGTGAGCGGCACTCAGCAATATACACCTGTGGTTCACAAGTTCTTCAGCAAGACACAAAAATGTTTAGTTGTTGCATGTTTCCATCACAAACCCTTTGAACTTGGTTTGCATCAACAGTGAATGGTTGAAGAGCAGAGAGTAGGTACCCATACATTTGTAGAGCACTTCTAAGTAATAATTGATGGCTGCAATGATTTTTGTCACCTAATTGTGTTACCTGGGATGTGAACAAATGCAACTTAGGACAATTTCCAGCTTGGTCCAAACTTGCTTTCTTGAAGTAGCTCGCTAGGAAATACACTTCTCAGTTCTAGTTGTACTCTGGACAGTAGTGGGAGGATTTCAGATCAGTTCCTCATTGCTCAAGGAATAGTTACGTTCCTGGATGTGGTATTTGAAAGTCTTACTCTGCTTGTTTGGTGGTGATGCGGATGTTGTGTAACGGTCAAAGATTCTCCTTGAGAAGTTCTAAATTTAATTTCTCATGGGTCATGGGGTAGCCAAAACTGGCAACATGCTCTTCGATCCAAAGTCTGGATTGCTTTGATGGAGGGGTCTTGGTAGCCTTTCAATTCTTCTCTCTGACCTTAAATTGCAAGAAACTCCAAAGGACTATTGGTGCTTGGCTTTGTTAATGATGGTGCTTGGCTTCGTTAAGAATGTCTCGTGTTCTGAAGCACAGAATTTCACACATCACTGAGTATGAGTGCCCCCCCGGTATCTGCAGGTGATGGTGGATGGCAGCAATCAAAGCTAGAATTAGTGCTGTAGGAACAGCTGGACCTCATAAGATCTGCAAAAGAAGATTCCTCTTCACTCAAATGCATCCTTGGAGAGCCATATGCGCATAGCTGTGAAGATTTTGGAAATGATGTGGTGCAATGAGAGGGAGATGACTGGTAAATATTAATTGGGAGAGTGGCCCATGCCAAGAAATTCCTTGCGATCATGTTACCTTCTCTTCATGCAAAATATTTACTGAGTTAGAGCAAAATACCACAGTTAAATTTACCGTAACGATGTAGTCATTATACAGCGACTTCAAGAGAAGCCGTAGCTGCCTGGCAGCCCTTGGGCATGCTGTTGTGTTGCCTCAGTGACAGTGAGGTGGTCAACACGTGTCACCTCTGGCTGAGGAACAGCTTTAATTCAGATTTTGTACTTTGAGTTTGAATTTTAAAAACCTCCATGTTGGAAGCATCCCTATTTTTAGTTTTGAAACACCACAATTCTGAATTCAATTAAAAATACTGGTATTTGAAAATCTGCTAAGCACATCTAGTTGAAACACATTTGACATCATCTATTGCTGATGTAGATTCTAATACCGATTAGTATCAGCATTTTTATGAACTGTTCTGAATTTCGAGTCCTTTTTAAACTTAAAATTTAAAATATGAACCTCATGATAATAAAGATAGTTGAAGAGATGCACATCATAGTCACCAGAAGTTTGAAATTTGAGATGTTCAGTGAACCTAGGAAAATACTTGCCATTATTAAGTACCTTCAGATAAACCCAGAAGATTCCTCCATAAATACAAAAAAGCCCCATCTATTTACATCTGTTTGTAAAGTCCACATCTTTTCTAAAATTTGACAGCTGGTATGTGGTCAGAGCTAAAGAAATACTGACATCTGAGGTGGGTGCATAGGGGCCATCCATGGAGTGTGGTGGACCACCCATGGGGCCTGGTGATGGAGACCCAGCTGGGAAGAGGGCCACTCTCACAAGGTGGTCTAGAGACTGTTCGGGTTGTCAAGTTAAGACCAAGAGGAAATGGCTTCAAGTTGCACCCTGGGAGGTTGAGGATGGATATTAGGAAAAATTTAGTCACAGAAGGAGTTATGAAACATTGAAAGAGGCTGCCCACGGATGTGGTGGAAATCTCCATCCCTGGAGATATTTAGGAGGTGTGCAGACATGGTGCTGAGGAACATGGGTTATTGGTGATTTTTGTCAGTGTTGGGTTGATGGTTGAACTCGATGATCTGAAAGGTAACTTGGAACCCAGGTAACTCTGTGATTCTCCTTGATGATAGCCTTAAGGATACCCTGATCCCTGGATCATGGTAACAGTCCCTGGCAGTGTAAAAATGCTTCTCTTTAAAGTTAATTGCAATAAATTATTTAAAATTTGAAGATGAAATTTAGGATCAGAAGTAACACTAGAAAAAGGAAGAGGGTGGAAAAATACCACTCCTCTCTGTCTGTTAGTGCTTCCTGTCCAGAGATTTCCAGGGAAGACCTGCTCCCACGCTGAGTATTGAGTAAGCCCAACCTACCCATCAGCATTACTTAACCTCCAGGTGACGTACAGTTTGCATTTTCCCCCTTAAAACTGTTCACTTTTCACACCCTTGAGCAGCTCTATCAACTACAGCGTGATAGAAAATGGACCTCAAATTGCCCTGCAAATTATGGACTCTGATGGCCCCCAGGTCGGCCTGGCCAACATGCTTTTAGTGTGGCCACCCGTGTGCCCCACAGATGCCCATGCCCTGGCTGCCGGCAGGGCACATTGCGATCCCCCGGCCCGTGCCAACTCACATATCAAAGCGTTTTCAGAAGGGGGAACCCCTTTGTGTTAGTCATCTGGTTGTCAAACAAGATCTGGCTGCGATCCTGGACCTGGCACTAGATGAAATATGTGCACTTTAAACATTTCATACTGAAACTGATGGGAACAGGCAATTCCTCGGTACGGTTTCTCAAGGTTTTTAAACAATAAATGTCAAGCTAAGGGCAAAGTGAGACAGATTTCAGATTAAAGGGATGGGGTTTGCTTAACGTCAAATCCCTTGGTCCCAACCTCCTTGGTGTTTCTTGAAACAATGAACAAGGACAGGCTGTGTCAGATGCAAGGAGCACTTTTGTCAACACAGCTTTTTCCTTTAGTAGCTTGAGAGAAAGATTTCAAAAATAGGTATTTTTATTTTTTTTTCTGATGGATTCATGACTTGGCATCCAGTAGAGAACCTACTATTCTTCCAAGCAAACCTAGAGCTTTTTGTTAGAAGGCTATTAACGCCAGTCAAAAGAACCTTTCATCCCCAAGATAACTAAAATATTCCTTTGTTTATTTTTCACCCTTAATTACTTTTCCTGTCTTGGTTTAATCTGTAGTGCTGAAGCTTGTCAACACTTAGAGCCTTTAGTTTAGGATAGATGCCCTGGGGGCATGAATAAAAGCTATTTTCATGTAGTGTCTCCCTGTTGTGACTCCTGCCTGAAGCCCCTTGACTTTTGTTTCAAAAGAGCCAATCCTGTGCCCACAAAAATAGAAGAAAAATTAGTTGGAGTCAGTAGTTTTATATTCCTTAATACCAGGGTTGAGGCCTCTTTCTTTAAGCCTGATGCTCTGTCATTTGCAATAAAAGCTGCTCGTTTCTGTTGCATCTCCCACTTTCCAAAGGAAAAAAAGATGTCAGAAGGAATGATCATCTCAGAAGAGTCGTCTTGATGTTAACTGAGTAATATTTTAAAGCTATTTAAAAAGTAAATTTTAGAGTTTACAGCTGAAGTGAGGAACGGTTTTAAATTGAAAGAGGGGAAATTGAGCTGAGATCTGGAAAAAAACTTCTTCAGTGTGAGGGTGGTGAGTGGCAAGACCCTGGCCCAGAGTTGCCCAGACAAGCTGTGGCTGCCCCATTCCTGGAGGGATTCAAGGCCAGGTCGGATGAGGCTTGGAGCAACCTGGTGTGGTGGGAGGTGTCCTTGCCCAGGGCAGGGAGTGGAACTGGATGGGCTTTAAGATGCCTTCCAACTTGAACCCTTCCATGATTCTATGATCTTCTTCCTACTCTACAGTCTTTTCTTTTTTTGGCCTTCTTTAGTAGGCCTGCAAATTGGGATGCTTGAAAGCTAAGACAGAGAAGCCGGTAGGAGGTGCAGGAGGGTAAAACTGAATTAAAGGCAAGAGAATGCAGCGGGGATACAGCTAGTAAAACACGCTTCGTGCTGAGCTCACTAGAAGGGACACATTTGGAACATCTGAGAGTAACAAAACTGTCTTTCCATTTATATTTGCCTATTCCTGTGTTATTTTTTTCCCTGTGTTATTGCGTGCAGCATGGTCTCCTCCCGCCCCCAACATTAAAGATCACAATAACTTTTTGTTGATTGATGCCAGCAAAGAGCGAAGACAACTCCTGGAAAACCCCATAAGATGCCTGTGCCAGATGATGCATTTTCTTAATGCACGTGTAATCTCTAAGTAGATTTTAATATTTTTTTTAAAGCCTATTTGAGAATAATGCGATGAGGACATTTTGCGTTCTAACAGTCAGAAATTACTGTTTTAGAAGCCTATTGTAAGGGAAGGCGTCAACAAGAGCTGTTGCAAAGCTGTGCTTTCACTTCATGGGACTTTGAGGAGATACGTTCTTGGGTCTGGTTCAGGTGGGCTCATTTCTCTGACTTTCACTTTGAATTTGTGAATCAAAGCCATTTTAAAATTCTAGGTCAAACTCATTAAAAACACAGAACCTCACCTGCTTTGAGCGCTCTAAATCACAAGAAACAGTAAATCTCCTCCTGTGGTTTTGATACAAATCTATAAATTATGGGGTGAGTGTATTTGAAGCCTGGCCCAGAACCTCTCTGCTCAGTCAGCCTTGCTCCAAAAGTTCATGACTTGTTTTTCTAAACAAGCTCAGGGATACGTGGGGTGTCAGTGACACATGGAACATGGGCTGATTTCTGGTGCGTTGGCAAAGATAGCGCCAGCTTTCGGATTTGGAGGTTTCCTAGCATAAAATTACATCTCTGAGATTGAGCCCACCTGCCTGATCAAAGAAAGACACATTATTTTATGTAAAAAAACCCCACCCAAACATCATTTCCCTATTTCTCGGGTACTAGGGCAGCCTGGAGAGGCTGCTCCCTGCTCCCCACCACCTCCTCCCCAGAGGAACGTGGCTGCCCCTGGGCTTTCCCGGAATTCCCGCCTGCCTGCGGTTTCTTAACCAGTCCTGCAAAAATGTATTTTTTATTGAATGTTATTCTAACCATAAAACTTTTAAGCTGTTCAAATACTTTCCTTTGTACCCTAGACATCTGAGACTATTAGACATTAACAAGTAAATGTACTTTTTTTTTGACCGCTTCAATCTGCTAAGTAGTTTTCTTTGGACTGATCTCCCCACGTCTTGTACCAGAGGAAACGCAGCTGTGATCTGATATCCTATCTCCTCAGTATCTGTCTCCTCAGGTTGCAGATATAGGTGTGTTTTACTTTGAATTTAAAAAGAGACTTTATTTCATGGCAATCCATTTACTCACTCAAGATCCAGAGATGTTTAAAGCTAAGAGGTACCGTACTGATTCTCTTTGATTCCTGCATTACAATCATAGAATTGTCCACTGAATCGTTGAACAAACACCATCTAAATAGCTCAAACCAACTGAAAATTGGTTTTGCAAGAGCAAGAATGTTTCTGTTCAGGTTCTTCATAGTATCATAGAATTGTCTAGGTTGGAAGGGACCTTTACCATCATCTAGTCCAACCATCAACCTAACTCTGATAAAAACCATCACTAACCCATGTCTCTAAGCACTATGTCAACTTGTCTTTTGAATGCCTCCAGGGTTGGTGCCTCAACCACTGCCCTGGGCAGCCCATTCCAAGGCTTAGTAACCTTTTCAGTGTAAAAGATTTTCGTAATAAACAATCTGAACCTCCTCTGGTGCAAGTTTCCTCTTGTCCTATAGCCTGTGACTTGGAAGAAGAGACTGACCCCCTGGGCTACACCCTCCTTTCATAGAATTATAGAACTGTCCAAGTAGGAAGGGACCTTTCAGATCATCTAGTCCAACCATCAACCTGATAAAAACCTTCACCAAACCATGTCTCTAAGCACTATGTCAACTCATCTTTTAAATCCATCCAGGGATGGTGCCTCAATGCCTTCCCTGGGCAGCCCATTCCAATGCTTCATAACCCTTTCCATAAAAGTTTTTCCTAATATCCAACCCGAACCTCCCCTGGTGCAATTTGAGGGAGTTATGGGGAGCAACAAGGTTTCCCCTCAGCCTCCTTTTCTCTATGCTTTTCTGTATACTTAGAAGGACTCAACCAACAGATTTCAGGAGATTAAATGCCCCATCTTTAGTACTTTCATTAATAATTATTATAAAGTCTTCTTTGACTCCTTCCACCAAAGTTTCATGTACCTAGAGTTGACTTTATATGCACTTTTACATTATTATTTGTATAATGGCCTGATCTGAAGTTGGTCCTGTGTTGAATTGTGTCCTACAGTTGCAAATGGAGAGAGAGTGTTCCTGCCCCAGACTGTTTATGAGGGACAGAAAAGGTGTTGGAAGAAGCAACCAGCATCATTATGCTTTGGTGTATGAGGAGGTGGATCGTTCTGGATCTCGTGGAAAGCCTTTTATTGGCCTGGTAAATTATACACCTGGATCAGTTAGGAGGCATCTAAATAAGTGACCCGATTTTCTGATGTGTTGAGCTTCTCTAAAATGGGTTTTTTGCCTGGGATTTCTGGAAAGCCATCCTTGTATGACATTATCATGGGCTCAGTTTTCCCAGACCACTCTCGGCAGCCCAGGCAGCTGTGTGTTCCCGTGGAATTCTGTCCCATCTTGTCAGTGCATTATTGTGTCCTCTTCCACCAGAGATTCACAACTCTTCCTGATCAGAAATGAAGCTGGAACTGGGGATGGTGTTTTCTGCTCCCCGCTCTGTCTTTGAATGCATCTTTGCAGAGAAGAGATGTGTGTCACAGCGATGCTTGTGAGGCATCTCTCCAAATTGGGCATTTTTAGAATACCAGGAGTGAAAGCACGTGTTTTCACAAGTCACCTTTGTGTATTACAGGTACACAGGCAGGAACACGTGGAATTTTGTCTTGATAACGAGCTCATTTACAATAGTGACAGAACAGAAATATATATATATAAATGAGCCTAAAGAAAATTGTAAGTGAAAATTTTGGAAAGAGGAACTGCTTCTGGCTATCGCAGAGCTGGCTCGAATTAGTTAAACAGGAGGCCTTGAGCCGTGTATGGGAATTTGGTTTTACCATCGAAATCCTGGAAGATTGGGAAGGTGAGAGAACTCAGCAGGTGCTGTACATGGAGGTGAACGGTCTTTGCTCAAACAGAGTGGGTTTAAGCACGAAGGCCATTTTTTTTTTTTTTTCCAAGGGAACTTGAAATAGAGCTAAATTGTACCTCAGAGGTCTTGGCAGTGTTAGATTTTCATTCCTAACTTCTTTCTCAACAGAAGTTTTTGTATGTTGTGTTGGAAATTCAGTGTGTTTGTAGCTTATTGTGTGATTTGCATATGCAAGTTCACCAATAACACCTGATAATTCAACATTTGACATTTTTGTCCCCTCCCCAGTGGGAAGCATATGAATTTTAACCAGCCATTTACTTACTCAACCCCTACCAAAACAGGTAGAACCAATTGCTTCCCCTTCGAACGTGGGTGGTGTCTCCTCAAGACTGATTACAGCAAGGTCTTTTAATTTCAATCCCAACTCTTAGCAGTCGATTCCCTGTTACCACATAATCCTGACACAGATCTTGACACGTAACCCTCGCAATTATCTTTCATCCCACAAATGTTAATATTTACTGGGTAGAGTCAATCTCCCAACCGCAGAGAGTAATTTGCATTGTTGGTGGTATGAATTATACATTAGCCAAATAAAAATGTTAACCATCCGCTACTACAATTATATAAACAGAACTTACGCTTGAGCACAGGTCAAATCCTTCTGGTTAATGCAGGAATATTTTCTGTCCTCACTGGTAGAGGCCGTCAGCTCCCAAGCGCCGCAGGATCGTGGGACCTTGTAGTACACCGACTCTCCCACCCAGGGTAATTAAGGCAGAAGTAGGTCTCAACAGCTGTAATTGTGTGAAGTCTCTGGGGCTGGAGAGTCACCAAGAGTAATCCTCTGTGCACAAGCTCCCCCTTATGGAAAAGAAAAATACTAAACAATGCTTTTTATTTTTTTTTTTCCTCCCAAGTCGGACAGGACTCAGAGCTGATGCCTATGAAGCAGTGTCTCAAGCCTACCATAGTGTCTGGGGACGCAACAGTTGAAATGCTGATGATTGAAGGAGTTGGCTTATGAGCCCCATGACACACATAGCTGATGATGGCGTGTGTACATGTTTATACTCAAAATGATTTGTGCTGCTTTTGAAGTTGGAATTTCTTGTGGCATCCTGGCAACGAGGAAGGGGTGAGAGGCTCTTTGGGTACTGACAAGGACAAGGATTTCCCAGTATGAATTGTAGCTCCAGCCTCTTCTGCCTTACGAGGATCAAAACCAACTCATGGAGAACAAATAATTTAATTCTGGAATAGCTTTTATAACTGTTTCTGAAGACACTCTATGATGTATTTTTTGAGTTGGATCCTGATGGTGGAATTTCACCCTTACCTAATAACAGTAAGAAGTTTCAAGTTGTTTGGATGAAAGATGATGCTTGTAGGCTCAAGCTTTACATAAGTGTGGTCAGGCTATGTTCTTACACAGTCACTTTACGTGTAACAGGTCCCAGTGAAACCTGTGTGAGAGCAATCACAGCTCTGTGCTTACCATGTTCTCCTACTCCCCATTAGCATGTCTGAATCCCAACAGTAGCCTACATAGACCCCTTGCACTGACTGGGTGGGACTGGTCTGGTGATCTCTACACTTTTCCTGCTGTTGAAGAAAACACAGTTGAAGCTAATACTAATCAGTATCATCCCACCAATGTTTGGGGCTTTGGTGAGATGCCCCAATGGCTTGTGGATATTAGGAAAAGTGTTTCCATGTGAAGGGTTCTGAAGCCTTGGAATGGGCTGCCCAGGGAAGGGGTTGAGGTGCCATCCCTGGAGGGATTTAAAAGGCAGGTTGACATAGTGCTGAGAGACATGGGCTAATGATGGGTGGTTGTTTTTTTGTCAGAGTTAGGTTGATGGTTGTACTAGACGATGTTAAAGGTCCCTTCCAACCTAGACAATTCTATGATACTATGAAGAACCTGAACAGAAACGTTCCTGCTCTTTTAAAACCAATTTTCAATTGGTTTGAGCTATTTGGATGGTGTTTGTTCAACAATTCAGTTAACCTGAATGGTCTACTTGGCCTGTAATGTCAGTGAAAATCCCATACGGACAGCATTCTTCAGGATTTTACCCTGGAGCTAAGCATCTGGCTTCAGTCAGTTGTCTTCTAGGAGTGAGGAGACTGCTCAAATTAAATTGAAACAGTATTAAAGATATGTTATTAGTTATATCAAATAGCATTATTAATATTAAAGATAATGAAGAGGGAAACTATACTGGAGAAGTAGACAGGAAAGATAATTCTCTGTGGTAGTCTGGGGAAGCTGAAGAGAGCTTATTGCGCTCCTCATTATCCATTTTATGGACTTTCTGGGCAGGTTGGGTGTTATGGAGAAGTTGGGCCAGAAATTATATTCCCTGATAGGGAATGTGTGTGAACAGGACAGAGGAACTGGTTGGCTCCCTCTGCTGTTCAACATGCTGGTGCCTCTCCTGGTGGTCTGGACAGTGTGTGGCATGAGCAATGCTCAGGAATTTTGCTTTGACTGGGAGAGATGGACCACTTGTTTTTAAGGGAGTTCCATGAAATGCATCAGCACGACAGGAAAATCAAGAACACCGTGGTAAGTGCTGCTGGCGCAGGAAGGATGTTGCTGAGACGGCAACATTGGAGAGCAGCAGACATAGCTGAACTTCTCTTCAGGATGACCTGAATGTATTCTACATAATGCAGTTATATAGAAGAGTTTAACCTGAAAATTAGGTTAGAAGTTAATTTTTGCACCTTTCCTATGGCTGCAGTGGCACGTGCAGTGAAAGCAGATTGAGTGGTTTTTATTAAAACAGTGAAAAATCCGTGTTGGCGCTGGCTGCATGCATTGTGTTACAGCTTTCTCCCTCACTGAGCTCCCTTTTGCTTGCCAAGTATCAAAAAAGGTTCTAATACCAACCGTAAAAAACTACTCACCAAAATACATGCTTCTCATTCCTTCAGAGTCATGGTAATTTTGCTGGTAACGAGCACCAGGTCTCTGGTCAGGTCTGATCCCGCTGCAGACTTGTCCCTCCTGGAAAAAAATAATAATTGTGGTCCCAGTGTAATAATTTCTCTTTGGTAAGGAATTCAGTTCTGGGCTCCCCAGTTCCTGAAGGACAAGGAACTGCTGGAGAGGGTACAGCAGAGGGCTACAGAGATGATAAGGGTCCTGGAGCATCTCTCTGATGAGGAAAGGCTGAGGGACTTGGGTCTTTTTAGTCTGGAGAAGAGAAGGCTGAGGGAGGATCTGATCAACACCTAGAAATACTTCAAGGGTGGGTGTCAGGAGGATGGAGCCGGGCTTTTATCAGTGGTGCCCAGTTAGAGGACTTGAGGGAACAGGCACAAAATTGACCATAAGAAGTTCCATCTCAACTTGAGGAGGAACTTCTTCCCTTTGAGGGTGACAGAGCCCTGGCAGAGGCTGCCCAGAGAGGTGGTGGAGTCTCCATCTCTGGAGACATTCCAAGTGCATCTCGATGTGTTTCTGTGGGACCTGCTCTGGGTGGATCTGCTTGGGCAGGGGCTTGGACTGGATGATCTCCAGAGGTCACATCTGACCCCGTATCATTTTGCAGTTCTGTGAATGAGCCCACATACACCACAGAGTATGCCTTGGAGGAGGGAATGAAAGGAATATCATCAGTTCTTGTTGAGAGGCTACTGGAGCAAGAACTGTGACAGTCCGTGGTGCTCCCCTGAGCCCTGTCAAAGCCATTTAACCCCTGTTTGGCTTGCACTAGTGACCATCAAAAATAGGCAAGTGCATTTCTGATGGTTTCAGAAATACTATGGGCAATAGTGCCGCTGGTTTTCACTGCCTGGAGGGCATGCATAGCTTGGTGAAATACCTGCTTATCCTGAGGTCCAGCAAAAGGCCAGCAGAGGCATTAGCGCTGCTCTACCTGTAGTTAAATATGAGAAGAAAGCTGGAAAAGGAGAAAACATTTATACGGGACTTCTAAACTCCCCTAAACTACCTGATTTCCAATTATTTTAAAAAATTGAATGGTTTTCTGATGCTAAAAAATGGCTTAAGATGTGCCACCTATTTTCTGTGTTGCAGAGATGGGAACCCTCTGACATTCCGAGCACTTTGCCTGTGCAGTTTTCCCATTTTTATTAATTTGTTTGGGTTAATTGAGATACAAGTGTAAAACTCCTTCCGGTTTGGAGGAATTTATTTTTTTGCTGTCAATGTGATAGGCTTTTTTGCGTTTTATTTACTAACATTTTAAAATGTATTTCTTTAGGTGGGTCAATTTAAGTAAAACTTCTTTTTTAGAGCCTATTCTCACCAGCACACACAAAAATGTCAGAGTGGTAGAGTTGCAGCAGGTAAGGGATTGAAATGTGGTTTCTCATGGAGGAGGGGAAGACAGTGCAATACAGCCTGAGCCAAAATAGCTGTGATACATGTCTGGGACTCAGTTCAAGTTTTGCTGGATAATTAATTACTCTTCTCTAATTCTGCAGTAGTTTAACTGGCTTTCAGTGGTACAGTCCGGTGCGTGATGGAAAGAGAAGGGGTTCTCCATCAGTGCAGTTTTTGTTGTCTCCCAGTGGAAGCCAAAAAGCTCCATGACGCTGTAAATATCTCTTCTCCCAAGGAACAGGCCATGGGACAAGAGGAAATGGCGTCACATTGTGCCAGAGGAAGGTTCAGATTGGATATCAGGAACAATTTTGACACAGAAAGGGTTATTAAGCCTTGGAATGGGCCACCCAGGGAAGTGGTTGAGGCACCATCTCTGGAGGGATTCAAACCTCCAGTGATGAGGTTGACATAGTGCTTAGAGACATGGTTTAGTGATGGGTTGTTGGTTTTTATCAGAGTTGGGTTGATGGTTGGACTAGATAATGTTAAAGGTCCCTTCCAATCTGGACTATTCTATGATTCTAAATATGGCCAGGAGGGGTGGTAGGTCTCGGACCTCTGTCCCCAGGAGCGGTTTGTGGGGCAGGACGTGCCATGCCTAGGTGCCCAGCGGCACCCAGCCGTGCCCAGTGCTCAGCTCCAGCAGCATTCAAGTCAGGCTCATTACGCCTGACATCCTTCCCTCAGCGCTAATCATTTTTCCATTTCAACAACGGCTGTTTACAGCAGCTGCTGCCTTATGTTTGGTTTGATCCGGGTCCAGATTTTGCAAGTGATTAAAATGCTGCTAATAAAGATATATTTTAACTAGGATTTACATGTTGACTTGCCTTTTCCAGCTACAAAAGAACTTCCTACTGCTTCTTTTCCTCATCTGCCCCAGCTTGGCTGGCCGGCTGGCCCTTCCAGAGGTGACCTGGTAGTCCTCCATCCCCACCAGCTGGTCTTTGTGGGCCTCTCCCCGGGCGCAATGGGGAGGTATGGGCAACGGCTGGGTTCTGGATGAAATCCCAGTGCCCTTGCATTGTGCATGATAGGGAGATTCTTACACACATTCCCTTGTATGTTCCCTTGGTTTACCACATACTCGCCTGATTTCCATAGGAATATTATAATTGCATTCATATGGTCTAATAGCAATGGCAGTTACAAAAATTTCCAGATAAAGCCTGTGCCATCGGCTTTGATGAAGCCTGTATCCGCAGGTACACCCAGACACTAGAGTTATGGAAGAGGGAGTTTCCTCCCTTTGTTTTGTTTTCTTTGGGTTTTTTTTCTTCTTTTAATGCTTTGGCTTAGCATCCAGCAGGTTTGCAGGATGAGTGATGGAGACGTGCAGGATCCCCATCCTGTAGTCCCATAAAGCTGGACCCTGCGCTTGCAGAGAATCTGACGCTGAGGGTGGTAATGTGCCTCGGCAGAGACAGGATAACAGGGTACCAGGGTACCAGGACTAGCCCGTGGCATGTGTTTGGGTAGGCTTTGCAAGATGCCAAGGGCTTGTTGGCAGGAGGGAGGAGAGCAGCAGAGGGTGCTCTCACCGCAGCAGCCGCAGTGGCTGGGAGCTCGGGGAGAGTGATGTTGTGCAAAGCAAAGGAGGAGCATGGGGGTTCCTCCACATCCCTTCCAGCTGCCTTCCCTTTCTCACCGGTTCTTCCCCAACCCCTCCCTTCGCAAATGAAAACTCTCCCTTCTGGGCTGGGAAAAAAAAACCCCAAAACAACCAAGGAATTTGGGCTAGGGCCAGCAGGCTGGAATGGGATGGGATGGTGGATTGGCATCTGGCCGTGGCACTGGGGCAAACCTTGGAGGAAGCTGCGTAGGAGTGCGGGGAGCGCACAGTGTGACTCAGGCATTTTTAATTAGTGATCCAGAATAAAGCAAAGCTCATGGTGGGTTTTGTTCAGCCTTTCATTCATGCTTGTAACTACAGGGTCATTCCATTGACTTGGCTTGAATGACCCTGAATATACAGCCACTGCTACAGAAATAAGAAGTGTGTTTATGCTTGTGAAAGGCAAGGTAAAAATTAATGAAAACGTAAGGAGAGATAGAATTCGTTACAAATAAAGGTTCAAAATATTGTTTAACGAACACATTCTTGATTTAACATTTATTGACAATTCCCACTCAAGGCTGCATGGTTTGACAGACAAAGCACAGGATTAAGATTGGATTTCTGTGGCAGATTATCTGCTTTTTATATCACCTCCCATCTCCTTCCTCCCTTTTCTTTTTGTCTCTCACACCCGTTTAGATTGTAAACCCTTTATTTCTGCTCTGCATATATCGGCAGCCTGGCTTGATGGACCCCTGATTTGAATTATGCCTTGAATTGCTTATACAGTACTAATTACATTAATAATAATTGACTTCACTGGGCTTTGGATCAACCTCTGAAGGAATACATTTGCATCTCATTACTTACCCTGATGGAGTTCTGCATGTGTTCTCTCTGGAGATGATGTGGAGCCGGAACAGAGGCTCGTCCGGGGACCGAGGGATGCACTAGTGAGCGATGCAATCCCAGCCCGTGGCAGAGCTGGAGCGATGACATCCCAGTTTCCAGTAGGGATTTGTGCTGTGGACCTGATGGACATCGCTGCCTACAAGGTACATTTCCAGCTGAAGCTGTTGTGGCTGATGTGGACTTTGTGAGGGATCTGTCCACCGAGGGATCTCAACAAGTTAAATGGGTTATTTTCCCCTTTCTCACAGTAGAGACTTCATCTCTTGAATTCTTTGAATTCAAGCTAAAAACAGAGACCATCCCAAGCAGCTGGTTTGCTGCAGCAGGGTTTGGTGAGCTGCTGTCAGCCCGGGTTCAAGAGGTTACTTAATCCCCATGTCCTCCTTTTTAAAAAATGACAACTCTGCTGACCCAGGTTGATTCCAGGTGTATTTTGTAGACGTGGAATTGATGGCGCAGGTACTTACACCTGCATTTCTTCTGTCTTACTGGAATATGTGGGTCTCAGTATTGCCTTGTGGTATGATGGGAGCCCCCTCAGTTACCCATGGAGGATAAATACCTATCTCAAGAGAGACTTTTATTCTTAGGGGCCATGGACTCTTTGGGAATGAATGAGCTGCGGAGTATATACACAATAGATAATCTTGCAGTCAGTAATATCATCTGTTAGTGTCAAAAGCAGGCTGGAGGGGCTCTTTGTGTTTGGTTTGTAGCTTGCATATGAACACTGCTCTTTGATATCCACATGAATCCGGGGGGAAAACATGCTGGAAAAAAACCTTTGATTTCAGCATTATGAAGGAAAATATATACGTCTCTAGTTCCCAGGACAGAGCGAAAGCAGGGAAGTCAGGGGTTATTAGGAACAAGAGATAAGCAGAAATAAGAGAAAGAAGAAAGAAACATGAAGACAGAAACACTCAACTATTAGTAATATTTTCCCCCCTCAGTTATAGCTGGGAAATACCTCAAAATCAAAGGGACAGCCCCAGAGTACAAGAGAGGCATTTAACCCATAGCACAAGAGTGACAGTCTTTGTGGGCAACTCGTGGGGAGTGTTGGGCTATTCAGGTGTGAGTGTGAAGGTCAACAAGACAGATGTGTGGGTTACAGCAGTAAGAAACAGCTGGCCACTAACAAGATAGAAACTGAGAGTTTAAATATACCCAATGAAGTTTGTTGGTTTTTTTTATTTCTCTAATGACCCATGACTAAGAGTGTGTTATTTCCTTTTAATATTATAGATACAAATTTTTACAAAGTCCCATCTTTCATTCAAACGAGGACAAAACTTCAGGGAGGATCTGTTCTGGAAACATAGATCAAACCTCTGTTAAAGGCCTCCTCTTTGCCTTTCCTGGGTGCTTTCTGAAGGAATAGTCTCACTGGGGCTTCTTGGACCCAGGGGAGTGGAAAATTTGTGCTCTGTGATACATGTTTAATGTAATGAGATACTTAGCTATATTAAACCTTTGAATACATTTGGAGCTATTACTAATTAAAGGAAGGGTCACTAAGCCTGGGAAAGGTGTCCCAGCACTGGTTCTATTGGTCTCTGGAGCTGAGCAGATGCACAGATTATCCCTCTTGGGTGCCTTAAAAAACATAACTTGGTCTTAAAAACCTTACTTAAAAGTAAGTAACCTTAAAATCCTCACTTAAAAAACATGGCTTGGTTACTCTAAAAAACATGGTAGCTTGGTCTGGCCATCACCTTTTATACCTTGATTTACAAATTAGTGTTATTCTAATAAAATACACTGAGATCCTGCCTGTTCCGTAGCTAAAAGAAGATACATTAAGTCTGTATTTCATTAGCTAACGATATATTGACCCTATCATATGGCAGTCGCTGGGTGATAATGTTCTGCCCCTCTTCTCTCTAGTACGTTCTCCTAAGGATCTCGATGTACTTTCAAATACAGTGAATTTAATCTCGCTGCCCTTTAGTGTGCTAAAATTGTATTAGCATCCTTGTTACACACGGCAAAGAGTTGTAAATCAGGTAACATTCCTATAACCCACAAAATTTGTTGCAAAGCACGTTACAAAATGCAGGTTTTAATATCGTTGTGGTGTTTTTTGGGGTGGTGCAAGGCTCCTGCTGGAGCACAGGGAATGGTGCGGATTCGCAACTTGGAAGGTGGTTTAGGTGGAAGCGTTGGTGACTATTGCCAGGAGAGATGAACTGTCACATGTGCCATTAATGTGGCGCTTGAAGGACGCCCAGGTGATCAGGCCCAGCCAGCACGGGTTCATGAGAGGCAGGTTCTGCTTAACAAACCCGGTCTCCTTCTATGACAAAGTGACCTGCCTGGTGGATGAGGGAAAGGCTGTGGATGTTGTTTACTTGGACTTTAGCAAGGCATTTGGTGCAGTCTCCCTCAGTATCCTTCATGGCTCGGATGGGAGGACTCTCCACTGGGTTAAAAACTGGCTGGAGGGCTGATCCCAGAGAGTGGTGGGGAATGGAGTTAAATGCAGTTGGCAGCCAGTTACAAGTGGTGTCCCTCATGACTCGGTACTGGGGCTGGTTCTCTTTAACAACTTTATCAATGATCTGGACAAGGGGATCGAGTGCATCCTCAGTAAGTTTGCTGATGACACCAAGCTGGGTGGGAGTGTCGACCTGATGGAGGGTAGAAAGGCTTTGCAGAGGGATCTGAGCAGGCTGGATGGATGGGCTGAGACCAACGGGATGAGGTTCAACAAGGCCAAGTGCCAGGTCCTGCACTTAGGTCACACCAACCACATGCAGTGCTACAGAGTTGGGGCAGGGTAGTTGAAGTTGCCTGGCAGAAAGGGACCTGGGGGTGTTTGTTGACTGTGGGCNCCAAGGGAGGTTCAGATTGGATATTAGGAAAAGTGTTTCCATGGGAAGGGTTCTGAAGCCTTGGAATGGGCTGCCCAGGGAAGGAGTTGAGGTGCCATCCCTGGAGGGATTTAAAAGGCGGGTTGACACAGTGCTGAGAGACATGGGTTAGTGATGGGTTGTTGTTTTTTTGTCAGAGTCAGGTTGATGATTGCACTAGATGATGTTAAAGGTACCTTCCAACCTAGACAATTATATAATTTTGTGATTTTGTGTGAAAAACTCTAATAACAGAAAATCTGTAGCAGTGCAGGGTTACTGTGCCAACCTTGAGATGTGGTGATGCAGGGATGGAATTAGGTTGTATTCCAGATTACTTCTGTCTCCCAATTTTGAGTGCTTCTTCGTCTGCCCTTTTTTGTCTCATTCCTGTAGCCCAGAAATCTTCTTGGTCAGTGACTCTCTATCGTTGTACCTCTCTTTAGGACTCTGTGTGGTTACTTCTTGTGTTTGTGGTAAGGAATTTCTTTGCTTTCCCATTAAAATTTTCCAGTTTTTCAGTGAGGGCCATGTCTCGCATGGAAGACCCCAAACTCTGGAGGTGGCTTTTATTATAAACCTGATCTTCATCAGGTTGTTCCCAGGGTGAGACCTGTAACACACACGCTGCCTGTTTGGGTCTAAATACCAGTTTATCCACACTAATGGAGCTGCAGCTTCCGGACAGCTGTCCTGGTGCTACGGATGACAAGATGTGAAAGCCACTGACTTAACGCTACTGTATTACCTACTGATGATCGCCCAGCACATGCAGTCCTCCTCCTCTTGTTGAATACATTTGCAGTTTGCTCCTCATCCCAAACTGCTCGTGGGCCAGGAAGATGATGATTATCCTCTGGCTCCTGCTCCGGCTGTAGTTCATGACCTCTTGTTTTCAAATTTCATAAAGTACAGCAGAGTGACAGCAAAACACAAGACATGTGTGTTGCAAGCCAATCTCCTCCTGAACTCGCCTTGCGAGCCTGTTTCAGCCGAGCGTCTTGCCAGCAGAGCGCCTGTAATCTATGGTGTATGTCTGGGGTTTGATGAGAAAATGTAATTCTATAGCCTCTGTGTGCTGATAGGAATTCTCCTGCCTGTGTGGTATGAAGTGAGGCTGCAGCCAATATTTTATGATGTAGTTCTCCGACGGCAAGCGAGTAAGTGAGTCATTTCCTACCGTCCTTTAGAATTATACTCCGTGCATGATGGGCAACTCCATCCGGCCGGTCACTAAGATACAGGGACACGGTTCAGTGGTAAGTGCAGAAAGGCTTTAATCCCTACTCCAAGTACATTTGGATGGGTAATATTTTGACAATGTATTTTATCTTCCTTTTATGAATGAGGTTTTCTGGCTGCATTCGCCTCCTCTGTGGGCATGCCTTTGAGGCCAGATTTGTCAATTGTTTGTGGTGTCTTGCTGCAGGAGTGCCCCAGAGAGCATCTCCATAGCACTCCATCTGTTATTTCCTCGGGGGAAATATGAGAGCATCCTGCCCTTCAAGTGACCTCTGGACACCTCTGTGTGTGATATGCGAGACCTGCTCTTGGGGGCACTCCAGGCCAGGAGATGGGTACCTGACTCAAGAGGCCAACACCTGAGCCAGGGAGGGTGTCTCTGCAGCAGCACAGTCTCAGCTGGGGGTGGCTTTTCCAAACCTTCCCAGCAGATTAAGCATCCACTGCATGCATCTCTCGCACGCTTTTGAAAGCTGCCACGAGAGTCCTGAGAAACTTTTACCTGTCTTAATCTGGAAGAGGTATGTACAGTCATGATGTGATCATCATGAGAGGACCACTGCTGAGATGGGTGGCCAGAGATAAGTATAGGAATGGAAACAAAGCTGAGTGGCAGGGAAGGAGGCTAAGAATGAACATGTCTTATTTTAAGAGAGAAACACTTCTATCTAGCAAAGACAAGGAAGGTACCTCCAGCCAGCCTCTTGTGATGCAGAAGCATATCCTTTTGCACAGTAGGGTTGTACATCTTGTTACATCTTGTTTGATGGAAAACAGAGATCTTCAGCCCCAAGAGCACTCTTGATAAGAGCACTCACTAACCCAGCAGGCTGCCTGGCTGGGACCACTGCCATGGTGGGACATGTCCTTTGGAGGGCCTAACACCAAGCTCTTCTTGGCCACTGTTCCCCAGCTGTCCTCAAGCCAACTGTGGAGCTTGATCTAGCAAAGATGGGACATCAATATTTTCCATGTGGCAGGATGGTACTAAATGCCTGTCTGTGCTTGCTGCTCTTCCTCGTCATAGAATCACAGAATGGTTTGGGTTGAAAGGGACCTTAAAGATCATCGAGTTCCAGCCCCCTGCCCTGGGCAGGGACACCTCCCACCACACCACATTGCTCCAAGCCCCGTCCAGCCTGGCCTTGAACCCCTCCAGGGATGGAGCTTCCACAGCTTCTCTGGGCAACCTGGGCCAGGGTCTCACCACGCTCACACCAAAGAAGTTCGTCCTAATATGTAGTCTAAATCTTCCCTCTTTCAGTGTAAAATGATTCCCTATGTCCTATCGTTCCGTTCCCCGATCAAGAGTGCCTCATGCATGACTATAAGTTGTAAATGATCCATGCCTCCTCCAAAGGAGCGTCCTACTATCACCAGTCAATCCATTTTGGGGTTGGTGAGCTTCAAGATCTGTGGGGGCAGGCAGGGGTTCTGTGTACCATGGAGTGAGACAACTGTAGGTGAAGCCATGGGGTAGAAGCATCCCCAAGAGCATCCCAGTTCACGTGGAGTTGGGTGAATCTGGTGAACCACCACCACCATTGGGTCAGGCAGAAGGAGCAGATGGGGCTGCTCCGTTGGGGCTCAGTTGCCACAATAGCCCTGAGCCACGGCTGGCTCGAGCAGACCCCTTAGGCAAAACACAGCTGATTATTCGGCGTGATTTAGCCTTGCCAGCAGTCTGTGTAATAGTTCATTGGTCATTGTGGTAAAGTGTGAGTTTGAGGCAGAGAACAATGCAAAATTTGTTCTTATGCTGTAAGTCGATTTCCATGTACAAACCCGGCGCTACTAGTGTGACAATATATAAGCCTGGAGCTGGTGGAAATCATATGCTGTTGCAAGACTGTGATAGATTTATGCTATTTGAACAATGGAAGTCTGTTGTTCTGATGATATGATATATGCTGAAAGTTTTCAGCCTATATATTTAAATAGAAAATGTTTCAAAGCTCTGATATATGCAATAGAAGACTCATTATGCCGTATAGATTTGTACTCTTAATAGTCTGATGTGATTGCACCTCTACATCATCTACTGCCGTCTGTCAGTGCCTACTGGAGTGCACGGAGCTTGTAACTAATACACCACAGGAAGGATCACATCTAGGAGGGGAGTGTGGGATTTTCTGCTGATTGACTGGAATGCAGCGTGAGGCTGCGTGTGCTACAGCGAAGGGACCTGTTTGTAAAAGGCCTCTGAGTTGGGACACGTTTTTACACCCCAGCTTTTGTTCATGTAGATGTTCATTCCTATTTGGGCTTGCAACATTTCAAAGTTTTATTTCATATAATCTTTGCACTACACAGAATCATAGAATGGTTTGGGTTGGAAGGGACTTTAAAGTCCATCCAGTCCCACCCCCTGCCCTGGGCAGGGACACCTCCCACCAGACCAGGTTGCTCCAAGCCCCCTCCAACCTGGCCTTGAACACTCCCAGTTGAACTTGAACACTTCTCTGGGCAACCTGAGCCAGGGTCTCACCACCCTCGCACCAAAGATTATCTTCCCCAGATCTCAGCTCAATCTCCCCTCTTTTGGTGTCAAACCCTTTCCCCTCATCCTATGGCTCCCCATCCTGATCCAGAGTCCCTCCCCAGCTTTTCTGGAGCCCCTTTAGGGACTGGAAGCGGCTCTGGGGTATCCCCGGAGCCTTCTCTTCTCCAGGCTGAACAATCCCAACTCTCTCAGCCTGTCCTCCCAGCCGAGGGGTTCCAGCCCTCCCAGCATCTCCATGGACCCCTCTGCTCCCCCTCCAACAGGTCCATGCCCTTCCTGAGCTGGGAAGGACATACATCCAACTTTCTCTTTGTTTCCTACAAAACCTGAAACTACAGACTTGTTTAATGAAGAACCTGAGTTCTTCCTCCTAAATCCTGTTCAAACTGCTGTCCCAGTAAGGCAGAGCAGGAGGTGAGGACCTTGTGAAGAAACTGGCTCTTACATTTAACTTGGGGGTCATCTTTGTGATGGGGGTGATTCTGATGCGGGCAAGAGGCTTTGCAATTCTAGATTCCCCCTCTTACATACCAAAAAATTCAAAATAATGACAAGATACTATAATTTTTTAAATTACTTCAAAAGACATTGCACTGTTTTCAAACAGATCTGTTTGCAGATGACACCAAGCTGTGTGGTGTTACTGATACACTTGAGGGACGGGATGTCATCCAGAGAGACCTGGACAGGCTGGAGAGGTGGGCTCAAGTAAACCACATGAGATTCAACAGGAGCAAGTGCAAGGTTCTGCACCTGGGCTGGAACAATCCTCGGTATCAATACAGACCAGGGGACAAGGTATTAGAAAGCAGCCCTGAGAAAGGGACTTGGGGGTGCTGGTGGACGAGAAGCTGGACATGAGCAGGCAGGGTGCACTTGCAGCCCAGAAGGCCAATTGCATCCTGGACTGCATCAAAAGAAGTGTTGCCAGCAGGACCAGAGAAGTGATTGTGCCACTTTACTGTGTTCTGGTGAGACCTCAGCTGGAGTACTGTGTGCAGGTCTGGAGACCTCAATATAAGAAGGACATGGACCTGATGGAGCAGGTCCAGAGGAGGGCCACAAAAATGATCAAGGGATTGGAGCACCTCTGCAGTGACAGGACGAGGGGCAATGGGTTTAAACTGAAGAAAAGCAGATTTAGATTAGATATTAGAAATAAGTTCTTTACAATGAGGGTAGTGGAGCTCAGGGAGGTGGTTGAGGCCCCTTCCCTGGAGATATTCAAGGGGAGGCTCGATGAGGCCCTGGGCAGCCTGGTCTAGTTGGGGGTGTCCCTGCTGTCTGCGGGGGGATTGGACTAGATGACCTTTGAAGGTCCCTTCCGGCCCAGATCATTCTATGATTCTAACCCCACTTTTGCTCAGGAAACCTTTATGGTCTAAAATTTGTTTTTGAAATGCTACTTTTTTTTGTGTGCCTATGTGTATTTTGTATTTGAAAATTGTCAAACTACGTAGCTTGAAATTAGCTGCAACTGAATTTAGCTGCGATTAGCTAAACGGCATTGTTCTGAGTCTGTAGTGGAGTCGCTTTTGGAATTTACTTTCCCCTGTGTATTTGCTGCCCTTAATACTTGATTATGTGAGTTTGTTCACGTGGTTGCTTATATGGTTGACGTGTTTGATAAATGGACAAAGAAAACCCCACCACCCAGCGCATTTGTTTAAAAATCATATGTGCACATAAAGGTGGTTGCCTATGTTGACGATAGCTTCAAGTGTCAAACTTCAGCCATGCCGTGTCTCCGTTCTCCTACCCATAAAAGTATTATACCAGCAAACTCAGTAGCTGCTCTGGTGGCATACAGCATGTCAGGATCCTTGGAAAGAAGCTGCTCCTACTTTTTTATTTATTTATTTTTTAATTGAAAAATTCTAGAGGTCTAGAGGGACTTGCAAATCTCCCAGTTCAAGAAGAAATTCTTGTTGGGTACCTTTCTTCTGTTGATCAGCCGTTGGTCATTCATGGGCTGCTCTATAGCCATGATATCATGCTCCAGCTGGGACATATTTTACAGAAGATTGTACATGTTGCTTCCTCCTTATTTCCAGGGTTGCTATAATTATGCAGGAGGCTGGTAACGAGCAGGTTTCAGGCGCGGCAAGTAGAGCGTGGTTTATCGGGGCAGCCCTGCTGATGCATCCCTTGTTCCCTCCCTCTGTGTTCCTTGGCAGGTAATGCTAGCTGAAAAGCTGGCCTGTTTTGACTCTGTTTTAGTGAAATAAACAATTTTCTTGTAGCAAGTAGCTAGACAGGGTCTGCCACCATAGCTGCACATCTGGGGAACTGCAAGATACCATGGGAATAAGAGGCTGAGAGACCATGGAGAATTACTCGGCTACTCTAAAAAGAAGTGTTATTAATAGGTTTCACTGGAAAATGCATATCCTATTTTATACATAGTTTTTCAAAAAGGCGTTTTCCAGATTCAGTGGAATTTTCAGTTTTACGTTTTTTCATTTGATTGGAAAAAAACCTCACCTAGCCTCAAAGTCTAAAAATTACTTATTTCGCTGTGAACGGAACTCAAATATTCATAGTGACCAAAATGACTGTTCCTGAACTCCAAAACAATAAGCAAACCTCCCCAAAAGTCAGGTAAGATCAAGAAGATAAGCTGGCTGGTATTGAGGAGTCTATTTTGCTGGATGAATGGTAAAGACCAACACAAGGAGCATCTACATAAGTGAGGGCCTCCATTTCCCCTCTTTATTGGGGTGGACTTTGGGGGTACAGGAAGGTGGCTGCAGCCCAGGCACCAAAGCCATCCTTTGCAAGAGCAGAAGACCCATACCAAACTAACAAGAATTGACTCAAAGCAGCTAAAACAACTCACATACTGCGGTTTGTTGTTTTTTTTTTGTAATGTCCCTGTAGCGTCCTGAGTTGCCAGATTTTGTGTCGTGGATGAGTAGCTTCCACTGGCCCAGGAAAAGGGCTGGATGGGTCCTGTGGCTCTTGTGGAAGAAGGTCTTGTGGAAGAAGAACAACCTGACGTTGTTCCAGTGTAGGTCAGCAGTCTGAAGGGGCAGTTTTTTGCACAGAAAGGAGAGCATTTCTGCTTTGTCACCAGCATCGGAGTTTACAGAAACAGGCCAGGGCCAAAGGGGTTTGTGCAATTTTTGGAGTCAGGAAACATCTTGGACCAGACTAAAAAGGCTGGAATTTGCTTATTGTCCAATGGGAGGTTGTTAAATGATTAAACAAAACAGCATTGTAAAGCTGTGATGGTATTTTGCAGGCCCCGTGATTTCCTTTTAAAATGTGGTGTTTGTACCTGGCACTTGAATTTCTAAGATGTTTCCCAAAGCAGTTTTGTGATGCTCTTGGTTTAAAGGACAGATGCTCCAAGTACCAGTAAAGGTTTGAAACCCTCTGGCTCTGTTGGCACAGTCCTTACTTGCTCCAATGTAAGTGCGGAGTGAATCAAACATGAGATGGGTGTTGGGATGTGGATGAACAGCATGGAGCTTGGGTGATGGCTCAGGTCCCTGTTGAGGTCCCACTGAGGGAAAATTTCAGCCAGGCCACCTACGTGATGGGCTTGTATTTTCGTCAGTGAAATAATACGTGCTATATCTAATGAGTCTTGGGTACAATCTGACCAGGAGTGCTGCCAGCATGGCTTGCCTGTTCTGTTGCGTGACACTATCTAATTTCACTTTATGTATTACCCCACGTAGCACCTAGAACAACATCATCTAGGCGATGACAGAACAATCATTCTAACAAAACACATCATCTAGTTTTTATGGCCGTTGATACTTGTCCTGGCAACTTTACAAGACACAATGTTGAGCGAGGCAGACCTAGTCTGACCCGTCTGGGTGATGGACGAGCCACGGGGCTGGGGGGCAGGAGCCCATCTTTATCCCATCTGCTGGAGCATCTCTCAGGGTCTGATCAGGCACCTGGTGGTCCCACTGCTGTAGAGGACCAGGGCTGAAACCAGCTCAAAGAGCCAACTGGTCTTGCCTCCTCCACAAGCAATCACACAAATCCCAGGGGAACACACAGGAACTCCCTGAGAGCAATTTCCCCATGTGTTCACCTGCAACAAGAGCATCCCACCCTGAAGAACATTCCTACTATTGCCCTGGAGAAGCACCCAACCTCTGCTGCACTTTTGTTTTTTGATGTTAGAGCTGTGCTATTTCTTCTGTTGCTTCACATCTGGTGGCTGCATCAGTAGCTTTGCCCTTCAGACCATCCATTCTTGTCAAAATCCACCTGCACTCCCTTCCTAAGTTTGGGTTAGGTCTGTCACATGTGACAAACTTCAAAAGTAAGGGCTGTAAAATTTTTCAGAGCCAATAATTCTTAGTTAATAATCCATTTTCTTTTTTTTTTTTTTTTTTCTCAAAAGCCTGCCAGGAGCTAACAGCATTAGGACAGTTTAGGCTGGGAAAACTCAGACTGAATGCATCTGTCATTCCCCACGCTGTTCAAAGATGGGAGTAGAGCTAAGGACCTTTAGATCCCACTATTTTCACAATAATCTGAAATAATTTACCGTAGAGTTGCAAAAAGTGACCTCCAGGATCGCTCCCAGCCTGTCACTTGAAGGTTTGTAGCAGCTTTTCTCCCTCAGTAGTTTTAAATATTTTGAGTTGTGTTGCTTAGTCCTAGAAGTCAACAAGAGAAAAGCTAGCAAAGATGGTGCCTTAGTGGAATAAGGACTATAAAAGTTGACTTGGTGGAACAGTAGCGAGACTGACTGACCTTATTTTCCTCTTTCAAGTGCCATTTAAAGATCTGAGCTCTTTACACTTACTGATTTCCCAAGCCTGTGTGAATCAGCAGTGTCTAGCAAGCCTTATTTTACAGAAATGAAAGCTAGATTTTATTTTATTTTTTTGGTATTTTTTCTTTTTCTGAGCAGCTCATCTTTCACTCGGGAACATGAGAAAGGGGCGAGATTCCCAAAAATGCTGGGCAGCCTCCCGTGAGCCGTGCACGACGGCAAACCCCAGCCCCGTCCTACTGACTTCATGTGCAGGGATCCTGCTGAAGCAGGGGAAATTTGAGCTGAGCTGTGTTGAAAATCTGTCCAACTCAAGCATTTTACAGATATTTAGGCCTTGTTCCACTCACTGTTGCAAGACTTGAGTGAGACAGGTTTAAATTCCCCCGAAACCGGTGGCAGGGAGACATTGAAGCATGTTCTAAAATACCCCTATTCTGCATCTTCATTAAGTATCTTTAAAAATTAGGCTGGCGGTTGTTTGCTTACAATCCCGCAGACACAAGTTTGTATTTTTAACTGCAGGACTATGCCATTTCCCCACAGATGGCCACAAAACAAAAGAATGAGATGAGAAGAAGGAAGAATGAGATGATTCTTCTTAGAAAATCCTTTAAAAAAATAGGAACATGGCAGTGCTCTTCTGTAAGGCTGGGATGTGACCTGTTCTGCCGTGCTTCTGCGAGATAAGTCGTTCTAACAACTTGCCTTGGATTTTGATTTCTCACTGAAAGTCTGGCCGTTTTGGTTGGAAAAGATGATATCCTAAACATATGTCTAATGATTGATTCATCTGTATGTATGTTCAGTGAGAGCAGTGCTCTCTTAAGGGAACAAACACTGCTGTGATTGAGTCAGTGGGATGGGAATACTCATTTAATCAGTGTTTTTTAGTCAATATTTGCTAGTAAGACAAAACAACTTTTTTTTTTTTTGCTCTGTGGGGAATATAACATTGTATTTCCTAATATAATAGGAAGAAGTGGATAAAGTCTTTAGTTAACCCGTTAGAGGTTTTCCTAATGCATCACTAATACAAACAAAAATCAGTTTCTTTGAGGTATCATCTAAATTTATCGACTTTTAATAATATTTCTCTAAAAGTTTTTTCAGTGAATGATTTTTAATCAGCATCAATTTTACATACCTTTATGATCCGGACACTCTGTTAACATGTGATAGGGTACGGTTCATGGAGCTAGATGAACTCTAGTTGGAGCATGAACTACCTATAAAGCTGTGGGGTGGGTTTTCCAAAGCACTTGGCGTTGGATCTCTCTTGCGAAGATCATAGGAACGCCCATCTTCTGTTCCTGAACAAGGAGGCCAATTCTAGCGCTTTTTAGACTTGGCTGGTAATTCCATTTACTGGTGTTGAAAAATAAAAACAAAACCCCAAAACAGTGTCAGGAAAATATTCCAGGCAGGAAAATATAGTCAAGTTTGTTGAGCCCAAGAGTCATGCTGTTGTCTAATGGCCATATATGTATGGCCTCTGCCTTGGAATATTAGAGATATTGGTTATCTGAAACTCCCTTTCATGTTCACAAGACCTGCAGATCTTGAGGATCCCTGTCCTGCTGTTCAGCAGCAGTGTGGGAGGTGGGGAAAGGTGAGTTTTATCCAGAGACACTGGCCATTTTGTGTTCATTTCAGTGGTGTTTCCCCCCTGTTGGGTGTGTGTATGTGTGCCCCCCGGCACACTCTGTCAGCATGAGAAGGATCTTTCCCCTTCCCTTGCCCATGCTCTGCTGTGAAACCCATCCTGATGGAGACCTCAGCCCCAGACTGTGGGAAAATGAAGCAATTTATCCCTTCTGCGGAAAAATATAAATCTGGAAATCAAGGTTATGCTTGGGAATTCATATGAAATGTGAAAACATACTGGGGTAGCCAACTGTTTTTTGGCTCCCTCGGTCTAATCTTGGAATTTTTACAGCCAGTTACATTCTGTAAAGCATCTTCATGATGCGTTGTGTGCAACTCCAGTACAAGTAGATGCTTTTCAGACTAGTCCTGAGGATACTGAAATGAATCTCCATGTGAAAACGCGAGTCCCCGGTAAGCGGTGACATTTGTGTGAGTGTGTATGAGCGCCTGTGTGTCATCCAGGATTCCTATTGTCTTCGGGGTCTGGAGAAACCTCACCGGAGCACTGTGAAGGAGTGGGTAATTGGGCAAAACAATGGCAAGGCCACAGAAACGAGCAACTCGTGCTCTTGGGGAGCACAAGTCAAGTCATTCTTGTCATCAGACATCCCAGTCACCTGCTGGGATACCTGGGGGAAAAATTAGGGTAGCAAAACACATATTGTTTCTTTTGTTAGAAGTGCCAAGTTCAGTGGAGATGAATTGGCCATCTGTTCCACTCCCAGTGACGTTCTGGCAAGCCGTAAAGCTCATTTTTATACGTTGCCACTTTCCATCAGTGCTAACAAAAGTCAGAGGGAATTGTTTGGTTTTTTCCTTAGAACATTCTTCCTTTTGACAATGTGCAACCAAGAGCCTTTTCCACAAAGTTTTGTTCTCCCTCTGGCCTCTCTGTGTTTGCACAAGACATTCAGGTTCCTTATCTCCAAGTGAGAGAGTAATCAGACACCTATTTAGTTTTGAAACTCAAACCCCTCAATGGGCTGCCCAACAAAGAGCTCTTGTCCAAACAAACACCGTTCATCTCCGTGTCGGTTTTTTGCTGATGCAGTCTCCAGGTCTTTGCACGCTGCGTCTTGTAGGACAGTCCATGGCTCTCCATTATGATTAGGGTCATGGCCTTCCCCCACTCTTGTCCTTTCATGGCACAGATGACACACTGTGGTCATTAGTCACATCCTAATTGACTGCCGTGGGCTGCAGAGGTATCCTCTAACACTCTTCTGGAGCTGCAGAGTCCCCCCAGGTCTGGAGGCTTGAGCTCTTCTTGCATCTGATAAAACATGTCCAATTCTATGTGCTGATTGTCATCAACCAGGATGATTTTATCAATATGGGAATGTGGAATATAACCATCGCACAGTGTTACATAGTGTTATAGTTCATATAAGATAGATAAATCATATATATTTTAAGGTCCCACCTGGTCCCCCCCACCAGGTGGGGAAGCTGGTGGGGAGGCAGAGGAGAGAGAAGTGACGCTGGTCTCTGAAAAGATGAAGTTCCTGTCTGGAGAAGTGGATTTGTGTGTATTCAGATTTTCCGAATTCCTGTAAATACTTTCAATAATAATTCTTTACAGTATTTTTCCCTTCCTGAATGACTGTTCCTGAATGCAGGCCAGCCAGTTGCATTCTCCTGTGTTAGGTTTCTGTACATGCATACTTTGAAATTCCATTTTACTAAACCAAATTACACCTTTAAAAGACATTTCTGAGCTTTGTAAACTTGTTAATGGAATCTCGCTTTGTCCAGTTTGATATTCTTTAGTATTGCAGACAGTGAAAGAAATCAAACACCACTTTGATTCCAAGGTGATCTCTTCCCATTATGAAAAACATAGATAAAATTGCATTTGAATTTTCCCTCCAGGTAGTTTTCTTTTACATATATATATCTATAATGAAAGGCCCTACTCTGCTCCATCGTGCTAACCGTGACAGCAGCAGCAGAGCTCAGTTTGCTGTCAAAAGATTGTAAAATGAAGTAAGCAGCATCAAACAAATGTCCTGTGACAACTGTCAGGCCGTTAAAATATAGAATAAATAACTCTCCAGCCTATTTAGGTACCTAATTAGCTTCTGTGTGATTACTAGAGTATGAAATAATACTCGGGTGCTGGAGAGGAGCCAGGGAATATTTACTCCCCCCTCCTGCCACTGCATGGATTGCTGCTGGCAGGTAACTAAATCCAATAATTACTAGCAGGGAATAAAAAAAATAAGGCACGTCTGCTGTTCCCTCTCCAAACAGATGACAATTCAACAGGAGAAGGGGAGGGTGAAAGAAAGACTTGGAAAGTGGAGGAATTGGAAACTCTGGGTTTTGGGCACGGTCCCCTTCTTCCCGTAGCCCCTCGGGTGGGATGGGGGAGATGCGCTGCGGGGAAAAGGGGACAGTGCCACCTGCAGCACGGGATACAGGAGCTGGGCACTCTTCAGGGTGACTTTATCTAAAACCAGTCTATTTTTGAAATGAGTTGAAAACTCCTGTAGCTTAGGCTTTTCCGTCACATCCTCACAGGTCCATGTCATCTCTGATGCTATTTACAATTTATACCAGTGAAGGAAAGGTAATCGAGCCCCTTAAGCTTAGTTTTGTGACCTGAGTTTTGTGTATATGTAAGAAAAAAGGTGACAAACTATAATTCTTTCTTTACATCTATTCATTAGAAAAAAACCCAAAACAAACAAAAATTAGCTCTGGAACACTTGGAACGTGCCTGGCATTGATGAATATCAAGAAGTCGTGCCAGAGCATCTCTGGTAACACACCAAAACTCCCCAGTTTTGTGTTTCACCCTGGACTTTTCCTAGAGCCGATGAGGAGCTGAACTCAGCCAGAAGCACAAGTTTCTGAGCTGAAATCCAACACTGACAACAAAGTAAAGCCCAATGGCTGGTGGGTAAAAATCACTATAAAGGAGGAGGACTCCTCTAAAAAGTGTGCTGGTACATAATTTGGACCTGTCTTGGATTATTTCCATCTGGGGCTGATACTCTTGTTAAAGGCAGGACTGTGCAGAGCTGCTGGTGCTGTGGTCACTCCTGTCCTTTGTGCGTCTTGTGGGAAGGAATTTAATTTTCTTGAGTCATACTAAGCTGCTGAAGCCAGGAGAGAAGTTGCACTTACCCTGCCTTTGAGTGAGGCAGGCTGGTTCCCGGTACTGTATGCTCTGGGGAAACTCATTAGCACCCCGGGCACTGCCTCTCCCCAAGCCCTGCCATTGTTGCACCATGTATTTTCAGAACCTGGTTTTGTCCAAATGAGTTATGTGACTTGAGGCTACTCGATGAGAGCAGGGAAAGGCTGAGGAGGGGAATATTGGGGTGAGTCTGGCAGTGATGCTCCCTGAGGGCAGGGATGCAGGATACTCAGCTGCTCCCCGGGAGGGTACATCCCTTTAAGGCTTCATTACCTCCCTGTCCTTTCCTGCCCTGAGCAATTACCTGTCTCTCAAGGTTTCACCATGCTGTATTTTTTGTGCTGCCTCCTGATAAGCAAACACAACTCTCACGGTGATAGGATGGAGACAGCTCTTAACCATGATGGGGAGGGATCGGGGAGTGTGAAAAATTTACTGTCCCGTTCATCACTCTGCAGTGTGGTTTCAGACGTACGCACGTGTCCCTACTTCGCAAGGAAACAAGCCCCACGCATTAATTCTCTCCCTCGAATCCATGGAAGGCAGATTCCAACTGTGGTAGTAAATTACACGCAGAGACATGACACAGACATATTGTCGGGCTCGGATTTTTCCACTCTGTGCGTTTAATTTGACTCAACAGTATCTCCCCAGTTTCTGTAGATTACTGAGTCCACACTCTCAATCATTTCTATTGCTCCCATAAGGAGAGAATTTTGCTTTATTTCTTTCTTGTGTGCTTGCACCTGCTAGGTTTTATTGTCCTCTTTAACGCTTTCATGCACGCGTACATTCTCTCTCCAACTGGTGTGCAGGCGCCGGGGGGTCCTGCTGTGCTGCGATAGATGAGGGCTGTTTGATGGCTGAGGAAGCTTCAGAGGAAGAGGAGGGGAGGCAGAGCGATGGTTGAGTGTGCCGGTGCCCTTCTGGTAATCCAACTCTGCTGTCTAGAAATGTGGTTTAATTTTTTCCTTCGAAATATGTAAGGAGAAGTATTGTCCATACTTACTGTATCCCTCTTCAGCCAAGCACTTGAGTCGTTCTCCTGTAGCCCGACAGCTGGAGAAATTACCTCTCTGGACAATGGTATTTGACACTTAGTTTGCAAATTGGATTTGGGTTTCAAAAACAAGGAGAAAGTAGGCTGGGGGTTGGTCACCACATCAGCTTTTTCTTATTCTTTTTGTTGTTTTGTCTGCTTTGATGTCCAGTTGGAAAATAATTTCAACAGCCCAAGTTGACACTGTCTTTTCTGATGAACCTATAAAGTTGTGCAAACAACTAAGACGTCCTTTGGATGGCTCCAGCCAGGAAGGTCCTCTTCTTTTCTGTCTCTACTTCTTTGGAGAGGGAGTTTAGAGATGGGTGATCTTGGCTGGGTTGGAGGGCTCTGGAGCTGTAACTCCCCGTGCTCCTGTGGCTCTCCTCAAAGTGTCCCGTCTGCACTGGTTTGACTCCTTTGCAGAGCATAGACTCCAGAGGTCCTTGTTTGTTTCCTCAAATGACTTCAACGCAATTTGCAAATGTAATTAATGCTCATCCATCTCAACATGGAACAAATTGAGGCACCAAAAGCTTAGTTTAGCTGGTGGTGTTCAAGGTGATAGAAGTTGTAACCTAGAACAGAGCTCAGCAAGTAGGAGGCTCAGTACTTGTATTTCTTCCATTTTACTGACAAAATGCACTTCTTCCAGCTTCTTATCAACATCTGTGGTTGGTCCTTGACCCTCCATTTATATTGCTTCTCAGTGACGCTGAAGTTTTTTCCAAAAGTAAAGTTCATTCTTAAACTTGTCATCTCAGTGCAAATGCATCATTGTTGTGCAAATCAGAAGAAATTGTAAAATGGAAGTGGTTTTCAGGAATTTTGTGCACCTTCAGTCATCCTTCCCAACTTCCACTGTTGGGGTTTTCTGTGCTCTTTAAGACTTTCTAAAAGTTGGTCCAGATTTCAGAGCATTGTTTTCAGCATCCCATTGCTACAAATTTTGGTTTAATATCTTAATGTGTCTGGCATCCATTGGTTTGGTAAGTGTTGGATGTGTGTGCCACCCTGTTCTGGTTCCCTGGGCTAACAGGACTAGAGCAACCTGCCCTGGACTTTGGAGCTTTGGATGTAAAGCTCTGAGGCTGTTGTGAGCGGGAAACTGTGTTGAGGAGGATGAACAGAGGCAAAAGATGGGGATTGTCTGTTTGTCAAGCATGTGGAGAAGAAGAGAATTAGTGATCACAGAATAACAGAATGCTATGGGGTTGGAAAGGACCTCTGGAGATCATCCAGTCCAACCCCCTGCAGAGCAGGTCCACCCAGAGCAGGTCGCACAGGGACACATCCATCTGGGGTTTGGAATGTGTTCAGAGGTGGAGACTCCACCACCTCTCTGGTCAGCCTCTGCCAGGGCTCTGCCACCCTCACAGGGAAGAAGTTCCTCCTCATGTTTAGGTGGAACTTCCTCTGGTCAAGTTTGTGCCCGTTCTCTCTTGTCCTGTCACTGAGCACCACTGATAAAAGACTGGCCCCATCCTCCTGACACCCAGCCTTTAGGTATTCATAGGAGTTGATCAGATCCCCCCTCAGTCTTCTCTTCTCCAGACTAAAAAGACCCAAGTCCCTCAGCCTTTCCTCATCAGAGAGGTGTTCCAGGCCCCTCATTCTCTTTGTGGTCCTCTGCTGTCCCCTCTCCAGCAGTTCCCTGTCCTCCTGGAACTGGCGAACCCAGTGTTCCAGATGGGGCCTCCCCAGGGCAGAGCAGAGGGGCAGGATGACCTCTGTCCACCTGCTGTCCCACTCTTTTTGATGCCCTCTAAGATGCCACTGGCCTTCTTGGCCACAAGGACACACTGCTGCTGAGCAGAAGAGACGTGTTACGGTGCAAGCTGGGGAAAAGGGAGGGGCATCACAGTCCAGATCCAAGATCTACAGGGAGAATGAGCACTACCCACACGAGACCTTGCTCTGGTGGGCTGGAAATTCAAAATATGCCTCTGCGTGCTCCCTGTGCTTCTGGAGCATTGCTCAGATCTTCCCAGGATCCAGAACTGAACAGCCTGAGATTTTCCTCGGGCTTAGCTTCCTGTATCTCTGTGTACCATTAGGATTCATGACTTGTCCTCCTTCTTGCCAGCCTTTTTTTTTTTTTTTTTTTTGGTGTCAAGTGGTTTAATTACTGTAGAATTTCCATCTTGTTACCTGTAGGTCTCCAGCCTTGGCTTCCATTGTTGTGACTGCTGCAGATCACACCTCAGAGCTTCTGTTCTCCACGCTGTAAATCCAGCACGGCATCACTTAAACCAGTCTGTGGTTTTCTTGAAAATAGCTCAGCTACTGTCGTGGCTAGAAAAAAACAGATTGGATTGCGGGAAGAGAGCATGAAAGCAGGAGCTGGAGTTTACCTCAGGAAGGTAAAAAATATGCAACAGTGACTGTAGTGGTGTAAAATTGGCTCCCCTGTGCAGGTAGAGCCCCCCCTCCCCCTCAAGTGGTTGCAGTGATGGAAACAGAAGGAAATACAGGTTTGCTGGGATGTGTATATAATCCCTCACTAAATTCCCCTGTTTAACTTAGCAGCATCTTACCTCCGGCTTCTCCCCAGAATATATTTTGATGAAAATCCTTCAGTCTTGCTCTCCTGCACCCTTTACTGCTGCTGCTGACTTCAGTGTTGTTCCTGTAGCTCATCCCAAACCTAGTCAAATATTTCCAGCGAAGGGTTTAATTATAGAGCATTCTTCCCATGTTTTATTACATTAGCTAAGAGTGAGTTCCCATCCAAGAACAGAAGAGCCCACGTTTGTTTGATTATCCACTGTAATGTTTGTTTTTCTTCCCATCAGACAGAAATGGGCTTGTCACAGCACATGTCACTCCAGGGGCAGGGAGGTGTGGGTGAGAGGAGCGTGTTAGCACATCGCTCCGGGAATGAGTTGAAGCAGTGTTAATAATCCCATGCGCCATCCTGAAGACCTTCCTGGAACTTCTCTCCAAGGCACAGTTTCCTTCTGGGTGTCCAATATTCCATCAGTGGGGAAGGAAAATGATGTGGGGTTTTGTGGTTTTTTTGTTTTTTTTTTTTTTTTTCAAAGGTGCTAATTGCTCATGTTTATCAAAAATCCAAGAGCCTGCAGAAAGGTGTGTGGGGGGTGCATTTACAGCTAGGAAACTTCTCTTTGCCCAGTCACCACTTCTGAGAACTCGGCCAAGGTGATTTATGGCCCCGTTCACCAGTGACTGCTTCACATGGGGCTGGATTCTGCTTCTAAAAACTGGAATGTTTAGTATAGAAATTATTAGAAGTGACTAGACTCCTGTATGATTCAGAGGCCACGATAATGCACAAACCATGCAATTAGCCATTTGTAAATGACAAAAGCTCTAAGAAATAACTGCTCTACAACTTGGCTCCGGACAAGTTGGAAAGCAAAGAGCAGCCCACTCTTCGCACTCCTCGCTGACCTCCTTTGCCTAATCCAGCTGAAGTTTGTCTGGGTACTCGTGGCATGGCAGGATGCAAGAGAAGGGTTATCCATGGTCAGGCTTCATGGAGGGAGCTCAGCAGCAGGAGGTTGATAGTTGGGACACTTCAACATCCAAGCCTGGTGAGATGAATCTTCTTCCTGCCACACCCCTGTCTAACCAATGCCATTGAAAGGTGACAGCAGCGTTGAATTTAGTTACAAAAGGATAAGTGATAAGCACACAAAAAAGCAAAATTTACAATATTTTAATCTCTGGGCATTGTATATTAATCTAATTTATTTATATATAATCATAGAACCATAGAATGGTTTGAGTTGGAAGGGACCTTAAAGATCATCAAGTTCCAGGCCCCTGCCCTGGGCTGAGACGCCTCCCACCAGAGCAGGTTGCTCAAAGCCCCATCCAGCCTGGCCTTGAACCCCTCCAGAGATAGAGCTTCCACAGCTTTTCTGGGCAACCTGGGCCAGGGTCTCACCACACACAGAGTAATGAAAATCTTCTTAATATCTAATCTAAATCTCCCTTCTTTCAATTTAAAACCCTTCCTCCTCATCCTATGGTTCCCTTCCCTCATCCATAGTCCCTCTCCATCTCTCCTGTAGCCCCCTTCAGATACTGGAAGGCTGTCATAAGGTCTCCCTAGAGGCTTCTTTTCTCCAGGCTGAACAACCCCAGCTCCCTCAGCCTGTCCTTGCAGCAGAGGGGCTCCAGACCTCTGATTATTTTCATGCCCCTCCATTGGACCCGTTCCAACAGCTTCCGTGTCCTTCCTGTGTTGAGGACTCCAGAGCTGGACACAATACTCCAAGTGGAGTCTCACCAGAGAAGAGTAGAGGGGTACAATCAAATAAAGGTGTATCTCCCATCTCCAGGCATTATATAGAGCCTGGCTGAAGGAGCTCCTGTAGAACTAACCTCTTGGTTGAGGATACAGTCCTGGACACTGCTAAACTGTCCTTTGACTACTGCTGGCTTAAAAGCATTCCCTGTGCAAATACACAGCAGGAGGAGGTTGGTGACTTCTTGCTGCAGGAAAGGTCAGGAAAACTTTCAGTTTTATGAAAACGCTTGGCCATCGAATGGTGCTGCCAAAGGCACGAAGCAGAAATACATTTGCAAGTCACTCAGACAAGAAAAGCATAAGTCAGTCTCTTTAACACATGGAAATACATTCAAGTCATCTTATTGTGATAAAAATAACATTTCAGTTGCTTATAATCCAGATGAAAAGCTGAACGTTTTTTTGTTGGTTAGTTTATCATTTCTCCAAAAGGGCATTGGGAGGGAAGTTGGGCTAAAAGGAGGATGTTCTCACTTGGGATGTCTGGACCAACCTGCAGGTGGATAAACTGGTAAATGGGGTGTTAAGGTTTGGGTAGTGGGGGGTCTCCTGTTAGAAGAGGTCGGGGTTGCCCCATGCTGGACTCACACAGCTCCAGCTTTTTCCCACCGGCTCCCCAGGGCACAGCTCAGCCCAACAGCGACGCTGGTGCCACCTCCAGAAAAGCCTATTTAAGAAAGGGCAAAACTACTGGACAGGCAGAGGAGGAGGGAAAAAGAGTGCGTGTTTTAACAGGTAATAAATTAAATTAGTTTTCCCCAAGTCATGTCTGTTTTGCCAGTGACAGTAACATGTCAGGGATCTCCCTGTCTTTATCTCAACCCATAGATGAGGTGGTAGCAACCATCTAACCGCTGAAGGTGATGCTCAGTGTGCAGTGATCTGGGTCCCCCTGCTTTGTTTTCTATGTGGGCAATACGTTATAGAAAGATCAAGCATCCGATGGGCCATTCCAGGACTTACTCTATATACAGAAGGAAAAAGATCATCGTGCTTGACCCCGGTGCTGGAGAGCAGAGGCTAATTCGGAGCTTTATAGCTTTCCTGAGTATCTTGGGAAAACCACTTTTCTCTTCCTGCGCCACGTGATTCCTCGTTAGTGCTCTAGAAAATGATGTTAGTAGAAGAAAGAGCCCCAAAGGACTCAATCAGAAGTTTTCCAGTGTTTTCTGGTAGCCTTCAAGCAGGGATTTGGGTTAGTCAGCAAATTACTGGGTTAATGACTTTGAATACCACAGTTGTGTTTTGGCACTGTCACCCTCTTGCCCTCTAATAACAATACAATTGTAATTATTAAGTCCTTTAATTGCAGAAGCAAGTGCAAACCTTTCTGAATCACGGGGGTGGGAGAGAAGATACTATTTTTCGGAGGAAGATACGATGCTGTGCAGCTGTAAGCTTAGTTTTCAAGCACAAAAGACATCCCTGCTTTATGTTAATCTACAAATCGAGGCTTAAAAGATTCCTCTGATCCTTTCAGGGCACGGCAGATAACAACATCAAATAGTGACTCGAGAAATAATTTTTAAAATAGATGGCAAAAAAGGATACATAGTGAGAAAGAGTAAAATGCTATTTTGATTGTTTTTCTCAAAGCTTGATTTTTTTTTTTTCCTCTGTGTTACGCCACACAGCCAGAAGTATAGGGCATGGATGGTGTAATGGCCCTGACAGCCAGACCAGCCAGCTTACCTTTTCTGGCATCATTAGACCTGGCATCACCTTCTTGCAAGTCACTTGCTCTGATTAAATAACAAAGTCTGGCAAATAAAAATAGTCACCTTATATTGCAGCGCAGAGCGGAGTCCTTGTATGTGCCAATACATGCTAATTAGTAAGTGCCCCCAGTTCCTGGGTTTTTTAGGACACATACTTCTGTAAAAGGTGAAAAAGCAGGAGATGCAGTGTGGTATTCACAATTTCTAGCTCAGCTCCTCTTGAATTCCTTGAGGGTATCCTTTTTGGGATCGAATCATTTAGGTTGGAAGGGACCTTTCAGATCATCAAGACCAACCATCAACCTAATACTGCCAAAGCCACCACCAAACCATGTCCCTCAGAGCCAGTCTTTTTAATACCACCAGGGATGGAGATTCCACCACTTCCCTGTCCAGCCCATTCCAATTCTTGATAACTCTTTTGGGGTAGAAATTTTTCCTCCTATTCATCCTAAACCTCCCCTTGGCACAACGTCAGGCCATTTCTTCTTGTCCCGTTGCCTGTGACTTGGGAGAAGACACCGACCCCTCCGTGCTACACCCTGCTTTCAGGGAGTTATAAAGAATGAGAAGGTCTCCCCTCAACCTCCTTTTCTGCAGGCTGAACACCCCCAGCTCCCTCAGCCTCTCCTCGCAAGATTTGTGCTCCAGACCCCTCACTAGCTCTGTTGTCCATCTCTGGAGCCGCTCCAGCACCTCCTCCATTCCCGCTAAAAGGCCTGACTGAGCTGCATGGAAGTAGGATCGGTGTCAGGGTAGGTTCAGACCTATGTGCTGAAGCATCCGCTTCCCAGCCAACCGTGTGCGTCAGCCTTAGAGATGACGTGAGGCACAGAGCGGAGCCCAAGTGCAGAAGTAGGGTGAGGTCCAGCTCTATAGTCCAAACTGCCGTGCCAATGGACCGCAGAGGCTCCGGCCGTAAGTACATATTGCTGGCAGGACAACAGCAGTGAGGAAAAACAATCCCCAAGCAGTAAATATGGGCAAAGCTCTCGATATAATGGAAAAATACAGATGCATCTGTATTAGAGTCTAAGACCTCTCTACAAGAGCTGTTTCTAACCCCCACATTTCCTGTTAGCCTGGCTTTCCTAGAAATGGATACTGCATCCTCATTAAAGGACTCAACTGGGGCCTCTGGCTGTACTGCCTTTCCCTCACCTGCTTGGATGCCCATTTATTCCTGGAACTACAGCATCCGGAAAAGAGCACTTTACAGAGCTCTTGCTAAATTCTGTGGTTGAAAAGCCACGCGAAACGAGCTGTGGAAGTAAAGTGTATGGAGATACTCGCTGTTTTCAGCGTAATATTTAATAAATGGGGTCATTTGGGATCCAGCTTTGCAGAACGATCTCCTGCATGTTACTTGTTCCATAAAAAACCAGATAGCAGACATGATTTCTTAGGGTAGAGCAGAGCTGGTGGATGTGTTTCCAACATAACTCTTCTTTAAATACTTGTAAGATGTCCATTTTTCGAATTCTCCTATTCTGGCAAAACATTTGGATCATTATTAATATTGTTGTTATTGTTGTTGTTATTATTAATGTTAATAAGGTTAAAGCACTTCAAATCCCACACTAATTTCTCTTAAATACTTTTGTTTCTTTTGACTGCAGTTTTCTCTAAATGAAATCTGCAGACTTCCCAAAGCCCTCTGTTTTTGAGAATTATCAGCCATTTCAAAGCATTTTCAGCTGCTTTACCCTTCTCCCCTTGACCTATGAACCATGTGGCTGATTCCAGCCAAGCTGGAGAGAGGAGTAGAAGTCATGGAGATGACTTCCAGGTTCATGAGAAGAGGTCTTAGCTGGAAGCTGGACACTGGTGAGCCAGGAAGGAGCAGAGTGACTGCTGCTGGGAGCCTGGTGCGGTGGTGGGCTTCAGAGAAACATGGATTTACGTGGGTGGCATCCCTTCTCCATTGCCTTTCCCTTCTTGGTTTCCTTCTCGATGGGTGTTGAAATAGAGGGCAGGTTTTTCCGGGCAGAAACTTCTATTTCAGTGCAACTTTACATCACCCAGTTTCACACGCTTGCAGTTGCAAGTGACTTCTGCGATAAAGAAGTTGTACAAACCACCGACCTGATCCTTTATCCTACAGCAGGGATTTTCCTGGTTTGTCTCCTGTTTTTACTACTGGTAATTCAAAAAGATGCTTCCCAAGAATTGCTGTAATCACTGAAAATGTCAGATCTGTCCTTGTCACTATTTCTTTCTGAACACTTCTCCCTGTTGTGCGGGTAATGCTCGTCTGTATGCAACTTTCCTTACATTTTGGCAGACACAGGGAATTTCAGCAGCAATAAATTTAAATGGATAGAATTAAGAAGGAAGACAGCTTTTTGGAACAGAGAGCAAGGAAGGGGAGTTTTTTGTGGTTGGTTTTTTTTTTTTTTTTGTAGATATAGCATGTATGAACTCTCACCTGGGACTGCTTATATAGAAAAAAAAATATTGTGTGCCTAAATGTCTATAAGCTGCACCTGGAATTGAAAGTAGATTTCTGCTCTAGTCATATATCTCTGTTGTCTGTCCTTGAAAGGAGCTCTCAAGATCAAACATTGGCTTGGCGTATTTTTATTTCTTTGGGCTTTTGTTTGCAATTAATGCGATATTTAGCATTTTTGTTTATGGTAAATACTTGGAATATGCATGAAATAGACATTTCTTGCTTTTTCCTGACAACTGGGAAGACATCAGTTGTGGGTGGCGCTAGCACAGGTCCCCTTTCCTGGGGTGAGTTGTGCCAGCTGAACTGGTGACTGGGGCGCTGCCCACTGCGCCCCAAACCAGGGTGCCAGCAGCTCTCCGCTGCCTTCTGTTCCCCACCCACCTTCAACCAATCCTTCTTACTGGGGACACTTGACACGTCCCCCTGCACCAGGCAAGAAAAAATGCTGTGGGCAGCGTTCTAATCCCTCCGCAAAGCTAGAGGCAGCACCTACTATATCAAATAGCTCCTCCTCCAGGCTCCCTCCAGGCTCCTGCCTCGTCCAGTTTACGACGACGCCAACCGTGGGTTGCCCTTTGCTCCCTCGGGAGCTCCTTCCCTGCTCCAGCAGATCTTACCAGAAGGAATATTTTCCAGATGTGCAGCCTGATCTGCCCCCCCCCCCCCACC